>JAZHEH010003061.1:11927500-12482883 GCA_036589455.1 Ateles fusciceps
GTATTCAAAACTTTATAGTTACACATGTTTCAATAACTTAATCCTCTACCATTATCTCTTCAAATTGATTTAGCCCTGCAAGAGTTGGAGAAAATCAAACATTCATTGTGTTTGTTTTGTGCATATATACAAAAATCACATCATGATTTATCTCTCCTGGTATTAATCCTGTCTTCCTTGGAAAGATGGAGTAAAAATCATAACAGCATCAACAATCCCTCCTTCTCTTTACTCATGAAGATAAATTTCATAGGCAATTCAGGATTATTATGCATGCATCTGTGTGCAAGCATTTTTTATGGATTTGTAGAAGCCCTATAAATCCACTCTGCATTTCTAGCCATTTACCATTTAAATAAATGACCTTTCCTCTTATCTCAGGGGCACAAGCCTACCCCCACTGGCCATTTTATCTTTTATAAGAGAAGCATCTCTCTTCTTTTAAAGCAAACCACCCTTTTTTCTCTCAAGTTTCTCTTTCGTCTTTTCTCCAAATCCATAGATTACACACCCTCTGCTGAAATGTGTAGGTTACAACCAAAATCCACCAGCAGACAGTAGGCAGTAGGGCAGTATAGTGGGGGAGCTGAGAGAGCAGGTTAAAGTCAGGAGACAGTCTCCGTCTTCCAGTACATTCCATACTGTTACAGAGCAGAGGACTCGTGCGCACCATGGGGTAAAAGCATCTTAGGGAGTGCTGGGTTTCCCACCATGTGCTAAGGGGTTCAGGGAAGGGAGAGGCAGAGCAGTGGAGGCCCAGGAAAGCATCAAAGATAAGTACAACCTTAAGCTGGGCCTTGGAAAATGCATGGAATTTGGGCCAAAATGCAGCATGAGGGCACTCCCAGGCAGGCCAAGGCTCCAACGGGGCTTGGGGGAGACTGTGTGAAGGAGAGTGCTGGGGTATGAGCAGAGAGGACTCTGGCCTCTCTTTGGCTGATCTGCCCTGAATAGCGAATCAGGCTCTTTTCATTTCCAACCCTTTCCTTCCCCATCTCTCTGAGTAAAATGTAAAGAAACACTGGCCTTTTCACATATAACATCACTAAACACACAGTCCCAAAAGTCACCAGCTATACAGGCCTGGGTCGGGGGAGAAACCCCTGAGGAGTGGCGCTGTGTCGAAGTCTCACTGGGCCCCGATTTTTGTTCGGGCTCGTGGATTCTACTGACTTCAGACGGTTAGTTCCATTAAGCTTGGCTCATTCGCAGGCCAACTTGCCATCTCCACCGACCACCCTCTAAGGGTCTCTCCCAAAACTCCAGATAAGTGCACACTCAAACAATGCAAATGGGCAGGTAGCGTTCAACAAGTGTCCCTACATCTGTTTATTTTATAAGTGAGAAGAAGAACTGCTTGAGGTGGGAACAGAAAATGAATTACAAAGTCAATAATGAGCACACGGTTTTGCTCTCATCTTCCGTCTTGGGAGAGTGCATACTGGGCTGCGGAGCCAGATTGCCCAGGTTCAAATCCCATTTCAGCTACTTTCTAGCTGGGCAAGTCACTCACCTTCTCTTTGCCTCAATTCCCTTCATCTGTGAAATGGGTACAATAACAGTTCTCACCTCATTGTGTGGTTGTAGGGATTATAGAAAACAAAACAAATAAGTTTCTCTTAGAACAGTATAGAGCATGCAGTATTTCCTATTATGGGGGTCACATCCCTTCATTAGTGCTGGTATTGAAAGGTTAGAATCTTCACAGCCCACTGATGGAAGAAACTACATCTAGCTAAACAACCCCTTTCCACCCTCATCCTGGGCTAGCTCCTTGGCCTTCACCCTGATAGTCCTGCTTGGAACTCCTTTAAGCTGAGTGATAAAATCTAGGTGACGATTTCTATTTTGCAAATTTAGTCACTTTGAACATCTTTTGAATATTGCTTGTTTCTCCAGAAAAGATTACCCTTCTGTAAATGCAATGCTGGGCCTAACAGGTACACAGTGAATACCTGGCAAATTGAAGCTGACTGTGTAGACACTCGTGGGCTCTTCTAGTCTGTATCTCATCATTGTTCATGACTGGTCAGTAAATATTTTCCTTACTTGTTATAAAATCTCCTCACTTGTTATAAAATCTTAATGGAATATGACAGATTTTATGTATTTCTTGAGGACAAGAGAAAATAACACGAGCTGTATATGTTACATGAGAAACAAAATGGTGGGCCTTTTTAAACACAGAAACAAGGGAAAACAATGACCAGATACATATTTGTAAAGAAATTCTCCTGGGTACAGAAAGACTCAAGAGGATTAAGTTTACTCTAAATTTGGTTGTGTTTGAAAGTCTGACTTCCTTGCCTGTACATGGAACACACATTTCTGGAACGTGCTCTCCATCTGGGCACACTCATCACAATATTCTGCTCAATCTTCGTGATGCTATGATGAATGACTTATCGTTATGGAAAAAAAATAACAGGGGCAAGAAAGAATGTACAGAGAGTAACAAGGGGCTGGGGAATGGGATAGAGTCAGTCAGGGGAGGTTTTATTTCATTAATAAAAGTAAAGATAAAGCTATTGACCCATGTGGTACCCTGGTGTGATCAGAATTTGGAAGGGAGGAGAAAAGCCCGGTCATAGAAGAGACTTGAAACCTGATTGTGAAAGCCACCACTGCCCCACTGAAACAATGGGGACACAAGAGATGGGTTTCTCTGTTGTCCTCATAATTCTTAGAAGACTCTAACTTATCACTGGGTGTCAGCTGCCTGAATTCAGCAGAAAGACATGGATTCTTCAGACCCTCTTAATCCTTAGAAAAGACCAGCAAATAAGCCTGCACTATCACATAGGGATTCTCAGTAAGATCTAAGGACAGCTAGATGTTCACATGAAGTTCCCAGGTGAGATTTTAGAGTCCCTTGCCCAGGACAAACTATCCTTTCTGGTTTTTTGGTTTACAACTTAACAAATTTCTACAACAAAGCCAAGTTTTGATTCTCCTGCTTCCATAACTCTTCTCTCAGATCTGTGGATCTCCACGGATCCATCACCAACTTGAACGACTTTTGTTCACCTGTGAGAGAAGCTAGGGACATCCTCACACCAGGGCGTCCTGTGTTCGCTGATGATTATTAATGCAGCTCTCTCCGAGCATGGCCAAGCCTAGGACCACAGCTCTGCTCCTCCTGCATCATGAGCTAAGCTCTACCTCCCACTGTCTTCCTGCTTAGAAAACAAAGTCTCATCTACTGCAAAGTGAAGAGTCCTGGGGAACACATTCGATACAGGCAGGAGATTCCCAGCTGCATGTGTGGTTACAAAGCCAGCTTTCTCTAATTTAACAAAGGTTTCTGGTTTTGCTCCACCCTGCATCTCTCTCAGGTCAGTTAAGTTCCCTCTGTCTTAAAGAAAGCTTCCTGTGGCTCTATGCTCAGCGACAGTCCTTGTTTGGGGCCTTTGTCATCTCAAGCTGGGTGTTCTCTCTTCCTAGGGGCCTTTTCCAGAATCTTTCCAGCTGGATGACTTCCCGGGCCCAGATCATGCCTCTTGAGCTTCTATTCCTGCTCTTGTTCTGACTTCTGGCTCCTCAATGCACAGGCTACTTGACTGGTTTATACTTCCAGCCCCAGAGCCTTATCTAGCCCAAGTTGTCTACTCTTACCATCATCCCTGTCTCCTGTCATCAACCACTGGCTCATCCCCCACAGCAGTGCTCTGAAAACCTACATGCATGGACTACTTCTGTCTAGCAAAGAGGCATGCTGTATAATGACGGCACACACAATGCTTCACGGAGGGTCTAAGATGTGCCAGGCTCTTTTCCAAAGATGACACACCCTCAAGGGGCTACAGTCTACTAGAAGACACAGAGGATTAGTAGGAAATTAATAGTGGGGAAAAATGTTAAGGGGGTGGTAGAAATAGAATGCGGTGCTTGCACAAAAGATCAGCCCAGCCAGCACTGGGGAAGTGAGGGGAAGGCTCCCACGAGAGGACAGGAACTGAAATATTAAGGAGGACGAGGAATTAGCTAGGCAAGGGAGAGGGGGAAAGAAGGGAGGATTGGTCCAAGAGAGCAGGCTGGCATGCGCATGGGGCAGGGAAGGAAGAGAGCATGCAGCAGCATTCTGCGGCCTGTGGATGATGCAGTTAAGAACGCAGCAAAGGCCGGGCACGGTGGCTCACGCCTGTAATCCCAGCACTTTGGGAGGCCGAAGGAGGTGGATCACCTGAGGCCAGGAGTTCGAGACCAGCCTGGCTGACATGGTGAAACCCCAACTCTGCTAAAAATACAAAAATTAGCTGGGCGTGGTGGTGGACGCCTGTGATCCCAGCTATTCAGGAGGCTGAGGCAGAAGAATCGCTTGAACCTGGGAGGCAGAGGTTGCAGTGAGCCAAGATCGCGCCACCATACTCCAGTCTTGGCAACAGAACAAGACTCCATCTCAAAAAAAAAAAAAAAAAAAAAAAAATGCAGCAGAGGGTGAGGACAGTGGGAATGGCCAAAACCAAGACTGAAGATGTAGCCAGGGCTAAACCATGAAAAGTCCTATAAACTCGGCCAAGAATTTGGAACTTTACCCAGGGAACATTAAGAAGACATTTTAAACAGAAGGCTGATATGATCAATTTGTTTTAGAAAGTCCTTCCGGCCATGATATGGATCTAAGTTGGAGGCGAGCGAGGTTTGAGGTCCGCTAGTTAGGTAAATAGTCATTTGAAGAGGTGCTGAAGGCTTGAGCTAAGGTAGAGGCAATGCAGGAGGAGAAGAGTGGGCAGGTGGGGAATAGTAGAGACTGGGTGAGGAAGAGCTGTGAGTGAACGTGCAGTCCCAGGCTTCTCTGATCTGGCAACAGGGAGGACTATGGTTCCTTGAGCTGAGACAGGGACCCAAAAGAGGAACAGGTTTTGAACACAAGTTTGAGGAACCTGTGCTTGTTTCTACATACAAGTGGAATTCGCTAGATATGGACTTAGAAAGTGGAACTTCACTTTATACAACTCAATCGGTGTTCCACAAGCATGCCACTCTGTGTGAAATAGACTATATGTCTTTCTCCCTTCAGGTATCATTATCTCACATAAAATAATCAAAAGTAGGAAAAAATAATAATTCTCCTCCTCACTCTTTTCTGTCATTTTACCAGGAAGGAAAATCTCTTTCAAAGGACTCCCTGTGCAAGACCACCCTTAAATATCATCAGCCAGAGTTGGGACACATGGCCAGCCTTCACTGAGCACGTTATCCTCTGGAAAAGGGGAATAAAAGTGCCATGATTGGCTGTGACCAATCACAATTCAAACCCTGAGGCTGGAACTTAAAACTGCCCAGAAAAACTGAACAAAATCTGTGTTCAGGTTGAGTTGGGTTATGCTGTGGTAGCTTCAAACAACAAAGCTCATTTCTCTCTCTTGCCACGGGTCCGGCGTGGAGTGGCAAGGGTCTCTACTCACTGTTATCCCCCCAGGGAGCCTGGCTAATAGAGGCTCCATCTATGCCTGTGTTTCCTTAATGTCAATGGCAGGGGAGGAGAACTCCTGAAGTTTCACGCAGGCAATTAAATATGGGCTAGACCTAACAGCCAGAACTTCTGGGTCACATGGCCCTGCCAGACCATATGGGAGTCACAGACATCATTCCTGCAAGAGACCGGAATGAGAGGAGGGGCAGATACTGGATTGGAGAGCATCATTCATAGCTACCCAATCTGCAGTTCTTAGCAAATCCAGGGATTGGACTTTCATGGGAAACTGACTATCTCTTAGGGGAACCCATTTCATTTTTTCCTCATCCTTGACTGATAAACAATCCATCTTTATAATGAATTAAAAACTCCCTCTGCAGCATCTGTCCCTTGTTCTACACCCTTATAGAACAATGTTTTTATCTTTCCCATGACAGACCTTGAACTATTTGAAGATAATTATCATGCCCTCCCAGGTCTTCACTTTAACAAATTGAATCAAAATTTCAATTAGTTCAAAACTTCAAGTATCTGAAGATACAGTGACACTGAACAGCAAATTTGGATAAGAGCAGGAATTTTGATTTGCTTCAGAGAAGGAGAAACAAACTGACACGCTGGATCAGACAAAGAGATAATGGAAGGGAAGGCAAGCTCCTATCGAAAACTGGGGACAGAGAACCAAATAATATATCTTTTCTTACTTTGACTCAAATTAAATGTGAAATCCTCATTCCTCAGTTGCCACTTCAGTTCTGGCCTGATAGAGTAAAGATGTTTCTGCAGTTATCTTCCTTGACTGCTGGGGGTAGCACCAATGAAAACATACAAAGAAAACTTGATATCCCTCCAATTCTACTAATTGACTCATCTTATGTTTAGACAAGTGTTGTTTGAGGCTAAATTACAGAGCCTTAATTCAGACTTAGACTCTTAGAATCTACAACTAATGAATCTTTCTTTTTCAGAAGTGTTTCTTAATACAGCCACTTAACGTAAAAGCCAGATGAGATGGCAAATACAACTTCCCTTCTTTCTTGGATGTGCCTGACAATTGTGGGTTAATTGCATAACTAGACAGCCAGTTAACACCTGCCTGTGGATTTACATATCTCCAGCCATATATCATCTCCCACCTGATACAGACTTTGTTGAAACCCGAATGTTTTACCAAGACTGGAAGGTCAGTCCCATTTGTCAAAGCAGGGACAATCCCTTTGTCTTAGACAGCCTTATCTAGGTTGTGGAGTCGCTCAAGGACATCATCTGCCTTCCCATCAGCAAAGCCTTGAGAAAGTTGAGCTGTGGGAACAGCAGGTCTTCTTACTCATTTATTTCTAGCTTCTCCTTTTGTCCTTACTAGCAGGCCAGAGCCTACAGGCTGATAAGACAAAGACACCCATCGTTTGCAAGGACCTAAGAATATAGTGGTATGAGACATTTGCTAAGTGTATCAGAATTATCAATAGGTTTGATTGTGCTGGTTTCATCGAAGAGTAGGAAAAGGCAGCCTTGTGAGGTCAGTGAATGGGGTGTATTGTCATGGAAAAAGGGGAATACTGGCTAATGTCCAATAGGAGATCCCAAATAGCAAATTCACTGATTTGGCAATTACTTATTAAGTACTTCCTATACGACAAACTTTGATAAGCACTAGGAAGTATGATGTTCCCTGTTTTCCTGGGGCTCACGCACTGATGGAGGAGCCGGGCATTAATCACACAATCACATCACTCCTACATTCTGGCAGCACAGTGGCTCACACCCAGCATGTAGGAAGGCTGAGGCGGGTGGATCACTTGGGCCCAGGAGTTCAAGACCTGGCCAACATAAGGAAACTCTGTCTCCACCAAAAGTAGAAAAATTACGGGGGGGGGTGGCAGATGCCTGTAGTCCCATCTACTCAGGAGGCTGACACAGAAGAATCGCTTGAACCTGGGAGGCAGAGGCTACAGTGAGCTGAGATCATACCGCTGCACTCCAGGCTGGGAATCAGAGTGAGACTCTGTCTCAAAAAAAAAAAAAAAAAAAAAAAAAAAAATTATTACATTCAAGGAGTATTTACTAAGTGCCTGGCTCTGTTCTATATATATTACATACATTCATTCACTTAATCCTTACAACAATCCTATAAAGCAATGACTAACCTTATCCCTATTTTACAGGTGAGAAAACTGAGTGACAAAGAAATGAAGAAACTTACCCTAAATCACATAGGCAGTGAGTGGCAGAACCAAGAACAGAACTCAGGCAGGCTGGGTTCTCACGCCATACTGCTTCTCAGCTGACCTGGAAACCTTTTTAAAGACATTCAACCACACCCGCCCCAGACAGAGTGAGTGGCTCTCTCTCCGGTGCCTCCTCGAGTGCCTGTTCTACTAGTCACCACACTGCATTTCACAGGCCCAGGCATCCTCCTCAGCTACACTTGGCTATCTGTCTTAAACACTTCTAATACTACTAATTGACTCGTCTTATGTTTAGACAACGGAAATCAAGATGCAGTCCAGAGTGGATAGCCGAGGTTCAATAGGTAGAGCACAGGACCTGGCCAGAGCAGGGCTCTGTGGCCAGATGAAAGAAAAGTTACCCTCATGTTGTCGATTGAAAGAGGAGAAGCCTAGAAAATTATAGATACAGAGTCACACGTTTAGAGCTAGAGGGAGCCTTGGGAAACACCACTCCATACGGCAGGAGAAGAAATTGAGACAGCAGCTTTTGCTCAAGGTCATACTGAAGAATCAGTTCTTGACAGTGATTAGCCAGACCCAAGCCTCCTGACCTCCACCCAGCTCAGGGCTCCTCCTGCCCTTTCCCACATAAAATCTTTCAACTAGGGAAAATGTGATTATAAAACCAGCCCTTCGGCAGGATTCTTGCAAGAGGCTGAACCACAAGAAAACCAAAGCTAGAGGCAGCAGTGAGGAATGTCCTGTTTACATTTCTGTCATTTAAGTAGAATCCTTCGTTATAAAAAAAAAAAAAAAAAATCTCTTGCCTTCAACAAAGACATTCATAACAGTAAATGCATTATTTCCTCCAGGAGAAGTCTGAATCCCACTTATTCACAGTGACACAGGTTTACTCAATGCTCTCTTTAATTACACTCCTAGTTAATATTTGATGTCTCTCAATCCAACTTCCCTGGAGCCAAGAACTGATCAAACCTGACCAACCAACAATGACTATTAAGCTGTGGATTTTGAAACAGTTATTTTTACCCCCTCCCTGGAACTTAGCAGTTTTTTAACCATATGAAATATGCACAGATACATGAAATCTTTGAACTAAGGAAAATGTGATTGTAAAACCAGGCCTCTCACCAGTCTAGGCTGGATAAAGAGGGAAGGCGTTTAGGGTACTTCTGTTGTCCCTTTCATTAGAATGCTGCCTGCCAGCGTTCTCCCTAAAAATAGTTGTCACGCCAGCGGAGTCCTCACTCTGGCAAACAGACTGTTCTGCACCAAGATCCTTTTTAACTGGTTCTTAAGTTACAGGAATTTTAACTAAACTAGAAAGTTTGCCACTTTGTTCCTTGTAAAAGAAAAGCTTGTAAAACCAGAGTTCCTGAAACACAGATTCAGCTCAGTTTGAAAAAAACAAGAAAATGTCGTCTTCATTTCTGGCATAAAAATGTTGAAGTTTGAGGAGGTTAAGAACAAATGGAACTTCCCACTTATTAATGCTTGGGTAGTCAGTTTCTTCACACGGCCATTTCCTACCCCCTCCCCACCACGCCTTTATGCTAATGTTTGATCAACACTGGACCACAGAATGATAAATGCTATCCTGTATAAAAAGGTAAAGATGCCTTAAAAATTCAGTCTAGTGTTTCAAAGCACAGCTCCACTTTCTAAAGTGTTTTTATTTTTCCACACTTACGGCTTTACTGATTCTAGAATAGACAGTAGGAATGCCAAATAAATAAACAATTCAAAATCTTCTCAGCCAGATCTGAAAAGCATTTCCTCAGCATCCGTTCTAAATTCTTCATCTTACTTTTTAGGCTTCTCCTCTTACCCTTTAATGGAGTCCTTGATTTCCAAGTACCTAGCATCAGCTGTTGAGAAGTTTTAAATATGAATTCTGTTTGCATTTTTTAGTATGTTTTCCTGTTTATATTTGTAGGGTATTTTCACTCATATGATCTAACTTCGGCTCCCCCATACAAAGCAGACTGGCTGGTATGTTCCCCATCCCTCGTGTACAGGGGCTCTCTTCATGTCCCCAGCTATGGTACACAAAACTGATTTCCCTAAACTTTTGCTGTCCTCATAATACTGCCTTGCTCAAAAAGCATCATTGCACTCTTATCAATAAAAACCATTTTGAGATATGTGTGTGTGTGACTATATGTCTCTGTGTATATATATCATGTCTCACTTGCAAATATATTAACATATTATAAAACATTAACAAAATATATTTAGAAAGAGGAGGTTTCCAAATCTAAACAGAAGTCTTAATATTTCACCGTGCCCTAGTGGACTGCCTAGCACACACCCTGAAAGGAGCAGGTCTTATTCGGGAGACCCCGGTTTGAGAAGATCAAGATCTAACTTTTGAGACCAGCCTGGCCAACATGGTGAAACCCTGTCTAGACTAAAAATACAAAATTAGCCAGGTGTGGTGGCACACACCTGTAGTCCTAGCTACTTGGGAGACTGAGGCAGGAGAATCACTTGAACCTGGGAGGTAGACATTGCAGTGAGCCGAGATCACACCACTGTAGTCCAGCCTGGGTGACAGAGTGAGACTCTATCTCAAAACGAAAGAAAACAAAACAAATAATTGAACTTTTGAGTGGCATTCCAAGCCTACTACAATGGAGTCTTACTTCCTTTTCAGCATAATCCACTGCTGTTCCCTCTTTCACAATCAAACTGAATCAACGATTGCCTAGAGGCCCAAGCTGTCCAATAGGCTTTGGGGCCAGGCTGTGAGTATGGGCTCTTCTTTATACCAGCCGACAGGTCACAGGTAAGCCACTCATCCTCCTTATGCTTCCTCATGCAGGGAATGAGAAAAATAAAGACACCTGTGGCAACATTCCTGTTGTCAAATGAAATGGAAGTATACAGTGAGAGAATACTTGGTCAAATGGTAAAGTGTGACACAAATCTTATGAATGTATGAATCTCTATACAATACAGGGATGTCTGCAGTCCTGGCCACAAATAAGAGACTCTAGGTATATTATCTTACAAGTGTAAAATATCATCTTCCATCAGATCTTTTATTTAAATACTGTTGAGTCCCTATTAGCTATTTATCAGTTTCATGAACACATCAAAAATCTAAGTCTCACAACAATAATCTACTGAATGCATAAAGTGTGGCTCTGGCAAAAAAAAGAAAGGGGGTGATTTAGGAGAAGAGGAAAGTCCTGACCAACTGGAAGAATGGAGTTCCCTTAGCTGAAATTAGCAAGACTGGGGAACAAACCAGTTCGGGTGGTAAAATCAAAAGTCTAATTATAGACATGCAGGATATAAAACATCTATTCAATGTCTGCCTAAGGATGTTGGACATATGAGTCTGGCTTCAGGGGAGAGGTATGACCTGAGGATTAAAATTTGGGAGTGATATTCTTCTCAAACATTAAGACAAGCTCAATAGCTTCTCCTCTATGAATCCTTCTTTAATTCCCCCTAGCTTTTCAAAGCGTCTCTGGATTTTATAACACCTTTTTTCCTGTATATTTCCATGAGCATCTACTCTACCCACCCCCCTTTTATTTCATTTTACTTATTTGTGAACTAGACCAACTAGACCATGGACTCTTTGAGGGCAAAGATGACATCACTGTCATCTTTGTGTTCTTTTGGTGTCTAGCACTGTGCCTTGTTTATATTTGGTTCTCAATAATGCATTATGGGTTAATTAATTAGTTGCCTCTACCTGTAATAGGTTCAGCAAAATTTCTTGGAAAAAGTAATCCCTGATGTTTGATGACCGAATGAATGAATGATCAAACAATGCCCAAAGTCCCATTGAAAGATATGGATAGAAGTGGCCCTGTGCATAAGTAAGTGAAGCTTGGTGTCCTCCCAACCTGGCACACCCAGTTGCCCAGTGCCCAGGACTGCCCATCATGGTGTCCCACTTAGGTCCGCCCTTACCAGCCCTGTGTACTATAGCCTTTCATTATCTTTATTTCCCAATCTAAATGTTCCAGCCCAGTTAGCTCTCACTTGGGAAGTCAGACTACAAGGTGACAACAAGCCAACTAAACTAACTAATTTGTGCTAGTGAGGCCAGAAAGCCTACTGACTACATGCCTTTCCCTCACAAGTCATAGGGTTGCATTTTAATGAGGGTCTTGATATACCCAATGACTTAAAGCAAAGGTGACTTCAGAGCAGGACATGCTACACCAAGGTAGCTAGCTACCTGCCCTGACAATGCCCTCAACAAGCCAGACCTTCTTACCATATCCAGTCTGGATAGAATCCTGAGAAACAGTTCAGAGAATGAAGTTTTTTGAGAACACAGAGAGTCAGCTCTGCCCTAGGAAGTGACCTGCTACCCAAGCGACCCTGCCCCAGCTCTGACACCAGGCAGCCTCTCAATGACTGGTAAATATCTGGCTTCCCAGGTCTATGTCTCAGTGTGTGACTTAGGAGCCAGACTGCACAGATCCCTTCTAGTTCTACAGTTCAATCTAAACAAAATTTGATTTTCAGAATTCCAGAATCTTTCTACTCTCTTTTCAAGTTATTCTCATTTTTACATTCCTTAACATCCTTGTATAATAGGGCTGAAAGCTCCATTCCTTCCTCCGTGTAATGGTGATGATTAATAATAACAATGTTCCTTGGCTCCTGGGGTTGTTGTGAGCCTTTCATTAGAAAGCCCTGGCCGGTCTCAGTGGCTCACGCCTGTAATCCCAGCACTTTGGGAGGCTGAGGCGGGCGGATCACAAGGTCAGGAGATCGAGACCATCCTGGCCAACATGGTGAAACCCCATCTCTACTAAAAATACAAAAATTAGCTGGGCATGGTGGCACGTGCCTGTAATCCCAGCTACTCAGGAGGCTGAGGCAGGAGAATGCTTGAACCCAGGAGGCAGAGGTTGCAGTGAGCCGAGATCACGCCACTGCACTCCAGTCTGGCACCTGGCGACGGAGCGAGACTCTGTCTCAAAAAAAAAAAAAAAAAAAAGAAAGTCCTTTGTAAATTCCGACTTTTTCTAAATTTAGTTATTATTATTTTATTATTAAAGTATCTTCTCTCTTTCTTTGCATGTAAGAAGTTAAAGATTGTTACCAATTCCAGTTTGGGAGTTTTTAAAAAAATCCTAGATAATTTTGTCTAAGGCAAGTGTCCTAACAAGTCTTCACAGTAAAAAGTGGGGAAACGTATGAATACAGGAGGATTCAGAGAAATCTCAACTCATCGGTGATCTCAGGGCCTCATAAGATCTCCACTGGGTAAGTGGGTCTGACAGACCATATACTTCTAAGTGTGAAGAATTAGAGAAATTCTTTAATCCACCCACTCCACAGTTTTCCAAACAAGCTACTCTGAAGTGTGTGTCCCAGAACAGCAAGTTAAAGGCACTGTAAGACAAATGAAGGCCTGAGCTACCCATATTTGTGAGTTACCCATGCATGGTATTAGAAAACATGAAATTTTACAGCAAATAAACATATTGCATCAATAGAGTCTAAAAATCATCTAAGAGGATTTTTAAAGTTAAAAGAATAATATGATTTATTTGCTAAACTATTGAACTGATCTAAACAGCATTAAAAACTGAGAAAGAGAAAAATGCCCATTTTGAGTCCCAAAATTAAAATACAGGAAAATGTCATTAATTCAATTAGATTAACTAGGGGGAAAGTCTATATTGGGAACTATTATCTAAACAAATATAGCTTTATTACGCTCAAGAAGTACAGGAAAAAAAAAACAGCAAACCTAACCAAGTATGACAAAGTCAATGATTTTAAGAAATATTTTAATACTTTATTAAAATATACTTTATTACTACTACTTTAATATTTAATACTTTATTAAAATATACTTTTTAAATACTTTATTAAAATATAACTCAATTTCTACATAGTGTCCACGTACCCATGTTTCTTCCAAGCTCTTTCTACCAGAGAAAAAAACTGAGATTGCATGAAACACTCTATATATTGGGCCTAAGAAATACCATCTTATATGAGGGACTAGTAAGAGACAGAGGAAATAGTCCTCAGCCCTGGACAAAGAAGATTAATCTTTGGATAAAGTAGAAATAGAGAGCAAAAGTGGGGAAACATACAAGCTTTCCTGTTTCCGTAATCTGAGCTCAGGACATCAAGCTCAGCTCTTGCTACATTCAGTTAGTGCACTAATGGGAAGCCAAACAGTGTGCTTCACTCTTCAGAGCCACATTCTATGACATATGGAACCCTGAGTCCCTCTGCATGTCTAGGTCGCCCTGGGAAAATAGGGTAGAGGAGTCCTCTGCATCCTTAAAAGTCTTTGTTTCTGCGAAAAGAAAAAACTTCCTGAGAAAGATTGACTTCTGCTAGCACTTTCCTAGGAACCATAAGTCACAAATTATAGAAATCTGAATGAATGGTCATGAAATTAGCCATTTAAAACAGGATCTACAAAATAATAAACTCCTCTCCTTCACTGTACCTACAGTGGTTAAGTTTTAGAACAAAACAACCCATTACAATGCTCAAGACAGCACTGCAATCAATCAGTGACTCTGAGGCCTGAATCAAGATGTTTGGAGATGATAAAAAATAAAATGCAATGGACTTGCCATCCTAAGGCAGCCGCGTCAATCAGTGCATCACATAAAAACCCATGAAGGGAAGAAATCAATGATTCCAAATGGAAAAAAAAATAACTTCCAATATTAGATCTAAAGAGAGCTGTTATCTTGCCTTTTCTAAATTCTTCCTTTATAGAGTTTTAGAAATTATCATGCCAAAGTCATAATTCAAACTTCAAAACCAACTCATACCTTCCAAGAATTTATTAGTGAAATAGTATTAATTACATATAGTTCATGATCTTAGCCCTTGATATTTTGGATGCTCACATAAGCTTTTGATGTATTTTAAGGAGGGTAAGGGAAAACAGTAGATGGATTTAGTTAACTCCACTTTAAATAATAGATTATACTCAATTAAAAAATAAGTGAGAGTTTTGTTTTCACTTATGATGAAGTACTTGGTACCAGACTAGTCTTTTTGCTGTAAACAACTCTCAAACTAGCAAAATATATATTATATTGGCACAAAAGCAATGACGTTTTTTGCCATTGAAGTAATGGTGCTAGCACTGCCATTAAAGTAATGGCAAAAACTGCAATTGTTTTTCCACCAACCTAATAAATAAGTTCTTCATGATGATTGAACAACATAATATAGCAGAAGACTGTTATCCCCAAGAAGCATAAGACTGTCGTCCCTCTGAGAAGACCCACCACAGGACTGTTATCTCTCAGAGAAGAAAAATACATGAGGTGATAGTCAAAGCCACCCCCACCTTTCTGCTCAGTTACTTTCTGGATCACAAAGTAGGTAGATGGTGCCCAAGCAGAACTCTGAGGTCTGGATGAGCTGAAGAGGTACAAATAGGAATTCAGGGCTAATGAGGTAGGTTGATTTGTAGGACAGGGTATCCTATAGGAGGAAGCCACATAGAGAAGGAATTCCAGAAATTAGTGTAGGGATCTCTTTAGTTTTTTTGGTAGAATACTAAGCTGAATATGCTCAGAGAACATACTAAGCTACACATGTTCAGACAATATAATACAAATGAAGATTACAGGAATCACAGAGTGCTATAAAACAGAGAAATTTTGGAGAGACTTTAGAGATCTTACTGTACACTCCCAATTCAACTGGGACTTTAGTCCAGAGTAAGAGTTCAATCTAGAGTCACCCTATCAAATCTTATTCCTCAAGCTCAACAAGTATCAAACCAATATAACCATGAATTCACTGCCTGTCAAAACAAAACGAAAGAAAACTCTTTGGAGAAAGACAATGATACCAGGCGTGGTGGCACGTACCTGTAATCCCAGTACTTTGGGAGGCTGAGGTGGGCAGATTGCTTGAGTTGAGGATTTCCAGACCAGCCTGGACAACATGCAAAACCCCATCTCTACAAAAAATACAAAAACTAGCCAGGCATGATGGCTTGTGCCTGTAGTCCCAACTACTTGGAGACTGAGGTGGTAGTATCGCTTGAGCCAGGGAGGCAGAGGTTGCAGTGAGCTGGATGGTGCCACTGCACTCTAGCCTGGGCAACAGAGGGGGAGACCTGCCTCAAAAAAAAAGAAAAAAAAAAAAAAAAGGAGAGCAAAAGACAATGAAATCCAATCTCTCAACAATGTCTAGTACATAATCCAAAAAAAGAAAAGATGTATAAAGAAGCAGAAAAATGTAACTAATAACAAGCAGAAGGCTGGGCATAGTGGTTCACACCTGTAATCCCAGCACTTTGGGAGGCCAAGGTGGGCAGATCACCTGAGTTCAGGAGTTTGAGAACAGCCTGGCCAACATGGTGAAACCCTGTCTCTACCAAACATACAAAAATTATCTGGGCAGGGTGGTGGGTGCCTGTAATCCCAGCTACTGGGGAGGCTGAGGCAGGACAATTGCTTGAACCCAGGAGGCGGAGGTTGCAGTGAGCTAAGATCATGCCACTGCACTCCAGCCTGGGCGACGAGACTGAAACTCTGTCTCAGAAAAAAAAAAAAAAGAAAAGAAGATAAGATGAACATAATGAGTGAACACACAGGAATCTCAGTAAATAAATGGAAACTGTAAAAATAAAAAACACTCTAGAAATCTTGGAACTGAAAAGTATAATTGAATGAAAAAATTTACTGGATTAGCTTACAAATAAACACTGCAAAATAAAGTGGCCCTTCAAGATCACTTTCAGGGGAAACAGAAAGTACCATAACTGAAACAAAAAAAGGTTGAAAAAGAAATGAACAGAGTCTCAGTGACATGTGGAAAAACATCAGGTCAATATACATACAAATGGACTCCCAAAAGTAGAAGAGAAAAATGAGAGTAGTAAAAAAAGTTTGAAAAATAGTTTTCTTCAAATAAATAACATTTATTTTTCACCTAAATTTAATAAAAAATATAAATTAACACATACAAGAAGTTCAACAAACCCAAATAGTAAAAGTACAAAGAAAACCACATCTATCTATATCACAGTCAAATAGGTAAATTGCAAATATAAAAAGACAATCCTAAAAGCAGCCAAAGAAGAACACACATTACCTACAGGGAACAAGGACAGAAATGTTTATTGACTTCCCATTAGAAATAGTGCAGATCAGAAGACAACTGAATAATATCTTTAAAATGCTAAAATAGAACTACCACTATGTACCCAGAAAAATTAAAACTTTTACAAATAAATGAAGTAAAACTACCTGTCAACCTAGAATGATATATTCAGAAAAATATATCTTGAAAATAAAAGTGAAAGTAAGTGAGAGAATTAATCAGCAGCAGACCTACACTGCAATTAAAGGAAATCTTCGGCCTAATGGAAAATTATACTGGATGGAAATGAGGATCTATATAAAGATATGCAAAGCAAAACACTGTGTCTATGTGGGTAAAATACATATCTTTTAATTTATTAATTTGTTTAAAATATAATTGTTAAAAATAATAACAATCCATTATGGGTTTTAATACAGAGGTTAAATTGACAGTAATTGCACCAAGAATGGGATGGGGTAAGTGGGAATATACTATTGCAAACTTGTTACATTGTAAGTGAAATAGTATAATACTAATTCATGGTAGACTGTAATAGTTTTAGGAAGTATGTTGTAATCCCCAGAGCAACCATGTAAAAAGGTTAAAAAAAATAAGCCAAATAGAGGAAGCAAAATGGAGTACTCAAACGCAGTCATGTAATCAAACAGTAGTCAGAAGAGAATAACAAAAGGAAAACACATGGGAAGAATAGAAAAAAAAATAGCAAAATGGTAGACTTAAAGCTAATCATGTTAATAACTTATTAGAGAATGTCAGACTAGATGAAAAATCAAGATCAAACTGTACATATTAAAAGATGGAAAATACTACACCTTGCAAGAACCATTCATAAGTGGCTTTATAGATAACAAAGTAATCCTCAAAACAAGGACCAGAGATAAAAACAGACCTTTCCTAATGATAAAGGGATCAATTCAGGGAGAAGACATTACAATCCCAAATATACAGAACTTCAAGATATCTGAAGCATAAACTGACAGAACTGAAAGGTAAAAATACACCAACTGAAAATCATGGTGACAGGTTTTAACATGGCCCTCTCAGTAGTCAATAAAACAAGTAGACAAAACTCAGTAAGAATAAAAATTTGAGCAAAATGAAGTAACTTAGTCTAAGTAATATTTATAGAACACTATACCCACCTGATAGCAGAATACACATTCTTCACAAGTCAATGTGTAAAGAATCCACTGAAATAGATTGTATGCTTAGACATGGGTCAATAAATTTAAGAGGACTGGACTCATACAGGAACGGTCTCTGACCACAATGAACTTAAACTAGAAAACGGTAATAAGATACATGAAGAATCATCACATACTTGGAAATTCCGCCAAACACTTCTAAATAACCCATGAGTCAAAGAAAAACTCATGAAGAAAATTAGAAAACTTAAAGTGATAAATAAAACACATGAATTCAAAACCTGTGGGATACAGATTAAGCACTGCTGACAGGTAAATTCATTGCTCTAAATGCTTCTATCTGGAGGGAAAAAATACATAAAACCAGTGATATGAACTTTCTCCTTAAGAAACTAAGCAAAAAAGATTAATCTGAAACCAACATAAGTAAAATGATGGAAACAAAGAGTCGAAGCCAATGAAATAAAAAATAAACAAACAAGAAAAGCAAATAAATGTAAACAAATATTAGATCTGTAAAAACAGTTAAAACCTTGTAACCCTTTCAACTAGATAGATCAAAAATAAAAGAGTAAAACATAGGTTACCAGCATCAGGAATAAAAAGGAGGATATCACTAAAGAAATCACACTAAAAAAAAGAAAGAAATATTATGAAAAACTTTATGCTAATGAATTGATAATTTCATTTAATTGATAAATCAGAAGACATAGATCAATTACTTTCTTTGTTTTTTGTGTGTTTGTTTTTGAGACAGAGTCCCGCTCTGTCACCCAGGCTGGAGTACAGTGGCACAGTGGCAGCTCACTGCAGCCTCCACTTCCCAGGTTCAAGCAATTTTCCCACCTCAGCCTCCCCAGTAGCTGGGATTACAGGTACCTGCCACCATACCCGGCTTTTTTTGTATCTTGAGTATAGATGGGGTTTTTCCATGTTAGCCAGGTTGGTCTCAAACTTCTGGCCTCAAATGATCCTCTTGCCTTGGTCTCCCAGTGTTGGGATTACAGGCGTGAGTCACCACACCCCACCAGATCAATTTCTTAAAAGATACAAATTTGCGTAACTGACAAAGGAGATACTGATAATCTGAGTAGCCCTTGGCTGAAGAAATTAAACCAATAATTAGTAAATTATTCCTACAATAAAAACTTCAGTCTCAGGTGTTTTCTCATGTTAATCAAAAATTTAAAGCATAAGTAATACCAACCACATACATATTTTTGAGTAGAAGTACTGAAATAGAGAAGGACTGAAAATCAACGTATGAGGTTAGCATAACTCCGATATCAAAACATGAGTTTTATAAGAAAAGCATAAACATAAAAGAATTCCTAATTATTTAAAAATCAAATCCAGAATTATATGAAAATGTTAATACTTCATGATTAAGAGAATTTCATATGAGGAATGCAAGGTGAGTTCGACACTTGAAAATCAAAATTAGCATGGTATGACTGCTTCTTTTCTTCCCTTTCAGCTGTCTGCAACTGTTCTCTGCAATGTTTCTGATGTTCACTGTGAGGATCTTGTACATCTTCCCTTAGATTTATTGTTAAGTATCCCGGTGTTTTTGATGCTACTGTAAGTTAGACTAATTTTTTTTTCATTTTTATTTTCCAGTTGGTCATTATCAATATTTAGAAATAAAACTGATTTTTGTATATTGATATTCTAGGCAATATATAACCTTGCTAAATCCCTTTACTCATTCTAATATTTAGATTTCATAAGGTTTTCTCTGAAGACAATCATCTGCTAATAGAATCAGTTTTATTTATTCTTTTCCAATCTCATGCCTTTTATTTTTTTCTTGGCTTTTGTACTAGAAATAAATAGTGAAAGAGCTGGCTAGAACGATCCCATTACTGGGTATACATCCAAAATAATACAAATCATTCTATCAAAATGACACAGACGCTTGTGTGTTCATCGCAGCGCTATTCACAGTAGGAAAGATATGGAATCAAGCTAGGTGCCCATCAATGACGGACTGGATAAGGAAAATGTGGTACATATGCACCATAGAATATGCAGCCATAAAAAGAACAAAATCATGTCCTTTGCAGCAACATGGATGCAGCTGGAGGCCATTATCCTAAGCAAATCAATGCAGGAATGGAAAACCAAACACCGCATGTTCTCACTTATAAGTGGGAGCTAAACACTGAGTACTCATGGACATAAAAACGGTACCGAAAGACACTGGGGGACTACTTGGGGGGGGGCAGGGGGCAAGGGTTAAAGAACTAACTATTGAGTACTATGTTTAGTACCTGGATGACAGGATCAAGCATATCCCAAGCCTCAGCATCCCACAATATAGCCAGGTAACAAAACTGCATGTGTATTCCCTGAATCTAAAATAAAAGTTGAAAAAAAAAGAGCTGGCTGGAAGCTTTCAAACTTACAGTTATAGCCGGCCCTAAAATTTAACTCCCAGGTTCCTGGCAACCAAAATGACAGGAAAATATTCAGTGATAACTACGTTTTTCTCACTGTCTTTAAGCAGTAACATATGAATTCCTCAAAGAAAGCAAAGATTTTCCATGCACTTAACCAGAGGTTTGACTTCATGTTTACAAATCTCACTGATCCACAGATGTGTTATCCAAATCTCTCTCTCTCAATTTTTCTTTCTTCCTTTTTTTTTTTTTTTTTGTCCTACAGTTTCTGAGGTTTTGATTTCTTTTTGCTTTTCCAATCTTTTTCCCCCTCTGTTATTCAAATTCTATTACTTCTACTGATCTATCATCCAGTTCACTGGCTTTTTTTCTCCATCATATCTATTCTGCTATTGAGCCAGATAGTAAATGTTTTTTTATTTTGGCTATTATATTTTTCCATTCTTAATTTCTATTTGGTTTTTTCTTACATCTTTTATTTCTCTGTTGAGAACTTTTCTATTAATATCAAGAATGCTTGACCACATTTTTTAAAGCATTATTTTAATAGCTGCTTTAAAGTCCTTGATCTTTCTAATATCTGTGTCTTCTTAGGATTGCTGTTTGTTGGTTATCTTTAATTTTCCCTTGTTCTTCAAATGCTGAGTAAGTTTGGATTATATCCTGGATATTTTGGATATTGTGTTATGAGAGCCTAGGTCTTGTTGAAATCCTAAACAGAATGTTGATTATTGTTTTAGTTGGCAATGAACTAGGTTAGGTTCTGGCTGCAAATTCTAATCTGCCTTCTATGGGCTATGGTACAGTATCAGTTCATATTTCAAAATGGTGGCTGTGCTACCTTGATCTATGCTGCTTGTCTTCCCGAATAGCCAGTCTGGGACCTCCGTGGTGACTGACCCTGTAGCTCAGTTCCCAAGCTTGTGGTACAATGTGTAGATTCATGCATGCACAGTTTGAAAATGAACCCAGGAATTCACACACAATTTTATGGACCCACTCCCTTGACCTCCCCCTCTCTCCATGATCTCCCTAATACTTTATGGCTTTCTGGGGCTTCTCTTCCCAGTCCTCCAGCCAGAAAACTGAGGCTCCATTTTCCCAACTCTGCCATGAGCTTACCACCATGTGTCTGAGTGCAGGGCCAAGCAATGGCAGCACAGAGAAAGAATAAAAGGAATAGAGAGTCACCCCACCCTCTTGGGACTGTGGGTATTCTGGTCAGAATGAAGGGTTGCCTCTGTTAGACTTTCAGGCACCTGTCAGTCGCCACTGCTGTCTCTGTGCTGTGCTGGAATACTGCCTAGAGACAGGGCATGAAAGAAGGCAGGGTGTTGTGGGTGAAGAATTTTCCCACTCTCTTAGGTTTGAAGGAGCCCTTTCCCTGCTCTTTCGGCTAAAAATAGAGGAATTATCTTAGGGTTTCTGCTTCCACACCAAGTGTGTATTTCTGGGTTTAAGGCTGCCTTTGAGTGCAAACTAGGTGATAAGAGAGGAAGATGAAAAGGGAAACTTCCTCCCCCACCAGTTTGGTGGAACTTCAAATTCTAGTCTCCTTCCCCAATCTGCCTGCTGCCATTTACTCTTCAGAGTTTTCAGATAGCTGCTTTGTGCATTCTATGCAGGATTTCTCCTTCCTTTTAGTTGCAGAGACAGAGTAACTGTGTTTACTTCATCTTCCACAGAGCCAGAACCCTCAGATTTCATTTTCTAATAAGAAAATTATATATCAAATGGTTGTAAAGCATGTTGACATGTAAATGTGTTAAACCCCCATTTGGAGCTGCCAGGTCACTTCATTTTTATTCATCCCTTGGAAGAAAGCTTCTCCTGCTTTTCTTTTTTAATTGTAGAGTATTCTGAGACTGCAAAGTGAGCTGTAGGAGGCTTACAACGTGAAATTACTGAGCTATGGAAATCTGGCTTTTCTTAATACTCTACAACCTAAGTTTTGTTTGTTTGTTTTATTATAAATAAAGGCCGGGTACAGTAGGGCATGCCTGTAGTCCCAGCACTTTGGGAGGCTGAGACAGAAGGACTGCTTGAGCTCAGGAGCTCCAGACTGGATTGAGCAACATAGCAAGACCTCATCTCTATAAAAAAATGATAAAATTAGTCGGGCATGGTGGCACACACCTATAGTACCAGCTACTTGGGAGGCTAAGGTAGGAGAATCCTTTGAGCCCAGGAGGTCAAGGCTGCAGTGAGCTCTCATTCCACCATTGCACTCCAGCCTGAGTAACAGAGCAAAATTCTGTCTCAAAAAAAAAAACAAAAAACAACAGAAAGGGAAGGGAAGGGAAGGGAAGGGGTAGGGAGGGGAGAGAAGAGGAGGGAGGGAGGAAGGGAGAGAGAGAGAGAGAGAAGGAGAGAAGGCAGGAAGGCAGGAAGACAGGAAGGGAGGAAGGCAGGAAGGGAGGGGAGGGAGGGAAAAGAAAGACAGTAGATAAAAAATGGCACTGTCTTCAGTCACTAGCAGTTTCACATTTCTGTGTCGCTCAATACCTCCCTGTTTCATTGATTAAATGTACAGCATAAGTATTGAACTTATAAAATACATTTTGATATTAAAAGACCTATCAATCTATCTGTTAAATATGTTGGTTTCTTATGAGATTTGGACAAGGGGTTTCTGCTACCAAATAAAAAGAAAATGTTTGGAAAGCCGTGGCCCCAGAATGGGACACAGTCTTGTTCAGCCTGGAAATGTTCATCGCCCAACCACACAAGCACACACAATGCCTCACACTAACACAGATACATACAAAGAGGATCGAGATTTATGTAAAGAAAATACATTTTTACCAGTCACTGACTCTGTCTTTAAAAATCACCCCTCCCAGTTGAAACCAAGTGGCTCTCAGTGTTTTCTCAATCTGAATGCACTGATTATGCCTCTCAGCCAGGTCCTTGGCTCCACAAACATGCACCAGGGAGGACTCGAGATTCACGAAAATGAAAATGTTGTAAACAAACTACCTTCAAACCTAGGTGAATAGGTCTATAAAAGATTAATCATGTGCTTCCTTCAGTAACTCCTAATGTAGGAACCTTCCTATGGAAGGAAGAAAAATGACAGTCAAGCGGTATCACCAAAAAATGACACGAGCCATGGATGTTGTGCTTGACACCGATGAATGTCATGGAATTGGGTTTCCTTAATGCATCTCAGTTCAGGTTGTTTCCCCATCTCTGTCTAAATGCTGGGTCACGTGCTCTGGAAACACTCTCCTATGGATTTAGACTTGAAATATGCCTGGCAACTCTCAGAAGGACAGGGTCAAATATCTGGGAGGTAAATGCAGGCTCTTTCTTCATGTGTCACATGGCCACGTCCCCTTTGCTGGAAAATAAACAGGTTGACTATCACTCTGTCCACCAGTGTGAAGTATGAACACACAGGGAGCATTTGTCTTCCCGATCTAACCTTTATCCAGGACAAAGCCCTGCTCTTGCCTCGCATCAAAGTCACCTACTTACACACAGGTTTCTTCAAGAGTCAGAACCTTTTGCCTAAGAGGGGCGAAGTGAGTAGACTGTAGAAAAAAAAACTGGAAAATTAACTCTCAGAGTACTCCTGTGAGCATTTCCTGAAGACTTACAGACACATGTTCTTTGCTTTGCTTCTCTCCTCTAAGAGCAGACAATCTCTAACAGCATTGTGGAGCTGATTAGAAGCAGTAAGCGCTGAAAACAGACCCCTTTATATGCTACCCTGCAAGTGAAAATTTGCATTGGTCAGGCTACAGATCATTAAAAAATGCTATATGGTTGGGAAGAATCAAACTGTTCAACACCTTCCTCTCCCTTTCTATGAGAAGAACTTGTTAGATTATTTCTCTAATAATCTTCAAGGAACTTTACACAAACACAACTGTTTTATCCTATCATTTATAGAGCACTGGCCATAAAATAACTTAGGTCAGAGCGACACGCCTGGATGTAGGAAATGACTTGGAGCTGTTTGGCACAACAATGCTGCTGGGTGGCAGGGAGGATGTGGGGGAGTGCCTGGGAGTCTGTGACACAGGAAATACCATGGCCAGGGAACTCTGTAACTTCAGGTAAGGCCCAGTTCATCATCTTAACTACCCCATTTCAGGAGAGTTTCTTCATACTGTTTGTTCAATAACTGACTAGCGGACAAATCTATTGAGCATTTGCCCATTGAACACTCAGTTCAACTATGTAACAGGAACTGTGCTGAGTTCTGGGCATAAGAGAGTGGAAACGACATGGGGCTTGCATTAATAAACTTAGCCTTAAAATATACTATTTGGAAAGATTTATGTTTATGGCACACATGGGGTGACATAGTGACCCACACAGGAATGTCTTGCTCAAATATAAATTCCAGAAAAGCCTTTCCAAAGTGACGGTATGTTTGAATAGCATCTAGAAGGTGACTGGGTTGGCCAACCAAAGAATGGAGTAAGAAAATTCCTAATAGAGTGAAGAGCTTTTGTAGAACTCATGCTGGGAACTGCAAATACTTTTTGTGAACTGAAGAGATACTAGCAGATTAGAGTGCACTGGATAGGAGGGTAGGAGTACACATGAGTGAGATCATAAAGAAAGGGTGATCTTAATCACATAAAAAATGAATGAGTCGTGATGAGCTGTTCTAAGCAGGACAATGCCTTGCGAACATGTGCACTTCCCAAAGTTCCATTCAGTAACAGAGGAAAGGGCAGTACCACATCAGAGAGGCCCCTCAAGGGTGTCACAATGATCCTGGCAGGAGGAGGGGGATGGCGTGGATGAAAGAGAAAGAGTTCAGATGCAGAGGTGAAGAGACACTCAGGAATTTCAAAGGAGGAAGCATCTGTTTGACTTTGTAACAGCTTCTTTGGGGTATTGTGGGAGAGAAAGGAAATAATTATGATACAGATATCAGGGTTGAAGATCGGCTTGGAAGGTAGAACCAGTACTTGAGGTAGAAAAAGGAGAGGAGCAGCTTTTTTTAAGCTTTAAAACAATTTTTTAGGTGGGAGATTGATTGAGGTACTATTTACATACAGTAAATTTACCCATTTTACATGTATAGTTCTATGAGGCTTGATAGTCATGTAACTTCCTCCACTGTCAAGATCTAGAATATTCCATCATCCTATAAAGTTCCCGCATCTTTGTATGAAGACACTCCCTTTTCTCCTTACCCCAGACGCTGGCAACCACTCATCTGATTTCTGTTCTTATAGTCTTGCCTTTCCAGAATTTCCCATAATTAGAATCGTATAATATGTGGTGTTTTGCATGACTTTTTAAAAGTTAACGTAACACTTTCAGATCCATCTATGTTGTTGCTGGTGTCAGTAGTTTGTTCCTTTATACTGCTGGGTAATATTGCATTGTAGGTACTGTTAGTTGTTTATCCATTTACTGGTTGATGGACGTTTGGGTTGTTTCCAGTATTGAGCTATTACTAATAAAGTTAATATGAACATTCAAGTTTTTGTGTGGACGTTTATTTGCATTTCTCAAGAGTAAAGACCCAGGAGTGGGATTTCTAGATTGCTTGCAAAGTATACCTTTAGCATTCTAAGAAGTTTCCAAACTTTTCCACACTGCCTGTACCATCTTGCATTCCCAGTGGCAATGTAGGAGAGTTCCAGTTGTTCTGTATCTTCACCACCACTTGATATTGTTAGGTGTTTTTTTTTTTCCATTTTAGGTATTTTAGTAGATGTGTAATGATTTCTTACTGTGCTTTTAATTTGCATTTCCCTAACGAATAATGATATTGAACATCTTTTTATGTGCTTATAATATCATGTTTTGAGTGAAGCATCTGTTCAAATTATTTGCCCATTTTTATTGGGTTGTTTATTAAGGAACTGTGAGAATCTTTATATATTCTCAATACAAGTCATTTATCACACATATTATTTGTAAATATTTTATCCCAGTCTGTGATTGCCTTATTTTTATAACAGTGCTTACAGAGTGAGAAGCACTAGTTTGATAAAGTCCAGTTTATCCAACTTTTCTCTTATAGTTAATGCTTTTTGTGTCATTTATTTTTTAAGTTTTGGGATACATGGAACGTGCAGATTTGTAACACAGATATACCTGTGCCACGGTGGTTTGCTGCATCTGTCAACCTGTCATCTAGGTTTTAAGCTCTGCATGCATTAGGTATTTGCCCTAATGCTCTCCCTCCCCTTGCCCCCCTCCCCCTGACAGGTGTGTAATTTCCCCTCCCTGTGTCCATGTGTTCTCATTGTTAAACTCCTTCCTTTTGTGTCTGACCTAAGAAATCATTGCCATATCTGAGGTTTCAAGAATTTTAACCTGTTTTCTTCTGAAAGTTTTAGAGATTTAGATTTATATTTTAGATCTGTGATCCATTTTGAGTTAATTATGGGTTCACTCATTTACCTATGTATGCTCAAGTGTTCCAGCACAATTTGTTGAGAAGTTAAGAAGCCCATTCTAAAGGAAACAGGATGGGCTACTTTTAGCCATACTGAGTTTGAGATGCCCAGTCCATCTATCCATGTGGTGACATGCAGTAGGCAGCTGCATGTATAAGTCTGAAACTAAGAAAGACATAGCTATAAACATTTGAATTGAAGTTTTTCTGGTATTTGAATCCATTGTTCTTGGTCAGTTTTCCAGTTAAAATGAGTCTGACCAGCAAAGGGAGAAAATGAGCATTCAGCATGAAGGAGCAGGACAGAATTTCTTTGAGCAAAAAACGGTCAGTTGAACTCCAAGGATTTGCAATAGGATGCTATCACCTATATTCTACTATCCACCCCTTCTATGGCATATACTTTTTGGAGAGGAAGAAATGAGAAGCAGGGCTATAGTTTGGAGGCTATTGCAAAACACAAAGGTAACTGTGAGGTCCTAAATTAGGGAGGAGGCAGTGTTTTTAAGAAATCCTAAACAATGGATATTTTATGTCAATATAAATTTCATAGGTACACTCATGAGGATATAGACATACAAGAAATCTTTGAGCTTTAAGATAGAAGAAAAACTGCTAATCTTAGACTGGTAACTTTTTCTATAAACAGGTCTTCTGTTATTTACAGGCCTATAGCATTCACTATAAATATTTAAACTTAAACTTCCATTCTTTATGCTAGACTATAGTACAAGCAGAAAGCTGTCACCAGCCTGTTGCATCTAACAATAGCTAACAAACTTTTGTAACAGTTGTACCAGACTCACTTTACCTGTACAAAAGATTGTACAGAACCTTTTATCCTTTTTCCTGCATGATTTAATGAGAAAGAAGGTTGATATACAAAGTTTATTTTCTTCATAAAATGGAGGTGCTGATGTCTACTTTGCAAGTATTAAGCAAAGTAATATATGGATTCCAACATGTGCTCAAAAATGTTAACTGACCAAAACTGAATTGAAATAATTAAAAATACAGTTACTGTACAGAGGAATAAAATGTATGGTAGAGAAACACAGCATTGGGAAGTAGAGAAGAGAAAGCTTCTGGGGTATCTCCCATTGGCCCATCCACAGTCACCATTCTCTCTTCTCTACCTGCTGTCTGCCCTTGAAGGTGGACCTCTATGAATAGGACAAGACTCTTCCTTAACCCTCGCTTTCAGAGGGTTCAGAGGATGGGAATCTCAGTAAGGGACCACAGGGAAGGGAAAATCAGGGACATATTTATACTCTGGTTGGCTCCCTCTAAGTAGGTACAACCTTTGTTGGTTTAACATTTAGAAAAGGGTTTTGTCACCTTGTTATGCCACATGGTCCTTCTTGGAAATCCAGTGAAGTATATGGACACCTTTTCAGATTAATATTTTTAAATATATAAAACAAAATACATAAGACTACAAAGAAAACCACTCGCATTAAAATACAGTTCTACTCAGAAATGGAAAACCATATATCACATGTTCTCACTGGTAAGTGGGAGCTATGAGTACGCAAAGGCATAAGAATGGCATTCGGGGACTTTGGGGGACTCAGTGGGAAAGGTTGGGAGGAGGATGACGGATAAAACACTACACATTGGGTACAATGTCCACTGCTCAGGTGATAAAATTTTCATGCAAGAAAACTCTAAATATAAAACATAGTTTTATATTTGTACATATTTATCTTTATATATTGGAATTTACATACATATAGTTATATATTTGTGATATAGTGGTGTATGTACTTCCTTATTGGTATGTTAAATACCAAGATAATATAATGTGGGAAGTTGAGATTAAATTTTATTTTCTAAGACACAGGTCAATGTTATTTAGCCCAAATAAGAACATTACACTCAGGCCAGGCACAGTGGCTCACATCTTTAATCCCAGCACCCTAGGAGGCTAAGGCAGGTGAATTGCTTGACCCCAGAAGTTTGAGGCTAAGCCTGGGCAACATAGTGAGATCTTGTCTCTACAAAAAAATATGAAAATTAGCTAGGTATGGTGGCATGTGCCTGTGGTCCCAGCGACTCAGGAGGGTGAGGCTGGAGGATTGCTAGGGGGGGGGGACAACTTCAGCCTGGGAGGTTGAGGCTACAGTGAGCCATGCTTGTGCCACCATACTCACTTCAGCCTGGGTGGCAGAGTGAGACCCTGTCTCAAAAAAAAAAAGAACATTAAACTCTGGGGTGATCCTTGGATGGCAACATATATCAAGTTGGACATCCAATTGTTATTTATTTATTTATGTATTTATTTATGAGACAAAGTCTATTACCCAGGCTGGAGTACAGTGGCACAATCTCAACTCACTACAATTTCTGACTCCCAGGTTCAAGTGATTCTCATGCCTCAGCCTCCCAGGTAGCTGGCCTACAAATGCTCACCACCATGCCTAACTAATTTTTGTACTTTTTGTAGAGACAGGGTTCCGCCATGTTGCCAAGGCTGCTCTTGAATTCATGAGACCAAGTAATCTGCCCACCTAGGCCTCCCAAAATTCTGGGATTACCTGTATGAGGTGTCCAGCCCAATTGTGATTTTTTTGTTTCAATGATTACAAATGTTAAAAAACATCCCAGTTTACAAAGATACAATGTTGCAAGTGGAATTACAAGTTTCCCTAGCTAATTTCACAGGATCAAGATAGGCTTGTCTCAAGAAACATTTCAAAGAAATGTTCCAAGGCTGTTTTGGTTAAACTCCTAATTGTAGTACGTTTGTATGATAGTCAGGTTTTTTACCCTTAAGATTAATTAACACATTCCTCTTGGGCTCAGTCCACATTTTCAATATAGTTTATATCAGAGAGACGTGTATTACGGATCCATAATTCAACTTTAGTGCCATCAAGACAGAGAAAAATCTTGAAAGACTTTTAGAGTTTCCAGGTGTTTTCTGGTTTATCTCGTCAAAGAAATTGACAGGGAAATTTGTATCTTGACTCCGTCTTGGAAAAGCAACCACTCCAGTAACTGAAAGTTTGTAAGGACATTGGCCTCTACTTTTTTCTTCCATATCAGCATCTAAGGCAAGACAGTTTTTAATTTTTCAGTTGCATCCATAAAGGTAACTTCAAGCCCCTGAATAGAAAGATTTACCTTATTCATATGGTTTAAAATGTCTGCAAGGTAAGCCAGCTCACAGATAAAATTCTTTCTTTCAGGAAAGTTCTAGAATTAATTTTCCTTAAGTTTTATTTTTTAATTGATACATAATTATACATATTTATGAGGTACAATGGGATGATTTGAGACATATATACTGTGTAATGATCAAATCAAGATAATTAGCAAATCCATTACCTCAAACCTTTATCACTTCTTTGTGATGAGAACATTCAAAATCCTTTATTCTAGTTCTTTGAGATATACATTATTGTTACCTATAGTCATCCTACTGTGACTAGAACACCAGAACATGGTCTTCCCATCCAACTGTAGCCTTGTACTCACAGTCCAACCTTTCTCCATCGCCCCTCCCCTCCCTTTCCAAGCCTCTGGTAACCATTATTCTACTCTTTACTTCTATAAATCAACTGCTTTGGATTTCACATGAGTGAGGTCATGAAGTATTCGTTTTTCTGCATCTGACTTATTTCCCTTAGCAAAGTGTCCTCCAAATTCATTCATGTTGTCACAAATAATAAGATTTCATTCTTTTTCTGGCTGAGTAGTATGCCATTTTGTATATATGCTGCATTATCCATTCATTCATTCACTGATGGACACTGAGGTTGAGTCCATATTTTGACCACTGTAAACAGAGCTACAGTAAGCATGGGAGGGCTCTTTGATGAACTAATTTCATTTCCTTTGGCTATATCCCCAGTAGCGGGGATTGCCAGGTCACATAGTAGTTCTATTTTTAAGTTTTTGAGGAACACCATACAGTTTTCCATCACGGCTGTACTACTTTGCATTGTAACCAGCAGTGTGTAAGGTTTCCTTTCCTCCACATCCTCACCAACACTTGTTGTCTGTTGTCTTTTTAGTAATAGCCGTCTAGCTAAAGTGAGATGATATCTCATTCTGGCTTTGATTTGCATTTCCCTGATAATTAGTGATGCTGAGCATTTTTTCATATACCTGTTGGCCATATGTATGTCTTCTTTTGAGAAATGTCTATTCTGGTCTTTTGCCCATTTTTTTAAAATTGGATATTTGGGTTTGGTTTTGTTGCTATTGGGTTTTCTTTTTTATCTAGAGGAAGTAAAACCATGCCCTTAGTTTTTTAGCAGTGGCTATCAGGCCCCCTTTCTAGAGAACCCCCGTGTGATAAAAAAGCTCCTCATACTCTGCTCCCATTTCTTGACAAGATCTTTTTAAAATTCAGAGACCTGCTTCGCATATACTTGATGACCTTATGGCTATTGGCTGAACTTATTCCAGAATTGTTGGAAGAGTCCATGATGTCAACGCATGGCTGTGTGAAAGGGAATGAGTGACACCAATGTAGGGAGCTTTCATTTTCTCTATATATCAAAAGTAGATGAATCACCAAGTATTATAAAACTACCATCTGTGCAGAGTCTGATGCTTTTATTTCCAGGCTAAGTTTTGTTTTCCAAAATACTGAAGGACTTTGTAGTTTCCATAAGGGACTCACAAAATAAGAATTCTTTAAAAGCATCCGCGCGGCACACGGGGAGCTTAAGTGGGGAGCTGGCTACAATGAGAAATGTCTGTTCACATCCTACCATAGACTGAGTGGGAATGGCAGAGCTGCCAATTCCTAAAGACAGACTTCAGAATCTTTCTAAAAATCAGCTAGTCCAGACCAGGTCTCAGCATTTAACAAAGGGACCATTACCAGCCTTTTCCTTCTGCTCCCAACCACAGATCAGCCCCATGTTGTCTAGCATGGGTGGTACAGCTTTACTATCACCTCTCGAGTAGCGTGGGGGATTCTTGCACTTGGCAAATACAAACTTGGAAGTATCCTATACAGAGTTAAGGTTTTTCATTTGAACAATCCCATTTTTCAGACTTCAGCAAACTCTGAAAACTGCTAACCTACCTTCACAAATGTATCAACAATGGTAAACAGGAAATACTGAAAAGTAACATAGCATCTGAATTACCCAAGTAAGAGCAAGTAACTCCATCTTTAGTGGTACCATTGCACAAGCACACACGGGAGAGAGAGACTGCATGTTTCTTCCAGCAACATGCCTACAAACTGGTGTATTTTCAAAATAGTGATGCACAGATGACATTTCAAGGTATTTACAAACAAATATGTTATTAAATGCTGTGTGATTTCTATTCTGATAAAGTCACAGATACTACCAGCACTACTGTTGTTTGTTGACTGCATCCACAATTGAAAGAAATGTGGCCAGGCGTGGTGACTCACGCCTATAATCCCAGCACTTTGGGAGGCGGAGGCTGGTGGATTACTTGAGGTCAGGAGTTCGAGACCAGCCTGGCCAACATGATGAAACCCCGTCTCTACTAAAAATACAAAAAATTAGCCAGGTATGGTGGTGGACACTTCTAATCCCAGCTACTCGGGAGGCTGAGGCAGGAAAATCATGTGAACCTGGGAGGCGGAGGTTGCAGTGACCAAAGATCGCACCACTGCACCCTAGTTTGGGCAACAAGATTGAAATTCTGTCGAAAAGAAAAAGAAAGAAGGAGGAAAGGAAGAGAGAAAGAAAAGAGATGATAAATGTTTTCAGTAAGATATTAGTGAAAATGGAGATATAATTTTTTCCTATCCAAGTTCATGAACTCCTTTAAGTGTCTCCACACACCAAGGTTAAGAAAAAGTAACTTTAAAAGAAGAAATAGCCCACAGTTAAATTAGATCCCTCTCCCTCTGATCACAGAGTGAGCAGTGCTTTTTCATTATAGGATTAGGCATATCTCTCACATATATGTCATTCCTAACCAAACTGCTTGTGTTAAACTCACTATTCATAGACTTACAGGATATCCTATCCGAGACTATGATATCTCCTTAATGTTACTTCCAACCAGGGGACACATTTTACAACAAGGGAGGGTCAGAGCTGGGCTCACACTGAGGAAATAATCTATTCTTACTATCCTTGGATGGTAATTGGTTTCATAGAACAATACAATAGCATGCTGAAGAGTTGGTGATAGGACCAGGTGAAGAAAGACCCTGTGAGGTTAGGTTATGCTCTAACAGGATGCAAAATATATCTTGAACCAGCAGCCTCTATTAGGTTGCATCTTCCCATAGCCAGGATGCTTGGGTTCAAAAAAGTGGTAGTGGTGTTGCGAGTGGTTCCTCTGATTATTATTCCAAACAACTCACTTACAAAAAGTTTGCTTTCCATCCCCATGGCCTTATGCTTCACAGGTTTGAAAGTCATGGTTCCAATCATTGGAAGCTGAGGTTTCTCTCTGACCATTTTGGGTTTATCACACCATTGAATAAAAGGGAATTGTAAAAACTCATTCTACTGGATAGTGTGCATGTGCGTGACTCCAGTTACCAAGGGGGAATGGACTGCTGATCCCCAATACAAATTAGGACTAGGCTTGAAATGCAGATCCTCACTGGAATGCTCACAAGTACTCCCTTGCCCAGTTGACTGGATCAATGGAAGTCAATAAAATCAAAACCATTTTATGGCTTCTGATCTTCAGAAATTGAGCTTTCAGTATCCTCAGCAACACAGAAATTAAGTAAAGAATCCCATCTAACCTATGGGGCTGGTAGAGGGCAAAGGAAACATGGATGTGGTGGTGAAAGAAAATGGCTGTGATTATCAACCTGGGTTGATACCTACCTACAGAGGTAAGGACTCTGTTTGCCATGTTACTTAATTATTTAAGTTCTCCCCCTGCCTCCTTCTACCTTATATAAAGAACATGAGTAGTGACTCATAGGTTATATTTCCCATTTAAGGAAAACCAAATGGATAACATTTTTGCATTTGCTATTTAAAGAATGTGAACTTTTACATACACAAAGGATAAGAATGGATTCTACAGAGCAAAGGGGTGGACTGTGCTGAATATTTTTCATTTTCTCCTCTTGATACACTCTCCTTCCTTCTCTACCCTGCCCTGCTCTCTGCCCTGGGCTCATCCATTTGGGTCACAACAACAAGCCTCTCATGTCCTCTGGCTTCTGCCTGGGTGCAGTTAAGGGAGAGCTCCAGCAGGAGATGGGAGAAGGGAAGAGAGGACGTCCTGAATAATCATTTGGCCAGCTGCACCTGACTTCCCCCAAGGTGGACTTTTATGTATGACTCTCTTCTCCTGGGTTTGAATTCTAGTAGCTCCTCCCCTTTCTCATCTCTCTGAAACTAAGGGTGCTGACAGGTCTACACACTGCTCATTCTTCTATGAACGGCAGCTCTATTGTTCCTATTGATAACTTTATTAATGGCTTCCAGAAGAGGAAGAATAAAGAAGAAATATGAGTGTATTATTTGTTTCCTTTTGAAGCCTTTTCTGAGCTACAGCTTCTCTATGGGGGTATGAATGTCAAGTAGGATCTTACAGGACACATGGAAGATCAACAGAGGAAAGTGCATATGCCAGAGAAAACATAAACTTCATCAACATTTCATACCTGGAAGACTGAAAAAGAGCCTAACGTAGTCTAGAAACCACAAGGGTAGCTGGGGCATAAGGCAGGAAAATGGAGCAGAAATGCATGATTACTAAGAGCCTTATATGTTATGCCAAAGTACAGGACTGTGAGAGGAAGGAAACAGAATCCAAAACTGTTTTTTGTCACTGGGATTTATTACCTTTCACTTCTGAAAACTATTGCCTTATTGGAAAGAAATCCACAAAATAATTGTGCCTCCATTCAGAAAAAAAAAAAAAAAAATTACATTGAAAAGGGCGATGACATCTCCTCTAAGTTTGGCTCAAGAAAACTCCCCTCCTGTCAGATACCGAGACTGTCAGAGAATCACCTCAGCTCGCTCCATTCTGCAGCCAGCAAAAGAACCATTTCCCCTCTTTTATATTCTCTTCTCCATTGAGCAGCTGAGCAGGCCCCTGAGAGGATCCTGGCTCTCTTGACTTGGCAGGGTCTGTTGATTCATGTAGAAGAATATTTTTGCTTTGTTTGGAAACATCTGTGGGAAATTGTGGCCATCAAGAAGGCATGGATGGCAAGAACAGAGGCTTCTGATACAAAGCCCTTTCTCTGAGCTGAGTGGCAGCCTCTGTAATCCGGTGGACTTATCTGATAGATTGTTGCCTATCTCTAATACCAGCTTGCTTCTAGGCACTCAACTGGCTTTTGCACAGTTCCAAGGCTGATGTGTCTCAAGTTCCCATTGTTCTTTCCATGCCAAGCATTTTTGGATTTTTGAATGTTCCCAATATCCTTAAAAGTATGTGGATTGTTTAGGAGGCAAACTCCACATGTTTTATCAGGGAGTCAAAATTGTATTAATGGAATAATCTCCTCCCTGGGTAAAATATTGTTAGTTTTTCCAAATAAATAAATGACCATTTGCATTCCATCACCCTGGGCAAATCTACAGAATCAGGGCCCTCCATATCACTCATGTTATTAATTAGCACAATTATTCTCTTTGTGATACTGGACCAGAGGATCAGCGTGGCTTCCACAGATAGCAGAAGCCAAGGCTCTAATCTCCAATGCATCTTCAGCCTCCTCTGCTGCAGAGTGGGCTTCAGCACATTAACAACCCTGTCTCTCAGCTGTCCAAGGATTTGATTTAATTATGCTGCTGGTGTCTGTCTTCATTGGAAGTCTCCACACATGCTGTTTTCTCCATTATTATGGATTGCATTTCCTCTCTGCTGCAATGTCTCATTCTTGTCCTTCCTTGGGCTTTAGTGACTAATAGACATTTGCATTAATTTTCATTTCTCCTGGTGCTTAATAAACATCTTCTTAGGCACTCATCCTAGAAGTAGAAAACCATTTAGTTCAACCAAAAGGCTAAACTCCAGACCCTTCCTAGGACCAAAACTTGTCTTCTATTGCTATTATCTCCCTACTTCTCACATGCTCTAAGGGACTACTCCAAGAACCCATAGAGACTCTACTCATCTAAATTGCTTACACCTATTTGAAATTTTCTGGTTGCCATTCCTTAGTGCATTTCATAAAAGTCACAGACACACACACACGTTTCACAAATAAAGTTTTTCACTGCATTCAGCAATTCAGAAAGGGTTAAGTAAACTATGGTATTTATTTAACAGAGAGAATGCAGTCATTGACATATATATAAAGTATACATATTAAATATATATATGCAAAGTATACATATAAATATGTATATATAAAGTATATAAAGACTGCATAAATCACTATGGGAAAATATTTACACTGTGCTGTTAGCAGGAAAACAAAGTTGTACATGTAGCATTATCACAACTGTATTTTAAAATGTACACACTCACATCCCCATGCACATGACAAAGACAGGAGGGGAGCTACGCTAAGATATTTTACAAAGGCTAATATAGATAGAATATCTTGGAAAGAATTGTCCTTTAATGAATTCATTTATTTTTAGTTAACAAAAATTACACATATTTATGCTGTACAACATGATGTTCTGATATCTGCATAGATTATGGAATGGCTAAATCTAGCTAATGAATATATCCATTACCTCACCATGATTTTTGTGGTAAGAACATTTACAATCTACCTTCTTAATACTTTTCAAGTACTGTACAATAATTTTCAAGTACTACACAATACATTGTTATTACCTAAGTCACTACGTTGTACCAACAGAGCTCCTGCATTTAATCCTCCCATCTAACTGAAATTTTGTATCCTTGGACTAACATCTTCCCAGGCCTCCTTTCACCCACTCCAGCTTCTGGTAACCACCATTCTACTCTCTGCCTCTATGAGTTCAACCTTTTTAAATTCAACATGCAAGTGAGATTATGCAGTATTTGTCTTTTTGTGCCTGGGTTATTTCTGTTAGTATAATGTTCTTCAGTTTTATCCCCATCACAAATGACAAGATTTCCTTCTTTCTAAGGAAGAGTATTCCATTATGTATTTAATATACAGACCACATTTTCTTTATCCATTCAACTGTTGAAGGACACTTAGATTGATTCCATTTGGCTATTGTGAATAGTGCTGCAATAAACATGGAAATGCAGACAGCTCTTCAACATACAATTTCATTTCCTTTATTTGTATATCCAGAAGTAGGACTGCTGGATCATACAGAAGTTCTACTTTTAATTTTTTGAGAATCCTTCATATTGTTTTCCACGTCTCCACTAATTTACACTCCCACCAATTGTGTACAAGGATTTTCTTCTCTCCACATTTTCAGCAACACTTCTTATGTCTTGTCATTTTGATCATCATCATCCTAACAGTTGTAAGGTGATATCTCACTGTGGTTTTAATTGCATTCCCTGATGATTAGTAATGTTGAACACTTTTAAATTATATATATGTTGGCCATTTGCATGTCTTCTTTTGAGAAACGTTTTTTCAGGTCCTCTGTCCATTTTTAAATCAGGTTACTTTCTTGTTACTGGGTTGTTTGAGTTTCTTCTGTTTTGGGTATTAACCTCTCATCGGGTGTATGGTTTGCAAATATCTTCCCCCATTCTGTTGGTTGTCTCTTTATTGATTGTTCCCTTTACTGTGCAGAAGCTTTTTAATTTGATGCAATGCCATTTGTCTAATTTTCTTTTGTTGCATGTGCTTTTGGGGTCAGATCCAAAAAATATTTGCCAACCAATGTCAAGAAGCTTCTCCCCTAGGTTTTCTTCTAGTAATCTTACAGTTCCAGTTGATTTTTGTATATGAAGTGAAATAAAGGTCCACTTTTATTCTTCTGCATGTGAATATCCAGTTTTCCCAAAACCACTTATTAAAGAGAACATTCTCTCCCCATTGTGTTTTCTTGGCACCTTTATCAAAGATCAGTTGGCTATAAATACATTGATTTATCTTTGGGCTACCTGTTCTGTTCCATTATTCTGTATGTCTGTTTTTGTGCCAGTACCATGCTGTTTTGATTACTACAGCTTTGTGTTAGGTTTTGAAATTAGGTAGTGTGACACCTCCAGCTTTTTTCTTTTTGCTCAGGATTGCCTTGGCTAATCGGGGTCCTTTGTGGATTCATATGAATTTCAGGTTGTTTTTTCTATTTCTGTGAAAGTTGTCATTGAAATTTTAATAGGCATCGCACTGGATCTGCAGGTAGCTTTGGGTAGCATGGTCATTAATTCTTCCAATCTATGAACACAAGATATCTTTCATTTACTTGTGTCTCCTTCAATTTCTTTTGTCAATTTTTCACAGTTTTCAGCATAAAGATTGTTTAACCTCTCTGATTAAATTTATTCCTTTTTTGATGCTATTGTAAATGGAATTGTTTTCTTGGTTTCCTTTTTGTATTTTCATTTTTTCAACTTTTAAATAATGCTTATATTTTAGAACAGAAAATACTAATCTAAAAAAAAGAGAAAATACAAATATGTCTCTCATCACTGGAGACCCCAAAGAATTAATCTCAATCAAAGTGGAGGATAAAATACAGACAGGGTGTAAGCAGGGACCACTGGACAGAAAGGCAGAAATTTAGGAGCAGAGTCTTAGAGTAAACAGGACTCTAAAGATTGCGTCTTTTAAAGACTCCATGACCATGTTAAAACTATCAGTGGAGATTGGTAGGATCACAATTAAGCAGAGAACAGGAGTGAACCTTTGTAGAAAACTGTCCTTTTCATAGCCACCAGGCCAGCACAGATGAAAAGAATGGGGCAGGACGCCAACATGTTTAACAGATACTCCGTCAGGGTCTAGCTTTGGGCCAATTTCCTGACCAATCCAGCAGAATCTCAAAGCAGAAATAATTTTCTTAATACATGATTAAAGATACAAACTGAAGTACAAATACAAATATTTATGTAAAATAAGAAACTCCACCAACAATTACAAACATAAGTTGTCAAAAACAAAGCATCACAAAATCCAGAGGGAAAAAAAAAGTTTTTCTGCCTTAACTCCTTTACACATCTCTATGATATTATTTTTCCTACCTTTTTGACACCATCTCTTCATGTAGCAGGTACATATAATACTTTCTATCTAAAAATTAGAAAGTAATTCTGTCTTTCCTCTGGTATGGTTAACTGAAAATTTTAAAACTTTTAACGTAATGTTAGATTTACAGAAGATTTCCAAAAATAGTACAAAGAGTTCACTCAGCTTCCTCTAATGTTTGTATCTTATGTAACCATAGTACAAGAATCAAAAGAAAGAAATTAGCATTGCTACATACTATGAACTGAATTGCAGGCTTTATTTGGATTTTACTAGTTTTTCTACTAATGTTTCTTTTCTGTTGCAGGATCCAAACCACATTGCATTTGGTGGTTGTGCCTCCTTAGTCATCTCCAAATTATGACCTTCCTTGTCCTTCCCTCGTCTTTTATGATCTTACCTTTTAAACAGTACTACTGGTCAGATACTTTGCAGAATGTTCCTTAATTTGAGCTTTCTCGTACTTCGTCATGGTTAAATTGGGCTTATTCATCACTGGAAAGAATTCCACAGAGGTGAGATTCCCTCTGTATGTATGTATGTATATATATCACATAACAGGGGGACCTATGTCAGTATGTCTTATTACTGTTGATGTTAACTTTCATTTCATGGTTAAGGTAGCATCTGCCAGATTTCTTCCTTGTAAATTTACTGTTTCTCCCTTTATACTTAATAAATATTTGCAAGAGAAATATTCTGAGACTAGGCAAAAATCTTGGGTTTCCTTAAACTTTCATCTACTAATTTTATCCATTAGTAGAGCTTGTTTACAGCAATTATTATTGTAGTAACACTGTGGTCTTAATAATGATTTTCCATCTCTCACATTCCTCTACACTTTATTAAGTAGAATTCTTCTGTTATGGAAGAGTTACTTATTCTACATTTATTTTTCAGTGATTTTTCATATGAGTCTGAACTCATGAATATTTAGTTTATTCTTTAGGTTATAATCCAATACTATCTTAATTTACTTGGCTGCTCAAATTCTTCTACTTCTGACCATTGAGAGTTTTTTTCAGATGGGTTCTTTTGCCCTTTTGACTTCCTTCCTTCCTTCTTTCCTTCCTTGCTTCCTTCCTTCCTTGCTTCCTTGCTTCCCTTCTGTCTTTCTTGCACTTCTTTACTTTGTAGCATCAAAAGACGTTCTAGGATCATCTTGTCTTTCCCTACTCCAGCCCTGGAATCTACCATTTCTTTAAGGAATCCTGGTTCCTTTTATTGGAGAGTGACATTTAGAAACTAAGACGTGGGCTTGGTTTCTTTCATTCAGCAAAACACATTTAAGATTCATTCATGTTGTGTGAATCAGGTTTCTTTTCATTGCTAAGTAGCTTTCCGTTCCATTATACAGATGTATCACATGCACCACAATTTGTTCATTCATCCACTGGCTGAGAAACATCTGTGTTGTTTCAAGTTTTAGTGGTTATGAATAAAGCTACTACAAACATTCAAACATAGATTCTAGTGTCAACGTAAGTTTCATTTCTTTAGGGTAAATACCTAGAATGGGATTGCAGGACCTCATGGTAAGTATATATTTAACATGATAGGAAACTGCCTGAGAATTTCCCAAAGGGGCTGTAACATTTTGCATTCTCACTAGGAACATGGACGTCTAGTTGCTCTATCAGCACTTGATATTGGCTGACTGTTTGTATTTTAGCCATTGTAACAGGTTGTAGTTTCAATTTATATTTCCCTAATAATTAATGATGTTGAACATCTTTTCATGTGCTTATTTAGCCACTGTACATCTTGTTTCTTATTACTTAAAGTTTAGAGAAGTGGGTTTTTTCCTGCTTCATAGCTCAATTGATAAGGTCTCATAAACTTTTAAGACTGCTGTAACATTTGGGAAGGCCAGTTTTTTTCTTTCATATGTAACCTATAAAATCTTGGTGCCTTTCAAGTTTTCTCTGGAATAGCTAATCAAATGCCTTTTTAATTTATGACTTTATTAAGCATTTTACCAACAATGTCCTTGTTGTAGTGATGTATGAGTTTTATTATCTTGGTTGATGTCAGTATTTCACATCAAATCAGCAAAAAAAATTAAATCTTTTTCCAAAGCATTCATATGACTCACTCCACATCAATTAATTGGATTAGCAAACAATCCAAAAGCCTACTCAATATTTCTTTTCAAAATATACCTCTTTCTTACAGAACTGCTGCTTTTAATGGAATCTGAAATTTTTGTTACAATCTGACATCAGGAAGTGAAGAATTTTATTGATTTAATCATTCATCTTATTGCTTTAATTTCACAGTCTATTAATCTTCATCTGAATTTTCTCCCAGTTCTTTAATAAATAAAGATGACAAAAGAAGGTGCTCTTTGTGTTGGTCCATATCAGGAATCTGTAACTTCTAACTTGTTTTATTGATATGTTTCAAGTGATCTTTCTAAATTACAGTCAAATAGGCATATTTCCAGCCAAGTATGGTGGTTTACACCTGTAATCCCAGCACTTTGGAAGGACGAGGTGGGCAGATTATGAGGTCAGGAGTTCCAGACCAGCCTGGCCAATGGGTGAATCCCCATCTCTACTGAAAATACAAAAATTAGCCGGGCGTGGTGGTGGGCACCTGTAGTCCTAGCTACTCAGGAGGCTGAGGTAGGAGAATCACTTGAATCCGGGAGGCGGAAGTTGCAGTCAGTGAGCCACAATTGCACCACTGCATTCCAGCGGGGTGACAGAACAAGATTCCGTATGGCGGGGTGTGGAGGGGGGGGGCACAAGGCTTATTTCCAATCGACTTTCCTTTAGTAGAACACCAACAAGTGTCTGTGGGTGCTTCACACCAACCAGACACAGGGAGAAGCATGAAGGAGAAGAAACTAGATTGTAAAGAGAGTTGTTCTTAACAGATTGTGCTTAATATATCATACTTTTGCTAATTTCCTTTCCTCAGGCCTCAAGATCTGAGATGAAGGAATCTGAAGTGTAAATTTCGCTAGCTTTGAAGTAATTCTTTTCTACCCAGAGGACAGAGATGGTAGCACAAAATCCAGGCTCTCAAGCTCATCGTTTAGTAAAGAAGGCAAACCTGTGCTCACAGTGACTCAGGAGATAGCAATACCAGGACATTTAGACCAGAACCTGGGATAGCCGCTTCTAACGCTCGCAAGGAAATGGAACACCCAGCCCATCTGTGTTTCTGGGTGACCACTCCTCCTCACCATCCCTCCCATGTCCACCTACTCGCAGGAGCCCTGAAGCAGCTCTGGAGGCCAAGGCAAGGCTAATATCTGAATCTTTCTCTGCCCTTTCATTTTTTACACAGGAGTGAGGAGTAGAAGAGCCTGAAAGAGGTTAGAGTACATCAAAAATAACATCATCCTAAATACTGTGATTTGAAGTCATTTCTTACTGCCAAGAAAGAAAAAAAAATAGTAGTGGAGCCTCTAAAGGCAATGTTACTCTTCCAGGGGAAGAGAACATACCGAAAAGCTTCTGACAAGACTGTCAGAAATGTGTTCAGCAATTTAACTATTAATAATAGTAAAAAAACAACAAATAAAGCTTTGAATTAATCTAGCGTCTTTCATCTCCATATATCAAAGAGCGTTGCCAATGTTCCTGATAACAACATGTCTGTGAAACACATAAGTGGCAGGCGTTGCCATTCCTCCATGACAGATGAAAGAACAGAGAAGCTGTGAAGCTCTTCCCCAGCGACTCAGCGCAGCACCCGCCTGGGCAGCTCGGCCTCTCTCCACGGCATTCCCCACCTCCCTGGAGGCTGTGGAAGCGCTTCTCTAAGCAATCTGGATTTAAAGTCGTGCCTGAGCAGGAGCAACTCAGCATTCGTGGAAGGCATTTAGTCTCTGTTCTCCAGAAGGCCAGATATAAAACGCCTCCACTAAGATCTGTGGCTATGCAAGTGAGTCAGCAAAATATTTTGTAAGGGTCAGCTGTTCAGGGCCCCTGCAGGATGTGCTCTGGGAAAGTACGGGCCCCTGCAGAGCCAAACCAATGTTGAGGAGTTCACAGTATGTGGGATGACAAAAGGAAAGACAGATGCGCACTCCTCAAACCCTGCACTCTAACACAGTGAGCTGACCGCAGTTTCTCCATACACAGGGGCATGGGCTTCTCTGCTCTTGTCCACACTGCCACTCTCCTTCACTCATCCCCCTTCACAAAACTACTGAGGCACTGCCTGCTCTATGAAGCCTCATGCACACACACGTAACTTTCCTCCTTTTTCACACCTTCTAGATTCTATAGAGATTTCTGCCACAGACCCTAGAACTCTGTTGCATGCACTTGTTTATTTGTCTTTCTTCCTGATCAAACTCTCAGCTGTTTGTCAGGGGGGATTTATCCTATTTATATCCAAAGCCCAGGACAGTGTCAAGTTCATACCAGATGTTCACTATTTATAGAAAGAAGAAAGAAGGGAATAAAAGGGGACTCTTCTTTATTCAGCAGCTACTATTCGTCAGACACTGGGCAGGCATATTCCTGTTTAGCATTTAGTGCTCCTAATCTGAGGGCTTGGTCTTTTCAAAATTTCAGAATCTTCTTAGCTTTCATCTTTATGAAAACTGCTTTTCTCCCATTCTCTCAATGTTTCATTTCTGAAAGTCCTATAAGACATGTGTTAGAATCCCTCCATCTGTCCTCCATGTCTCTTAACTTTTCTTTTATATTTTCATCTCTTTATCTTTGTGTAACATTTGGGATAAACTGTCCAGTATAATTCCCCAATTTATTGATTCTATCTTGGGCATATCTAGCCTAGAGTTGATCTTGTCTTCCAACATGTTTTATTTTTTTTTTTTTTTTTTTTTTTATGCCTTTGTACCTGTAACTTTATTCGCATCTCTCTCTCCTACTTACCAGTTCCTTCCTTTCTTTTTTTTTTAACTAGTTTATTTTTATCTTGTTTCTCTTTTTTTCTAGATACATATTTTGAAAGAACTTTTAAATAACCTACAAATTAGGCAAAATTATTTTTCTCAATAAAAAATTGTCATACTTTTCTTGTAATTTTTATTATCAAAATCAAATTTTTTGGTATAATTTGCATACATAATTCTATATGTTAATTTGAATTTTAACTTCTCGTAACCTAATTTTTAGTTAACACCTAGAAAGCAAGACATTTTGAGCTGTCTGTCACATAATGTATTTTCTAGATGAAAATAAATTTATAACGTTTAGGAAGATTTACCAGAACATATCTTTATATGTATTAATAGACCGAAGTATATTTAGTCTTTTATAAAATTTAAGGAGCCAAAACAAAATTACATTTACGTTCAGTAATTTGTTTTATTTAAAAAAATTTTTATTTAAAAAGACTCAAACATTTAATGAATATCTATCATTTAATTTAACATAATTAAAAATTTTAAATTAACCTAAAAGTTTATTTATATATGTTTATCTCACTTACATTTAACTAATTTATTATTTTAAACAATTTACCTAGATTACTTATAAAATAAGATATTAGACAAAGCTAGCTCCTCATTTCAAGTCATTTCCTTGTTTTTTTTTTTTTTTTATTTTTTTATTTTTTTTTTAAAGAGAAAAGAGAAAGAAGGAAGAAAAAAAAGAATGAAATAAAGAGAAAGAAGAAGAAAAAAGGGGGAGAACGGAAATCTTACTCTATTGCCCAGGCTAGTATACAGTCTACAAATGGATATTAAAAGCTTTTTTTTATACTAATAATTGTGTTATATAATGGAGACAGGAAGGAATAAGGGAGGAAAATAACAAACAGCCAGCCAAACAATATTTCATTTAAACCTATGAAATGCTATGCAATTGCTAGGGAGTGATTTACTCCCAACCATGTGGTCACTTTTAGGATAAATGTGATGTGTTACTGAAAAAAAAATGTATATTTTGTGGATTTGGAGTAGAGAGTTCTGTAAATGTTTATTAAGTTAACTTGTTTGAGGTTTAAGTTCAAGTCCCGGATATCCTTCTTGACCTTCTGTCTCATTAATTTGTCCAATATTGACAATGTAATGTTAAAGTCTCCCACTATTATTGTGTGGGAGTCCAAGTCTCTTTGTAAGTCACCAAGAAGTTGCCCTGTGTATCTGGGTGCTCCTATATTGGGTGCACATAGACTTAGGGTCGTTAGCTCTTCCCGTTACATTGATCCCTCTACCATTATACAATATCCTTCTTATCTCTTTTGGTTTCTATTACTTTAAAGTCTATTTTATCAGAGATGAGAATTGCAACTCCTGCTTTTTTTTTTTTTTTTTTTCTCTCCATTTGGTTGGCAAATCTTCCTCCATCCCTTTGTTTTGAGTCTCTGTATATCCTTGCATGTAAGATGGATCTGGATGCAGCTTACTGATGGGGTCCTTTGAAGTGGCTATACTGGTTGTTCCCCTCTATACATAGTGCCTCCTTCAGAAGCTCTTGTAAAGCAGGCCTGGTGGTAATGAAATCTCTGAGTACTTGCTTGTTTGCAAAAAATTTTATTTTTCCTTCACTTATGAAACTTAGTTTGGCTGGATATGAAATTCTGGGTTGAAAGTTCTTTTCTTTAAGTATGTTGAATATTGGCCCCCACTCTCTTCTGGCTTGTAGGGTTTCTGCTGAGAGATCAGCTGTGAGTCTGATAGGCTTCCCCTTGTGGGTAACCTGACCTTTCTCTCTGGCCGCCCGTAGTATTTTCTCCTTCGTTTCAACCCTGATGAATCTAATGATTATGTGCCTTGGGGTTGCTCTTTTTGAGGAATATCTTTGTGGTGTTCTCTGTATTACCTGGAGTTGGGTATTGTCTTGCCTTGCTAGGTTAGGAAAGTTTTCCTGGATAATATCCTAAAAATATTTTCCAGCTTGGATTCATTCTCTTTGTCACATTCAGGTACACCTATCAAACGTATATTAGGTCTTTTCACATAGTCCCATATTTCTTGGAGACTTTGCTCATTCCTTTTTACCCTTTTTTCTCTAATCTTGTCTTCTTGTTTTATTTCATTAAGTTGGTCTTCCACCTCTGAAATCCTTTCTTCTGCTTGATCAATTCGACTGTTAAAACTTGTGCATACTTCTCGAAGTTCTCGTATTGTGTTTTTCAGCTCCATTAATTCACTTATATTCCTCTTTAAATTGTCCATTCTCATGAACATTTCGTGAAACCTTTTTTCAAGGTTCTTAGTTTCCTTGCATTGGGCTAGAACATGTTCTTATTAGCTCACAGAAGTTTCTCATTATCCACCTTCTGAAGCCTGATTCTGTTGATTCCTCACATTCGTTTTTCTATCAGGCCTTGTTCAATTGGTGATGAGGCACTGCAATCCTCTGTAGGAGGAGAGGCATTCTGATTTTGGGTGTTTTAGCCTTTCTGCGCTGGTTTCTTCCCATCTTCGTGGATTTAACCACCTGTCGTCTGTGTAATTGCTGACCTTCAGACTAGGTCTCTGAGTGGACGTCCAACTTGCTAGTGATAAAATTTCCTCTATTTCTTAATTTTCCTTCGGCGGATGCCCCTCCCCCACAGAGCTGGACCTTCCCGGGTTCAGCTGCACTTGCTGTGAAACTCTCAATCTTCAGCAGTTCCAACCGCTGTTTTTATTTTTATTTTTTTGTGGAGGGGGCACCAGCCTTCCCCTGCGGCGACCCCACTACGCCGGCTGAAACAGCGGCGTTAAGATTCGTGGCGCTTTTTGGCCTGGGAATCTGCCGGTCTGGTTCCCCACTTAGTCCGCTTTTTAATCAGCTGAATGGGAGACTCTGCTTTCCCCGGAGCTCCAACGCCAACCAAAAGGGCACTCAGTCCCGTATACTCCGGACTGAGAACCGCCGCGTCGGGGGCGCCCTCAAATTGGCCCGCGCCCTCCAAAAGGGTCGCGCTGGGCGACCTGTGGGGCTCCTCCGCCAAGAATCTCTTGGTCCGTAGGCTATGAAAATTGGTCTCAAAATGTGGCGTCCACCTCACTCTCTGCGCTTTCAGTGGGAGCTACAATCCTGAGCTGCTGCTAATCGGCCATCTTGGATCTCCAACATGTTTTAATTACAATTAATTTTTTCATTTCCATTGTCTAATTCATTTGCATACACATCTGTTCTTGATTACTATCTGCTTGTTTTTGTTTCATAACTTCTTGATCTTTTTAGGTGTTATTTCTCTTTTTGCACGTTTAAGAATATTAAACATACTCATTTTAAAGTCATTTTCAGATTGTTCTATTATTCCCACTTCAATGGGAGTGAATTCTGATTTCTAAGTTTGTTGACTGTCTTTCAGCATTAGTTTTCTTTATGTGCTTTGGAACTTTCATTAGCAAGTTCATCTGCAGTGAGTATTTTCTGTTTTTCTCTAGCCCCTCTCTCTCTTTTTCACCATTCCCTATGTGGGAGTTGTTCAGTTTCTTCTTTAGGACATCTAGCCCAGGGCCAGGCCTGATAAGGTTGTTTTCTTGTTCCAGGGCGATCTTGGAAACGTTACACGTCTCTCACTGAGCCAGCAGGTGGCTAGCTGAGGTCCTTAGTGTGGCTTTACCTGCTACTTCCTTCCACTCAGCCATTCAGCACTATAACATGTTGCAGCTCCAAGCACTGACTGAAGTTTATTCCAGCCTCTTTTGAAGGGATGGGCATGAGCACCTGCTTTCACCCAGTCAGTGACTTTAGGTGGAGGCCACAGTCATGAATCTAGAGCTTCTGGTCCCTGTCATCTCACAGCTGCCACGCTTCTGCCTATTCCCAAATCCCAGAGCCCAGCAAGTCTACGACCTCAATCACCATCTACCATTGTTTATCTTCTAGCCTACAAAGATGTTTATTTTGTTGAATGTAGATATGTCTGAATTTTTTCCAAAATATTTCATCTACCATTGCAATATATTTGAAGTCAGTGGGGTTCTTTAAAGTGTGAATTTGAACACCATCCTGATGTAAAGTTCCAGTCTAAGCATTTTCATAACATCAATCAGTCCTTCTATAATGATCCCCAGATGCCCATAGTATACCCTGTCACCTGCAGGCTCAACTCTCCAGACTTGGGTCACGGGCCAATGAGAGCCAGACCTGGAACTACACAGAGCCCTGCCCATGAGCTAGCAGGGTCTGTGAATAGTCTCCACTTTCCATGCCTGTGCAGTGCAGAACCAGCCCCGAAATCCCACAAGGGTACTGGGCTGCAGCTCCTCCCTCATAAAGCAAGCACCTAGCATTTGAGCCCACACTGCCCAACTAGTCCTTGGGGGCTGTGGGACTGAAGCTGGGGCTCACTGCTTTCCTAAAAGCCTTACTATCCTGATCCTTTTAAACCACACTTGTCTAGATTTATTTTTAAGATCATCACTAAAAAATAATTCAGACTCCCACCTAATACTACCATATTAGTCTCAAAGCATGCCAGCCCTCTCAGATCAGACCCCATGGACAAGGGTCTCACCTGCACTGACTGGAATCTAATACTTGCACCCTGAGGAAGCAGACGCCAGACTCAGTCCACACTCAGTCCACTCTCCAGGCCTCTCATAAGCCCACACTATACTCCTCCTTGCCTGATCCCAGCTCTTGTCTTTTTGCTGGCAGAAGCTCTTACTCCCATCTGTCTGGGGCTGGATGTAGGACAGGACATGAGTGCATTTTTAAGGTAATTATTACTGTAGTTTTGTGAGTAGATTTTGTTAGCATTTTTACCTCTCAAAACTATAACAGTGGCATTTACTTCCTCCTCACAGTATACCAGGATCTGTGCCATATACCTTACCTTCAGTATATCATGTAATCCTCACAGACCTATGCATTTACTTCTGTTATCACCTTTCCACTTTATAAATGCAAAAAATGAGGCTAAGGTTAAGTGACATCTCCAAGAACCCAGAGATACTAAGTGCTGGAATCAGGATTTGAAGCCAGGTTCATCTCAACCCAAGCCTACACCCTTAGTCGAATGCTACATGGCCAAGTCTGTCTTAGCATTCATCTCTTTGTGGCATTTGACACTGTCACCAGTGCCTTCCTCTTGGGAGAGCCCTCCTCCTTATGCTTCCAGGACAATGCCCTGGTGTGAACTTACCCTCACTAGTTCTCCTTGCTCCACCCATGAGTCCTGATCCTTGCTGGGACTTGAGCTTTCCACACATGCCATTCTCTCCAGGTAACGTGACATACAATGCTACATTCAACTACCACCAAAGGCTGACTGGCAAACCTTTACCTTTACGTTTAACTTCAGCCCACATCTTTCTTCCAAACTCCCAACTTCTTAGATGTACCATGGACTCTACCATTTCAGCATGATCCATCCTGCACTCATTACTTACATCCCTATGTGTGTATCAAATTCCTGGCAACACCACCCACCTAGGCTCCCCAACCAGAAGCCAGAGTCAGCCCTGCCTGGTCCTGTCACTCAGCCCACAGCCCGTCAGTTGACATGGGCAGCTGATTCTCTCTGTGGTGCTCTTATTGAAGCCTCTCACCTTTACGTTCCCATCTCCTACAGAATAAAGCCCATCCCCCTTCCTTTGCGTGCCCAGGGTCAGTTTTCCACCCTCGCCATTTACCTCTGCCATCCACATCCCATGCCCTAGTCTTCTCAATCACCTGCCACTTCCCACGGATCAGGCCCTTGGGTGGCACCAGGTTGGTCCAGTCTGTCACCAACACCTAGAGCATGCTCATCCCTTGGCTACCCACTGTCAGTCTCAGCATTTTCTACCCTGTAAAGCCATCCACAAAGCCTCTTTCTTGGGTTCTGAGCAAGGATGAGGTGCTGACTTCTTTGTCTCAGCTCACCCTGGGCCTCAGCACTGGCCTTGCTGGACTTTCTTCTGACCATTGTGCCCCAACTGCACACTCCATGCATCAGGAACCCTTCATAGCCAGGGAGTACATGGATTTCCTTCCAGCCTCCAGCCCCAGCCCTACTTCCAGTCTTCATCAAACATTTAGGTAATTAACTGGCAACTGGCAACAGATACAAAAAAGCAGTATCTCACTCCAGCAGGGACATGTAATGCTCAATTCTATTTTTCCAAGGGAAGTGATCAGAAGCTTATCCACACATAAGAGATGTTTTGAAAGAGATGCCAACATCTGAAGTCAGCAAGGGAGCTTGAATGAAGGAATTAACAGAAACAGATCTCAGCTGTGAGCCTATGTAGGATGCTATGCTGCTAAAATTTGCATTTCATGGGGGAGCACATGGCAAAAACATACTATCATGACGTACAGTCGCACAGAATGAGGTCAGTGGTGACTGTCCAAGTCTCCCAGGCTGTGTCTCAACCTATAAATCCACACACTCACACCCTACACACAAACCATCATACACATGCACACACACAGGCACACATGCCTCACATTGAGCCAGTTTCAAACTTGACTGATCAGCCCCAAACTAGTTGTTGAACTGCACTGCCTGCTCATCTCCAGTCTCTCCCTTATCAGTTCTAATCCAAATGTTGAAATACTTCAAGTGGAAAAGGTAATCAAAAAACAAGTACAAATGGCTAATAAACATATTAAAAATTCAACCTCAGCAGTCACAAAAGAAATAAAAATCAAGACAGAATAGTACTTTTGATCTGTTGAACTGGCAAAATTAAAAGCAATAAGATTACTCCCAGCTGGAGAGGTCTCTGGCTACCTTCCAGCTGTGCCAGGTGGGGTGCTGAAGTAATCACCTATACCCAAGGCAGAAGAAACCTCCCTTCTGCAGACTTCAGAATCAATTCACCTGTATCCTTAAACATTTCACTATTTAGCAGAGCCAGATTGAACACGAGGCAGGGTGTGTATGTGCTTGGAAAAGTACAGAGAAATCAGACTACACACACACCCCCCCCCCACACCCATGTTGTAGGCACATGAATGGGCCATGTCTTGTCAAGACCTCCACATTAATATGTCAAGGCAGGCACAGCTGAATCCTGCCTTTATAGGCTTACGGTTTAGAAGTGAGGTCAAGACTCATATCCAAATCTGTAGAAAACAGGCAAACAGAATTAGATGCTGTCAAAGAAAAAAACAACCGCTGGGTGCATTCGAGAAAAGAGATTACTTCCAACTAGGCCATCAGAGGCAGGTGGGATCTTGTCAAAATTGTGGGGGAGAAAAGTATTCTAGGGGCAAGAGAAAGATTAAGGTCACAGACAATGAAAATTCAACATGCATTAATTTTAATCACTGAGGTCCTTTCCAGCCTTTACATTTTTCTACTCTGATGCTTTTTGTCCTATTAGTTGGGTGAGTTTCAATGCCTTCAGGAAACGAAGGTAGCTACAGTTATGTGCCAGACATTGCCCTTACAGCCTGCACGGGCAAACTCATTTAATCCTCAGAACACCTTTGGAGTGAGTATCCTTAGGCCTGTTTTACAGATGAGGAATCTGGGGCTTGAAGAAGACTGATGTGCTAAAGATCTCAAAACCAGTCAGTGATGGGAGGTCAGAGACCAGCTGTCCACCTGACACTGAAGACGCCATTTATTTGTTCTTCTATACTATTACTGCCTCACTTCCAGACCACTTTCTTCTTTAAAAGTAAAATCTCCAAACTGATCTACAGATTCAATGCAATCCCTATCAAAATCCCAGTAGGCTTTTGGGCTGAAATTGATAATTTGATTCTAAAATTCATGTAGTAAGTCAAAGGTTCCAGAAAAGCCAAAACGATCTTTGAAAAATAACAAAGTTGAAAGACTCAGATTTCACCATTTCAAAACTTACAACAAAGCTGCATAATCAAAACTGTGTGGCATAAGGTGCTGGCATAAGGATAGGGGTTTGGGCCATATCCCCAAAAGACACAATTCTGAACACCATAATTCGGAATGTTGAAATTCTGAAAGACCAAAATCCTGAAAATATAACTCTGGAAAAAATATTTTAAGAAATTACTTAAAAGATGTTTCTTTACATTTTAAAGGGGGATCTGAGAAATACATAAAAACATGATAGAACACTTTATAGACCACTTTAGACAATAAGAAAATAACAACACACATATTTTTGCAAGCATAAACATTCATGTGTATTAGCAACCATCGCATGGGTATAAGGGTTATGAGCAAACAGTATTCATAAAGAAGACAAAAAGAAAAACGTATCGTGCATATCACTATAGTTGGTCATTGCGTGTACCCAGTTTTATAAGTGCAATCATCTGAAATTCCATGACAGACAATCTAAGTCCTTTGACAAGATGGATCAAACACAGTGGGTCACCGTCACATATGCAACTGTCCAAAGAGTTGAGATCTTGAGAAATTTTCTTTTCCACAAATGCAGATGTAAAGAAAGGGTACCTCTTCATTTACTGAAGAAGTTTCAACATTTCTAACATAACAACCAAGGTTTACACATAAAGTCAGCGTTGTGATAATTCACTTTAATGGAGTCAAATTTCTGATGCTCAAAACAGCAGTAGGAAAGTCTGTTCCAGATCTTAGAGAAAGACCAATTTATCTTCTGTATTTGCTCCCTCTGAGTTCCTAGCTGGCTGGATGGTGCCCATCAACAATGAAGACAGATATTCACCACCTACTCCATCAGACTCACACACTGAGGTCACCTGGGAACACCCTCACAGACACACCCCAAATAATGCTTTACCAGCTTTTGAGGTATCCCTTAATGCAGTCAAGCTGACACCTAAAATTAAGTCCACAAATCTACCCCTTGCCAATATGGCACCCATATGCATCTCCTTAAACCATACCTAATTTCCAAATGAAGACAGGAACAAGGGAATAGTCCCACCTAACATGATGCAACTATCCTAACTGAAAGGACACTAAGTCTTCCCCAGAACTTAGGTCTCAGGATTTCACATCCAGGATTTTAGATGTTAGGAATTTCGACTGCAGACATTTTGATCTCTCAGGATTTCAACATTCAGGACTACGGTGTGTATTTCTGGATGATAGGCACTGTTCCCACAGAAAAACCCTTTGTTCTCATGACTCCTGCTCCTGCTCCTAAACCTGGCTCCTTGGGTGCAAATTCAGTATTTATTCCCCCTTTAAGAGAAAAGGGATGGAGGGAAGGAGGTAATTTTGGGAGAGAGTAGGGTGGGGAGGTTGAATCTCCTCTCCTCAAACAGCCATCCTTCCTCCTGAAAGAATGATATCTATCTATCAATGAGTATGTCAGCCTGAAATCATCAAATGGGTTGGAATCCAGTGTTAAAGAATGTATTTAAGCAAATAGCTGAGAATGACCATCCAGGAGAGAAAGACTCCAGAGAAATGGGGTCAGCGCTCTGAAGAGAAAAGTTAAGTTCTTGCTTATATAGGCAGAATCAAAGCAATTTAACAGGATTACGTTTTCAATACAAGGCTGGTTTAAGAATTGCAACAGATTAGTCAGTAGCAGTCTGTTTCTTTTCCCTATAGATTTTCTTTACAGCTGGTTTTTATTTCTTTTTCAACTTAAAAGAGTGTATTTAACATTCCCTTTTAAGATAACATGAGAGCCATGAAGTCTTGTATGAGAAAGGTAGGAGGGAAGTTAATCTCTAATGAAAGTCAACAGTCAGAGGAAAGGGGTCTTCCCTGGCATCCTTCAGCCATTTACCACATTTTAATTAATAGAAAACAACACAGGTAAGGAAGAAGCCTTAATCCAACACGAGAAAAAAAACAAAGATTACAGCTGCCTAGGTTACGAGTTGCCTGTCACGTGCCTCAGGCCCATAATTATTCCTTTAAGGCTCAAAATAATTTAGAGTTCCAACAGCTTAGGTTCTGAATTACTTATTTTCACTTATCTGTCTATTTAAAATACCTTCCAGGAAAGATAATGAAAGTTTGGCCCGGTGCAGTGGCTCATGCCTATAATCCCAGCACTTTGAGAGGCCAAGGTGGGTGGCTCTCTTGAGCCTGGCCAACATGGTGAAACCCATCTCTACTGAAAATACAAAAATTAGCCAGGCATCCTGGTCCATGCCAGTAATCCCAGCTACCTGGAAGTCTGAGGCAGGAGAATTGCTTGAACCTGGGAGGCAGAGGTTGCAATGAGCTGATTGCTCCACTGCACTCCAGCCAGGGTGACAGAGCAAGACTCCCATCTCAAAAAAAAAAAAAAAAAAAAAAAAATTTTTAAAAGAGAGAAAAAAAAAAGTTAATAGAGGTTCGATTCCTTTTTCACCAACTTGCTCTTCCTGGATTACCTGCCCCCACCCCAAGCCCCTTGGATGTTACAACCACACAGGCTAACAATTTCTCTACCCTCCCCTCCAGGGCAGATGCCTTGCACTGAGCTCTACTGAGGACTGGTTTGGGTGGCTGAGAAAGAACCACAACCCCAGATTTGGTAACCACACAGAGACCAGACCCCACCCATCTCAGAGGTTCCAGGAAAGGGGACTTGCCAGTTAGACTGTGGTTCCTTGTGTGTCGGGCTGACATAAAAATCCAGGTCTATTGCATTACAAGTCACACAAAAAATCTGTCTCTCTTCCTCTCTCCTTCAACAGAGATGGACTTATTCAGATTACAGAATTCAGGAAATGGAACCCATCTCCTTGTTATCAATGTAAAAACTGAGCTGAGCTATTTGTGATCTAAATCAAAATAGAACTGTGTCTGGCAAACTCATTTTTCTCAGGCCCCGGCAGCTCCCCAAGATACTGTCTACTGATGGGGGGGGGAGAGAGACAATGGCAACTGCCAGAAGCCATTGATCACTTGTTTTATGTGCCGAATGAATCCTTAATCACTGTCGCCTCAGAAAGAAAGGGGAAATTGAGATGGATTCTCGAGTGCCAGAGGCAGAGAGCTTGGTAATTGGAGCTCTTTCATTAAAACTTTGGAGCGTAATGAGTTAGCCAGTGCTTGTTCATACACGCCTTGGAGAGCTCAGACCCTCTTGGCACATTGCGTAGGGGGGCAACAAAGAGACCTGAAAGTCACATGATAATCGTGCCTCCTTGTGAGCTGGGGGGTTGAGAATCTTGTACCATGCCTGGAATGTGACGTCTCAGCCTGGCCGCTGAGGACCTGCCAACCAGACCAAACTTACCCCCTCCGACCCTATCATGTACGGAGTCTCAGTTTCCTTATTTGTAAATGGGAACAACATGCTGTGTTTCCTCATTCACCCTGTGCTATTTGATTTCCTACTCTGCTTCTTGAACTAGTTCTTCTACTGGCAGTGACATCTGTTTATGTATTCATTTATTTTGCGAATAATTATCAACAGCTTATTCTGTGTTTAATGGCTACCAAGAGGAGCTGTGGTTTCTGCCCCCTTGGGATCCTTGGCCTATAGGATACATCCTCAACAAGGGGCAATAGTGCCCCCTTGGTTCTGGGGGAGTAACAAATCTTACATTTTTGTGTAAGAAAGCACAGACATACATGCAGCACATAACTAGATATGCAGCGTATTTTTAAATTTTCTTAGTGGGCAGGGAGGAAATGATTAGGAAAAAGATGTCTAAAAAGGCTCCTTAAGGGAGTAATAATGAAAAAAATCACATCTACCCTAGTTTTATGCGACTTTCTCCTCCTTTTCAACCGTCTCAGTCTTCAGAACTCAATACATGTCCCCTCCTCCAAGAAGCCTTCCTTGATTCCCCATTCATCTTTGCCCCTTCCTTTTGTTCCTATGACGACCTCTACACAGATCACTCATAGAACTAAAGATTGAGCTCTCACTCATGGCTCTGATCTGTCATTCTGTCTCCTCAATTGATCAGTAGAGAGCTTTTAGGCAAGGCTCATGTCTGAGTCTACTTAGCAGGAAACCACTAGGTGTTGATAAATGTTGAATAAATGAACGAATAAATGAGTGAGCGGTGATACATATACCATTTTGCTGCTCTTGGGGTGGAGAAGGGTTCAGGGAACCAAGGTTTGCTGAGATCTTTCTGTGCTCCAGCACTGTGACAGTCAGAAGGCCTACTTCAGCCCCATGTTCACCATAGCCCTGGAGACACCAGGTCAGAAATGGTTACCTCTGGGGGAAATGAGGGAGAAACTAGGTCCCCGGCAATGGTGTGCTGAAGCCAGCTTCTGCGGCTCACCAGAGCCTATTAAATTTTCAGGAATTTTTCAAGCTAGTTGTTAAGCAGTTGACAAGCTTTAAATTGGCCATGATGGGAGAATTTATGCCATGGAAATTGGAAAACATCACAAATGAGGGCTTTTGTGTCCCCTCTGAGAACAGTTTACCAGCATGCCACTGATCCCATGCCTGGCAAGTAGCAGACAGGACATTTCCATTGTACCACACTGCCTCCGTGCTGGTCGTAGGGGGCCAGAGGGAGATACCTATCTGCGTCATGAGACTTAATCCAGGATCTCTCCTGACCCCCTCTTCTTTCTTAAATAGCTTTCCTGGCCCGTTAGTTAATTATCATGAGGAAGTGAAGAAAGGGGACTCTTGAAAGTCACTCTCTTGGAAAACTGGCGTTACCACTACTTCCTAAGAGGCAGAGGTAGAAGGAAGTGCTCAGGAACCTGTCTCAGAGCTAACACACCAAAGTTCACTGTCCAATTAACCCTCAAAACCTTCCAGCTTCCCTTGAAGGGAGCCTTCTAGAAGCTCTACCAAGATACTGCAGTGATTTGTCTGCCCATCTCTCTTGAGAGTATAGGCTTCATTAAAGCAGGGACCAAGGGGTTTTGACCCCTGCCATCTGTCTCCAGAATGCCGCCCCATGCCTGGTCTGTAGCTGGCACTCAGTAGTCGTGAGTGTTCAATGACGTAACCCAGACGCGCCTCGTCAGGGGCCAGAGCCATCCCACATCCAGGTATTCTGAGCAATGCCCCCAGTGAATTTTAACCAACTGAGACAACCTCAAAGCTCATATGACTCTCCTAATTCTTTGACCCTTTTGTATTTCCCATAAGACTCAAATAAAATGTAAATGCCTTCAGGTGCTCTGGGTGTATGTTCCAAATGCTAAATGTCTTATTAGACAAAGGAGTTGGGCCTGACTCCTCTAGAATACAGATCTGCTCAGAGGAGCCTCTGCAGTAGCTGGTGTTTTGCCACATCACAGTATCATTAGCAACCAGACAGAGTTATTCAGCACATACCTTTTAATGTCGAGTCTCCGTTTGCTGAGTGCTTGACAAGCCAGGGAGGAAAAGAAAGGAGGCTCCTGGTACCTCTGATTTTCTCTCACATTAGGTTCTGTGATGGGATCCCTGATTTAAGACCAGATTTAACTGAGAAGCTGTGCTGATGGCAGCATAAATAATAGGGAAACATCAAGCCTGAACTGGTGTGCTGTGTTAGCCCCAGACCATGTACTGTGTCATTATTTATAATCAAGTAAATACTTATTTTGGTTTCCAGGAAAGGGCATCATGGAGAGAATAAATATTGAAAATTGAAAGAAAAAGGCATGTGGGGGAAGAAGGTGTCTGCCCTTGGTGGGGAGTAAGAGTCCACAGGTAAAAATATTTTCTGTGGGCGTGTTCAAAATAGCGATAAGGGACAAGGAAGGTTTTGTTTTTCCCGGCTGCTTTTGCCATGATCCCCAGAGAGGTCCTCCTGCAACTGACACTAGGAAAACAGAATAAAAAGGATTCCTTATCAACAGTCATCAAATAGCCTAGATTTTTTTTTAGCAAAATTCCAAGAAGTGCTGTTAGTCTTTGAAACAAAGATTTCTCATTCAATTAGACCAAAATACAATTGATGTCTGTACTTTGTAAGACTTTTCATGTCAATAAATTCACAAATCAGAAAGCTGAACCAGCAACCTCATTTTTCAAAAAACTTTATGACCTCAGTATTTTTATTCACCCTTGAGCATCTCCTTCCCTGCTTTTAAATCCATGTAACAGCCTATGGGGTGCACTGAGAAAAAGTCAGAGACGCAGACTCGGGTGAGAGAGGGCCAGCACACTGCCCAAGCTCTCACAGCCAGCCGGGGCTGGGGCTGCACTTCAGTCCCAAAGCCACCATCTTCCAGCATGGCTTCCACCACTCTCTCCATCCCCTGCCTTGAAACCCGGAAGACTTCCAGCCCCACTTCCTGTAACACCAGAGTCCTCCGAAAGGCAGGGCCAAAGGGTGCCCTGGGGACACCCTCCCCTCTTCCTCCTACAGTGGCCTTGTACTTTCTGGGAAGCCTGGAGTCGCATTTCCCTTGGGTTCCTGTCACCCCTGGCAACCAAGACTGCTCTGAAGGATCAGGCATCGGCCTTGCGGGGGACAGGACAACCTCCAGGATGCAGGCGCAGTTCCGACAGGCAGGGGGGAAACCTGCTAACCCTCCGCCCCTCACCCTCCACAAGTCACCACCGAAGAGCAGAGTAACGAGGATTAGCATGTGTAGTATCCCAGTTCTTCTTCGCAAGTCTGCACAGTAAGTAGAAGCCCCCCACATCACCATTTTACAGTGTTAAAAGACAATCTTTAGATAAATTAAATTTAACAGAGTTTAAATGAGCAAAGAAAGATTCGCCAGTGACACAGACCTCAGAACCAGAAGCAGTTCAGAGAGCTTGGCTCAGCAGGGTGGGCAGGCAGCATCATGGAAGGTACAGAGACCACCACTGGTGACTGCTCAGTGTTGGCCTTGTTTGAACATGGCCTGATGAGTTGCCCACCTGCGATGAAGCTCAGCTCCTAAATACACTCCTGCATTAGGCTTTCTTCAGTAAGTTCCTGTATTAAGTTAGGTTGCAGTTCTTTATATAAGGACTCAAGGTATAGAGGCATCCTCAGGCCAAATCAAGTTTAGATTAACAACAAATAAGGCGAATGAAAGAAATAAAAAGTAATTTGCAAGGTCACACGGGATATGGTAGAGCCAAGACACACCCACTTCTTGGATTCCAAGTTTCCTTTCATTTTGTGCATAATAAAAAGTCCTACTGAGGGCGACCTGTGGTCTCAAGGTGCTAATTCTCTATACCTGGGTGGTTAGAAGGCACACAGACTCCCGAGGTAAAGAACCTGGCTCAGAGATTTGGGGCACTTCCTCAAGCCCTCTGTGCCCCAATTCCTTCGTTTCTCAAGGGAAGTGGAAACACCTCATGGTTGAGGCCCTGGGGTGACAGCCCGAGGCCCCCATGTATGGGTGTGGGGTTGGGGTGCTCCTTGTGATATACCTTTTCCCTTCCATTCTGTCCTCCTTTGGGGATTCTGGGTCTGGTTTAAAGCAGCAGCCGGTGGACTGAGCCTGTGAGGGGCAGGAGTGGACACACCCACCCTCGCTGGTTCCTTCTAAGGGGAGCCTTGTCCAGCTCTGATAAGGGACTGATCCCCAGCAGCAAGATCACAGGCAGCAGCCACTTCTAAAACAAAGAGAAAATGAGGGAGCTAGAACCAAGTCGACATGGGACAAAGGGGCTGGGGATGTAGCCAGCTGTTGCTTGGGGCCTAATTATCTGACAGTCAAAGCCCTGGTGACGTCTGAGATCCCGATCAACCCTGAAATACCCTCACGTGCCATCCAAGTTGGAGTTATCTATCCAGGCATCCAAATTAAGCAAGGCACGAGGTGCTACGGTGGCTTCCAGGGGCCATTTCTAGCACCAGCCTGCTAACTCTCTAGCTCTTAGAGAAACTGCAGGTTCAGGCCTGCAGCAGAGGAGCAGTATCAAGCAGGAAGGAAGCAAAAACATAAAACAGGGTCCCAGAGTATATCCAATAAAACTCTTCATTTAACAGGTGAAAAAACTAAGGCCAGGAAAGGCAAGTGCCGACTAAATATCAAACAGCTCAAGAGCGACAGGGCTACAGTGCAGGTCTTTCCACTGGTCCTCCCCACCCTCCCATGTGCCTCTCACCCTGCTCTTGAAACTCATGCTTACAGCCCGCTATGGGTGGAGGTCCTTCCCTACCCTCCAACCCATCGTTGAAGCCACTGCCAGATTTGTGGTCACAAAGACTCCCTTTATCCTGTCATCCTTTGCCCAACACATCCAAAAGCTCTTCTGTGGACTGAATGTCTGAGATCACTGTGTTGAGGCCCTGATCCTCAGTGCAATGGTATTTGGAGATAGAGCCCTTGGGAAGTAATTAGGTAAAGATGAGGTCATGAGGATAGAGCCCCCACAATGGAATTGGCGATCTCATGAGGGGATTAAGAGACCAGAGCATGCACAAGCGCTCTGTCTCGCTCTCTCGCTCTCTGCTCTCTCTGCCATGTGAGGATACACCAAGATGATAAACTATCTGCAAACTAGGAAGAGAGCCCTCACCAAGCACCCTGACATCCAGCACCCTGACCTCAGACTTGCAGCTTCTGGAACCACGAGAAATAAAAGCTTGTTGTTTAAGCCACCAAGGCGATGGTAATTGGTTATAGCTGCCCGAACTAAGACACAACCCGGTAAAGAACAGAATCGATAGATGGGTATTCAGGGCTGTCCTCTGGTGAGACACGATCCTGCCTTTCTAGCCTTATTCATCCTTTATATTCATTTACTCATTCATTCAATAAATATTTATTGATGTCAGGCACTGAGGCTAAAACAGTCAAGAATAAAACTGTGTCTGTCTTTTAAAAGCTCCTAATTTAGTGCAAGCAATAGCTGCATAGACACATAATTATAATATAGTGTATTAAGGGCAGATAAACCAATATTTATAAGGAAATATGGGACTCCAGAGACAGAATTCAAGACAAAGCCAATATGAACAGGGAAGTTACATCTAGAAAAGTCTTCTGGGAAGATGGATGCCTGAATTGAACTTTAAAGTGGACACTGGTCAGTTAACAGGGAAGGACGCCAGGGGTTTCAGGAGAAGGGACGGCCTGAGCAAGAGCAAGCTATGGAGTCAGAATGTAAAGTCCAGATGGGCAGCTGTCATATTATTTTTTGCTTCTGTACTTCTGGTGACTCGGAATCTAAAGAAATGTGTTCTTGGCTGGGCACGGTGGCTCACATCTCTAATCCCAGCACTTTGGGAGGCCAAGGTGGGTGGATCATGAGGTCAGGAGTTCGAGACCAGCCTGGCCAACATGGTGAAACCCCGTATCTACTAAAAATACAAAAATTAGCTGGGCGTCATGGCAGGCACCTGTAATCCCAGCTACTCGGGAGTCTGAAGCAGGAGAATCACCTGAACCTGGGAGGCAGAGGTTGCAGTGAGCTGAGATCGTGCCATTGCACTCCAGTCTGGGTGAGAGAGCAAGACTCCATCTCAGAAAAAAAATATAGAAATATGTTCTAAACTAATAGTCCCTGGACGAAGGGATGATCTGTATGGGGAACTCCAGGAAGTCTCATGTTGCTGGAATATCAAAGAGTGGGACAGGTGGGCATGACCAGAGGCAAAGTGGGGAGAGGGGTGACAGGTCTAGCAATGATGGCTGTGTGTATTTTATACCAGGGGGGAGACTTGACCTTGCAGGGTGAGGATTCTTGAAACCTGTTGCCTTCCAAGTCCAGTGTATTCTCCCCCGGACATTGTAAGGAAAGTTTTGTGCATAAATTTAGCTTTCATCATATTCTAAAAAGGATTCATGACCCAAACATGTTAAGGATAACGAGGATGAGGTTTGAAGGTTCTCAGCCAGTGAGGGCCAGTGTACGATTTATTAATGTGGATCCCACTGATATATGGAGAATAGGGGCCTTGTCCGTCTTCTGTACTGCTGTATCCCTAGCACCCATCACTAGGCTTGGCATGTGATGGAGGTTCAATAGGGAAAGAATGACAGCTGTATGGACCCTAAGCTGAGGGGGACCAGGCTGGAAGCTAGGAGATCTGGGAGGCTGTTGAAGAGAACTGGGACTGGGCAGCAGGTGGGGGAGTGGTTAGTTGTTGGTATAGAGTGAAAGTACATTTCAGAAACATTTTAGAGTTAAAATTAACAGGACTTGAATATGAGAGGTGAGAAAAAAGGATTTCTTGCTTGACTATCTAGGTGGTGGTCTTATCAACGAAACAGCAGAAACAGGAAGCAGTGCATATTGGGAATTGCTGGTGACTGGTTTTGTTGGACTATGGGACGAGGGAGAAGCTGGTAGGCAGTGGTGCATGGGCCTGAAGCTTGGATGCAGGACTTAAGCTGGAGAGGGAGATGTGGAATCAGGCATAGAACAATGTTGAGACCCAACCCAGGTGGGTCATGAATTTTTTTCCAACACGAAAGACTTGGTTGCCTCTTCTTGCTATCTTTCTCCTACTAGATTGTACATTGTTTGAAGGCAGGGCCTATATAGTTCATGCTTTTTCAAATCCCCCAACCCACCCATAATATCTAGTAAAATTTGCACAGAATATATGAGCCATCATCCATCCATCCATCCGTCCATCCATCCAATTTTGTTTTTATCTACTACATGCCAGGCACGGTTCTAGGCATTTGGGATAAATCAGGAAACAAAACAGACAAATATCCCTGCCCTCATGGTACTTAATTCTAGTGGCAACAGATAAACAATAAGCAATAAACAAGATAAATACATAAAGCACAAAGTATGAAAGAAGGTGGCAAGTGATATTAAAACAATAAATAAGGAAAACAGGGGGATAGGGACTGTTTAAGGTGGATGCGGTGGGCCTCAATGAGGAGGTAAGATTTGGCAAAAGGCCTGATAGGGATACAGTTGGCTGGTTGGTGTCTCGGATGGAGAAAAGTGTTCTAGAAACATGCAGGGTGACCAGCTGCCTCTGCTTACCCAGGACTGAAGGGCTTCCTAGGATGTCAGCCTTGCAGTACCAAAACCCCAAGAAAGGGAGGCCAGCTAGAGGCCCATGGCAAGAAAGTGGCTGCTGTGTTCAAGGAACCACAGGGGGCCAGTGTGGCTGGAGGAGCGTGGATGATGGGGGAGGGGAGGAGGTGACACAGACCACTCCACAAGCCACCAAGTCATCCTGCACTAGGCACTTTTTAGCCACTGCTGTGTGTCAGGTGCACATACCGAGCACAGAGAATACATAAATTAATGAAATAGAGAACAAGACCGGTTTCACAGAGGGGGAAGAAGTGCAAACATGCTCACCTTTCACAGCAACTTCCAGCCACGTCTTCCCTGGGTGGCAGCCGGCAGCGACCCTGTCCCCCACCTGTGGGTTCTGTGCCTTAGCGGCTGCCCCTATAATCAGTCCATCCTCTCAGCAGCCCCTTAGGGAAGAAAGTCCTGGTAAGCTGGACCAGCCCGACCCAAACCCAGGGCAGGACACATACCATCACAAAATCATGCCCACCACCGCCACAAACAGATTTTGAAGATGGCTTCCTCCAAGAGGTCCCCAGACACTTGATGACCCATTAAGATGGAAATGAGGAGGATGTCGCTGGGAGTTTTTGAGATTTCAGAAAAGCCCCAGAAATAATACCCGTGAATTATCTCCCATTTTACAAAATATAAAGATGTATATATGGAATAGATTCCTAATTAGTTAATGAAGTTTGCTTCTTTCAGAAACACCTCACAGAGTATGGGGCTGGTAAGAGGGAAGATAGCAAGGGGGTCCCTGGTGTCCACAGATTAGAAAATTCTGAGTTAAAACTTCAGCTAAAATGAAAGCGTGTTATCTGAGAAAAGCAATCGCATTAGGCTATCATCATTTATGAACACTTGAGTGTCAATTAGCCGGTGAGATTAGCTGTTCACAAATGAAAGATTTGCGTGGGACCAGGAAGGGGGAAGAGAGGATGAAACAGGAGATTGGGAAGGACCAAGACAGTCTAAAATAGGGAACTAGATAAAGAGAACCTAAGACAAAAATACCATAAAAATAACCATGCAGGCCACAAAGCAGCTTTACATCTCCCACTTCATTTGCCCCTTCACCACCTGGGATAGTAAGAGCTATAATTATCCTCCAAGAGGCAGCATGGCACGGCAGAGCCAGACGCTGGCTTCAAAGCCCATGCTGCGGACCTACTAGCTGTGTGATTTGGGCAACTTATTCAACCTCTCTGTGTAGATAATTATAGTATCCACCTTGTAGGGCTGCTGTGAGAATTAGATGAGTTGATTCATGAGACTCATAGAACACGATTGACACATGGTAAGCAATCAGTACATGTTAGCTGTTATTTTACAAATGAGGCATAATAACAAGGTAAAGAGATTTGGCCAAGGTCACCAGCAACAACACAGCAAAGCGTACACCAGTGTAACTTCAGGTTTCCTGGGCAAAGGAATCATTTGGGAAATACAGTTAGGAAATGCAGATTCCCAGGCCCCACCCCAGATACTCTGATTGGATGAGGCATGCAGACGGTACCACAGGAGGGCAAGAATCTACATTCAGAACAGGCTCTGCCCAGGTGATTCTCAGAGAGAGGATCAGCAGGGGAAAGCCTGGGGAACCCTGGCTGGGACTCTGAGGCTCCGGCTACTGCACTGCTCTGCCATCCAGGAAACCGTGGGGGACCCCGCACCTCCTCTTCCCGACTCCTTGACCAATAGCCAGGCCCACTAGTGGCTTCACAAGGCAACATAGCCCCCTACTCCTGACCTGCTGTGCATTTTTCTTTCCCTAGTTTCCAAGGTAAAAAGTGAGGCAAACCATTGTTAGAGAGACAAAGATTCTCTCCAAGACCAAAAGCTTTACAACCAAGCTGCACTACAGAGTGAATTTTACCACCGGGTTCCGTAATGGAAATGCGGACGTAATCTTAATTATGAGGGAGACTTTCCTTCAGATGGAAATGCAGTGACCTAGAAGACTCCATTTGCAAGTCCTCCTGACCTGTAAGAGAAGATGCCTGGTGGAATATTTTGGATACTATATTATGCATCTACTTATCCTATGATCCCCATCTGTGGGCTTAACAAGGCAGTGTTTTAAAGAAAGGGAGAAAAAAAATATGAACACCAGGCTTGAGAACACTCGCCTGGATCAGAGACCAGGGTGAGCTTTCTACTCTGCAGTGTTTTGCATTTCATATGAAGCAAAATCTATTTCAGGTGCTGCTGAAAATGCAGGAAAAGTACCAGTGACTAGAGTCCTAGGAATTAAGCTGGCCTCAGTTCAGAGACACAGAGTGGTCTTATACCATCTTTTCTGCATATTCATAATTCGTCAATGTGAAGAGGTCTTTGCTACAGAAAAAAAAAGAAAGAAAGAAGGAAAGACAGAAAGGAAAAAGAAAAAGTTCCTTGGAAGTATCATCTCATACAAATGAGGTGGCTCCCTTCACACTAGCCCTGGGAGGCACACATGTGTTATCAGCCACTGTCCTCTAGCATTTGACTTAATACAATCCCTGCCAGTCACTTGTTCCCCAAGATATGAATGGTGTGGGCTCTAGGCTGAATATATTACTCAGAAAACAAGGCTGCCTCCCCCAGAGAGCGGGGCAGTATTTAGATATTTAGCTCATGGCTAGGATAAGAGGGCAGGCCCCTAAGCAGGAATAGGAGGCTTCAGTGACTCAATTTCTTAGCAGAAATAAAGGGTAAACCTTTGAAGTGGTGTCCTTCTGGGGAGCTGAGTCACCTGCAGGCTTCCATGCAGGCTACGATTGGCCATGAGCTTCTATCTACATTCATCTATGGCAGTTGTAAGTCACCACAATATTTTTTAAAGCATATGATTCAATTCGTTTTGGCAAACATATACGCCCATGGAGCAACACCCTCATCCAGGTACGGAGCATTCCCTCAAGCCCTCTTCCAGTCAACCTTCTCCTCCCCAGAGGCGACCATGCTTCTGGTATTTTTCACCACAGATGAGTTTCATCCGCTCTAGAACGGTAACATTAATGGACTCTTATAGCATGGCCTCATTTGGTTTCTTGTGTTAAATGAAGCATTTCTGAGATTCACCATGCTATTGTGTGTCAGTAATTCATTCCTGCCATAGACTGAATGTTCATGTCCTCCAGCATTCAAATGCTGAAACCTAATTCCCAACGTAGTGGGATTTGGAAGTGGGGCCTTTGGGAGATGATAAGGTCATGATGGTGGAGCCCTCATGAATGGGATTAGTTCCCTTATGAGAGAGACCCCAGAGAGGCCCTTCACCCCTTCTACCATGGGAGGATACAGTGGGAGAAGTTGCTGTGAACCAGAAAGCAGCCCTCACCAGACAATGAATCTGCTGGTGCCTTGATCTTGGACTTCCAACTCCCAGAGCTGTGAGAAATAAATTTCTATTGGATATAAACCACCCTCTACGATTTTTTTTATTGAAACAGGGTCTCACTCTGACACCCAGGCTGGACTGCAGTGACACTATCACGGCTCAATGAAGCTTCAACCTCTCAACCACAAGCAATCCTTCTGCCTCAGCCTCCCAAGTAGTTGGGACCACAGGAGCATGACACCACGCCTGGCTAATTTTTAAATTTGTGTAGAGATAGGGACTCACTATGTTGCCCAGGCTGGTCTCAAACTCCTGACCGCAAGTGATCCACCTGCCTCTGTCTCCCAAAGTGCTGACATTACAGGCATGAGCCACCGCACCCAGCCTCTGACCACTGTTTAAATGTTGACAGCCCACTCGACAGCCCCACTTGTCATGATGGCATCCATGTCCCTGAGCAAGCAAAGCCTTTGGTTTCCCGCAGGCTCTGGCATCTGCAGCAGTTCCACTTCACACTGGCTTTCAGGATCCTGGATTTGTAGGGAACTCTTGGGTTAACTTCTTGCTGCTTCTCTGTCCTTCCTCTCAGCAGTGCTGTGGTTCTCATGGGAAGCAGAAATTTCCCCATCAGCCCTTCCCCATCCCCCCAAATTGTTAATGACATTCACTGGTGGATGTGAGTGAGGCAGGCAGGAGGTAGAGGCACCAAGAGTGAAAGGTTTCCTGAGCTCTGGGGGAGAAGGGACAGGGAGGATGAGGGAGGGCATGCTTCGAGGCCCCCAGAGTCTGTGCTAATTTATCCTTCCTCTCAGATTGCCTCCAAACTTCGGTAATAAGCATGCCTGTTTGCTGATGAAAATAAGTTTGCTGATGAAATATTCTTCCAAAGCAATTTTAAAATAATCGTACTGTATGCTAAACCTTAAAAAAAAAAAAAAAGAAAGAAAAAGAAAAAAGAAAACCCTGCAGCCAAGTCATTCTAGACTGAGCAGCAATGACAGAATTTCATAATTAGGAAATGCAGTGTCATTTCTGAACATTATTGCACCTTTGAAAAACAGTATCAAACTGAGGACTGAATATCTGATACCCGATTGATTTCAGATTTCAAGTCAACTGCAGCAAAATAATGAGCTGCCTCTGTCGTGAGCTGCTGAGCTCCTGCACGGAGGGTCTGGGAAGGGAGGCTCAAAGCGGGCACAGAGTCACGGAGCCTAAAGGCCTCTGCAATGAAGCCATGGCACTGCGGGGTTGCTGGACAAGCAGGATCTGCAAGGCCTCTTGCATTGATGTTTTTTGCCCAAGGGGATGTTTTTGAACCCAGGCTTTATTTTAAATGCCCTTCGATTTTGCCCAGCGATGCTAATGCCGGGAGTCAGGGGGATCAAAGCCCTGGACTAGAATTGGCTGGCAGCCCCTGCCACTTATCCAGGGGCTGAGGTAGGATGGAGTACATGGTATAGTTTCTGGGCTGGGGATGACCAGTGGTGGCCTTGCTCCTCCAGACCCTTGCCTTCTCCACCAAGCTTTCCACTCACTACCTCATGCTCAATATCCCAGGAGAATTTCATTCATAGAATTGGGAGTACCTTGTCCTGGAAAGGGATGGCATGCCATTACCCTTTTAAACATTTTCCTTGTGTCAGAATTCCCCCATGGCATGTCTGAGATCTGGTCCTTTAGGCTCTGCTGCTGGAATTCACTTCACCTTGTGAAGCCACTAATTCATGGGGCCACAAAGGTGAGAAAGGCTAATTTTTCTTCACCCAGGATTTACTCCCACATTATAGCTCTTTCGGTATCTGGGAGACAGGAGCCCGTAGCACACGGGTTAGTATCCTGCCCATATGATATAGCCTTCCCACTGTAGTATCCTCATCTCTGTGTCTGGATTCCCTCAGAGACCTTGGAAAGACCCTGGGCATAGCCCTCAGTCAATGACAGATGGGTGTGGACATACGAATGTCCTAGTCTCTCATGCCTTGAATGGGATGACTGAGAAGCAAGCTCTATACCACCTCCCAGAGATTCTCCACAGCATGAATCCCTAGTTAATCACAGTGGGAGCTGGCTGGCTAACACGCCCTTTACTGGCTGCTTCCCTGCCCTGTCTCCCTTCCCCACCCTCTTCCCATGTTCTCTTTGCTTCTCACATAAAACACATGGAACAAATCCTTGTCCCAGAGTTTGTTTCTGGGGGAGCCCAACCAAGACAATGCCATGTTTTAAGTTCTCCCTGATGTCTTCTCCTATTTCTGATGTGATATTCCCAGAGTTACCCTGGCCAAGCTTCTCCATGGCCATCTCACTTGCAAAGTTCTCTCTTAAGATGTGGGGCCTGGGACAGGAGACAGTGCTCCCAATCCATCTCATCCAATGCAATGCCAGTCCTGTCATTTCTTTCTGATCTCAGCACTACGCTTCTCTTTAGGACTGCATTTGCTTTTTCATCATATCACACTCCTGGTTTATAACCTTCTTATTAATATGAAACTCCCAGGTCTTCTGACTTGAACTGCTAATGCTCCCAGCCTTATTTTACTTTGGAGTGGATAAGCATGCACTCTGTGCCTTTATCTAAACATTTGATGTAAATGCTAGACAGGGCAGGCTCAAAGCTATGGCCCTACAGTGTATTACTAGAGACCCGAGGTTGCCAGTAATTCATTAATCAAATCCTGTTAGTACAAGTTGATTGGCCCATGACACATACATCTAATTGTTACCATCAAATCCACATTTTCTCTAGTAGGTCAGGGATATCATGAGAGACTTTGCAAATGCCCTGCTGAAAGCCACAGTCACCATTTAACAGACCAAATGGAATTAAACTACATTCCAGGATCTTTCATCACCCTGCCTTGTCCTGTCTCGCCTTCTCTTCCCATGCCCCATGGGTTTACCTCATTCAAGCCATGCCAATATGAAAAATGGTTCTCATATCCTTGGTTCCCAGGTTCTGACATGTCCCCATAATCTTTTTCTGGTAGCTGTTAACATAGGAGCCCTAGAAGAACTGGCCAAGGGCTGAAGAGAAGTCAGCAAACTTCTTTAAAGGGGTAGATAAAACACTTTTGGCTTTGAAAATCAGAGGGTCTCTGTCATAGTGTCTACTTCGCCATTCCAGCACAAAAGCAGGCACAGACAGTATATAAACTAGTGGGTATGGATGTGTTCTGATGAAACTTTTCGACGGACATTGAAATTTGAATTTTATATGATTTTCACAGGTCACGAAGTATAATTCCCTTTTTATGTTTTTTTCCCTAATCATTTAAAGATGTAAAAAACCATTCTTAGCCAACAGAACATACAAAAACAGTTGGTGGGCCAGTTTCAGCCTTCAGCCATTGCTCGACAACCCCTGCTGTACAGTAAAAGAAAGAGTACACACTTTGCTAATGACCTGAGTTCTTTTATTTCCAGCTGTGGGATCTTGGGCACACCCCTTACCCTCTGACTCTGCTCACTTGCAAGCAGGGATGACATGGCGAAGGAAGGCAAGGCTGGCCCCAGGGTTGAGATGGGGCAGGCAAGGCGCAGGTGCACAGAACATCTCAAATCCCTTACCCCAGGCTGGCTCTCTCACTGCAACCCTTTATTTCTAAATGCTCCCACTGCTCCCAATTTCTTTTAAAAATTGACCAGGGACTTATATGCAGTATGTTCCCTTTATGAAAAGCCAAATAGTTTGCAATGCTAGGACTCCCGCTGGCTTTCCATATTCTAAAATTTCAGACAGGGGTTCAGATCACATCTCCAGGAATTTTCAGTGCCCTGAGCTGCAAATGGTCTCAGCCCACAGGCTTGTGGATTTAAAGGTGCTTGGGGGCTCTCTTCTTATCTTCGGCTTCACCTTTTTTCTCTATGCTCATGGTTTACATAGCCCAGGTCAGAGACAAATCTCCTTGATCAATAAAGAGGAAAGATAAGTGATCTGACCCTGCTCTACTGGACGCCCCATCTGCTATGATCTGAATGTTTAGGTCTCCCTGAAATTCACATGTTAAAACATAATCTGGAATCACCAAGATGGTGGATTAGACACAACTCCAGCCCACAACACCCAGTGAGAGAGACGCAGAAACCCAGAGATCTCCTAGCTCCAACCGAGGTACCAGGTGCATTTCAACAGGTCTGGTCCGAGGGTGAGCAAAGCCCACTCAGGGCAGACCGAGGTGGGGAGGGGTGCTGCTTCACCCAGAAAGTGCATCTGACCGGCGAGTCGGAGGCTCCACCTCTGGTGCTCCAGTCCAGATACAGCGCTTCCCCGAAAGCCTCAGCAATACACAGAGCAGGGGATCTTTGCCAGTCAAGCACCAGGAATTACAAGTGTGGAGTTGAATAAGAGTCTGCAGACTGAGCTATCACCCCCTCCCCGCGCCCAGAGAGAGAGGGAGCTGTAAGCAGGAGTAGCTGGGCAGTCCCTACCCCATGACCGGAGAGAGAGAAAGCTGAAAGGGGGAGACTGTCGGGTGCGGCTGGGCAGGTCCCTAACCTCCCCCACAAACCCCAGAGGGCTGAAGCTCTGACTCTAGTGGGTTGTGTAGCCAGTGCCACAGTCTGAGAGGAACCCTGAATGATCCAGCCCAGTGGAGGAAGGGCACAACCCACCACTAGAGGGGTGGGACCGGGCTACATGTTTTAACAAAAAACACAGGAAGCCTACGGGAGGGCGTTCTCCACAACCCAGCAGCACCTACCGGGTCAGCGGAAGAGGCGGGCCTAATCTCCCAGCATAAACAAAAAAGACACAGGAAGCTTTCCTAGTAACCTGAAGGAGTCCCTAGAAAACCAGTAGCACCCCCATAGGCAGACAAGCAACCTCATCAAGCAGCTCTCTGACACCACAGCCAGGTAAATCCACAAAGGTGGGAAAAAACCAGCGCAAAAAAGGTGAAACCACCAAAGACCAGAACACCTCTTCTCCTTGAAGGGATCACAACTCCTCAACAACACAGGATCACAACTTGACCAAGAAGGAGTGTGAAGAATTGACAGAAACAGGATTCAGAAGGCGGATAATAACAAACTTCTCAGAGCTAAAGGAACACGTTCTAACTCAATGCAAAGAAACCAAAAACCTTGAAAAAAGGTTAGACGAAATGCTAACTAGAATAACTGCTTAGAGAAGAACATAAACGACTTGATGGAGGTGAAGAACACAGCACGAGAACTATGTGAAGCAAACACAAGTTTTAATAGCCGAATCGATCAAGCAGAAGAAAGGATATCAGAGATTGAAGATCAACTCAATGAAGTAAAAAGAGAAGGCAATACGAGAGAAAAAGAGTGAAAAGAAACAAACAAAGCCTCCAAGAAATATGGGATTAGTGTGAAAAAACCTAATCTACACTTGATCGGTTTACCTGAATATGACGGGGAGAATGAATCCAAGCTGGAAAACACACTCCAGGATATTATACAGGATAACTTCCCAAGTCTAGCAAGGCAGTCCAAATTTCAAATTCAAGAAATACAGAGAACTCCACAAAGATATTCCTCAAGAAGAGCAACCCCAAGGCACATAATTGTCAGATTCACCAGGGTCAAAATGCAGGAAAATATGCTAAGGGCAGCCAGAGAGAAAGGTCAGGTCACCCACAGAGGGAAGCCAATCAGACTCACAGCAGATCTCTCAGCAGAAACTCTACAAGCCAGAAGAGAGTGGGTGCCAATATTCAACATCCTTAAAGAAAAGAACTTTCAATCCAGAATCTCATATCCAGCCAAACTAAGCTTCATAAGTGAAGGAGAAATAAAATCCTTTACAGACAAGCAATTATTGAGAGATTCTGTCACCACCAGACCTGCCCTACAAGAGCTCCTGAAAGAAGGAACAAGTACCAGTCACTGCAAAAGCAAACTAGTTGGCAAAGACCAAAAATGCAATGAAGAAAATGAGTCAACTAATGAGAAAGAAAACCAGCCAGTAACAAAATGGCAGGATCAAATTCACACATAATAATATTAACATTGAATGTAAATGGCCTAAACACCCCAATCGAAAGACACAGACTGGCAAAAAAAATTTTGCAATCTACCCATCTGACAAAGGGCTAATATCCAGAATCTACAAAGAACTAAAACAGATATACAAGAAAAAAAACAAACACCCCATTCAAAAGGGCAAAGGATATGAACAGACACTTTTCAAAAGAGGACGTATATGAGGCCAACAAACATATGAAAAAATGCTCATCATTACTGGTCATTAGAGAAATGCAAATCAAAACTACACTGAGATATCATCTCACGCCAGTTAGAATGGCGATCATTAAAAAATTGGGAGACAACAGATGCTAGAGAGGATGTGGAGAAATAGGAACACTATTACACAGTTGGTGGGAGCGTAAATTAGTTCAACCATTGTGGAAGACAGTGTGGCAATTTCTCAAGGATCTAGAAATAGGAATTCCATTTGACCCAGCAATCCCACTATTGGGTCTATACCCAAAGAACTATAAATCGTTCTACTATAAAGACACATGCACACGTATGTTCATTGCAGCCCTGTGCACAATAGCAAAGACCTGGAACCAACCCAAATGCCCATCAATGATAGACTGGAAAAGAAAATGTGGCACATATACACCATGGAATACTATGCAGCCATAAAAAACGATGAGTTCGTGTCCTTTGTAGGGACATGGATGAATCTGGAAACCATCATTCTCAGCAAACTGACCCAAAGACAGAAAGCCAAGCACCGTATGTTCTCACTCATAGGTGGGTGTTGAACAACGAGAACACATGGACTCAGGGAGAGGAGCATCACACACAGGGGACAGTTGTGGGGGGTAGGGGAGAGACAATGGGGGGGGTGGGGGAAGGTGGGGAGGGATAACATGGGGAGAAATGCCAGATATAGTATGCACCTTAAGTAAAATAAATAAATAATTAAAAAACAAACAAACAAACATATTCTCCAACATGACAGTGTTTGGAAGTAGGGCCTTTGGGAAGTGAGGAGGTCATGAGGGCTATGCCTTCACGAGTGGGACTAGTGTCCTGACGGAAGAGGCCCGAGCAAGCTCCTCGCCTCTTCCACATGTGAGGACACAGCAAGAAGACCACCATCTACGAACCAGGAAGGCCTTTGCCAGACACCAGATTTGCCCAAGGCTTGATCTTGGACTTGCCGGCCTCCAGGACTGTGAGAACTAACTTTCTGTTGTTTATAAACCACCCAATCTATGGAATTTTGTTATAACAGCTCAAACATATGAGGCCACCACCCATCTAGTGCACACTAATGTTTGAGTGTCCCCACCATGTTCTTTTGATGACTCTTCAGCCATTTCTTAGCTTTCCCAGCCTTCCTGGGACTCATCTTTCGTGATCACCATGTTCCTGTATTCGCCCTTGGCCGCATGCTCCTTTTGATAATTAATTGTGGCTTGGCTAGGTTAGGGTGCCCTATTGCTTGGTCAAACAGTGGTCCAGATGTTGCTGTGAATTATTTTTTTACATGAGATTAACATTTAAATCAGTAGACTTTGAGTAGAGCAGATGACCCACCGCAATGTGAATGGGCCTCTTCCAATACACTGAAGGCCTTAGAGCAAAAATGAGGTCCCCTGAGGTAGAGGCATTCTCCACGAGACTGCAACATAGAATCCCTGCCAGAGTTACAGCCTGCTGCCCTGTGAAATCTGAACAGAAGATTGCTACATCAACTCTTATCCACATCTCCAACCTGAAGGCCTGTCCCATGGATTTCCAACTTGCCAGCCTCCACAATCATGTGAGCCAACTCCTTAAAACGTGTGTTTGTGTGTCCATCCTATTGGTGTGTTTCTTTGGAGAACCCTGACTAATCCATTCCTCTCTCATCTTTGTTAGGGCCATGCTAGTTCTTTAAGAGCCTTCTTTATCTATTTCTTCTGGGTCATTTACAATGCATCAACAATGGCATTGTAGAGTCTACTATCCTTGTAACTCACATAAACTTTGAAGACTTTGAGACAGAAGAGTTACTCCCCCTTCGCCCCGTTTAGACTTGCTTCTCCTCGAGTGTTAAAAACATGCCTCACTTCATTCTCAGCTTGCTTCCTTCTTAGATAGATTCTAAGTCTAAGGCCACTTTCTTCTGGGATCTTTGTCTTTTCCTACCCCCAAATAAATTCGTTATGGTCAAAATGACCAGTTTTTCTCTTTGTTTCTTCTCCAGCTTTTGGACATAAAATTCTTAGCAAGGTCAAACAAGAGATTATCTCTTTTTAGCAGCCTGAGACTCTGGCTGATGCCCAGATGGTTGAAGTCTTCCTTTACTCCTGGATGTTGCCTCACACCAGTTTTGTGTTCTGCCTTTAAAAAGTACTCTCGCAATCCCATTACTGGGTATATATCCAAAAGACTATAAATCGTTCTACTATAAGGACACATGCACACGAATGTTCATTGCAGCACAGTTTACAATAGCAAAGACCTGGAACCAACCCAAATGCCCATCGATGATAGACTGGACAGGGAAAATGTGGCACATATACACCATGGAATATTATGCAGCCATCAAAAACGATGAGTTCGCGTCCTTTGTAGGGACATGGATGAACCTGGAAACCATCATTCTCAGCAAACTGACACAAGAACAGAAAATCAAACACCGCATGTTCTCACTCATAGGCGGGTGTTGAACAATGCGAACACATGGACACAGGGAGGGGAGTATCACACACTGGGGTCTGTCGGGGGGAAATAGGGGAGGGATAGTGGGGGGGTGGGGAGTTGGGGAGGGATAGCATGGGGAGAAATGCCAGATATAGGTGATGGGGGAGGAAGGCAGCAAATCACACTGCCATGTGTGTACCTATGCAACAATCTTCCATGTTCTTCACATGTACCCCCAAACCTAAAATGCAATTAAAAAAAAAAAAAAGTACTCTCCATCCAGTCCTAAAATAGTACTCCCATTGCTCTCCCCCACATGCACCTTCTCTCCAGGTTGAGATTTGCATTCCAGTGAAAACTTGATAGACTCCCATCCCCCTTCTATGATTTCCACTTGTACTGCTGCTAAATGCATTATGTTATTTCTTCTGTATTAGTCTGTTCTCACACTGCTAACAAAGACATACCCGAGACTGGGTAATTTATAAAGGAAAGAGGTTTAATTGACTCATGGTTCCACCTGGCTGAGGAGGCTTTTCAATCATGGAGGAAGGTAAGGGAGGTGCAAAGTCAGGTCTTACGTGGTGGCCATCAAAAAAGAATGAGAGCCAAGCAAAAGAGGAAATTCCTTATAAACCCCTAAGATCTCAGGAGACCTATTCACTACTACAAGAACTGATTTGGAGAAACTGCCCCCATGATGCAACCACCTCCCACCGGTTCCCTCTTACAACATGTGGGAATTATGGGAGATACAATTCAAGATGAGATTTGGGTGGGGACAGAGCCAAACTGTATCACCTCCCCATTAATATATTCAGTTGCTGAATCCTAGAATCAGAGAATTTCAGGGTTAGACAGATCATCAGGCCCTGGGACCCCATCTTCTCTAAGAAAACCTCATCAAGAGGTTTGAACACTTTCACTAACTAGAAACTCATGTTCCCCATGCAAGGTGGCCCCTTCTGTCTCTGAGTACCTCTAGCGTACCTGGATTTGCAGCAGTGGTACTGCTGGGGAGGCAAGAGGGAGGGCAGGAAGCGTGCTCACAGCTGGAACGGTCAACACATCTTCTCCAAAATTAGTCTTTTCAGGCCTAAAGGTGAAAAGAGAAGGTAAGCAAAAGATGGGGGCCTTTCTGTGCCCCAACTTCCCCGGTCATAAAGCCTGCCCAGGCTTCCACTCAGCAATACCTGTGGAATACAGGTTTCTCCTGTGTTAGATTTTTTTCACTTTGTGGCTCATTCTCTATTTGCTGGTATCTTTGAGGGCCTACAGATTTTTCCTATTACCATTAATTTAAACGTAAAAGGATGGTCAAAGAATTTAGCAAAGATAGTGTAATCTTTAATAAAATTTTCCAGAAGGATTGTCAAGAAATGTTTGAACAAGAAGACAAGTGATAGTGAAACATTCTTTTAAATAGGAAAAGGTAGCTAAAAGCTGTGTTAATCAAAGCAGTAATGACACTATAAATAAACAGACCAATGAAAAACGAAAGAGGGGAGAGAAAAATGTGAGTCTATGTGGCAATTTAATAAATGATAAAGGTGGCATTTTAAGTCTTGGGAAAATGGAAGGTCCCTCTGAAAGAAAAAAAATGTTAGGTAACTGTCTTGTGATGGATTTTTAAAAACTAAGCATTTCTAAAAAACATAAAATTTTAGACTGCATTTGATAACAGTTTTCTAACATTATAAGGAAGGTCTTCCTAGGGAAGACAAAACTGAAAGGACTTAACAGATTTTAAAAGATTTTAAAATTAAAACCTTATTTGAAAAAGTAAAAAATAATAGAATATAATGTTCGAAGTATATCTCTTCTACGACAAGTACTGTAATACGTTTATAAGAAAACTATTAGGACTTTAAAGGGAAACTAGATGGAAGATATGAACAGAAGAGGAAATTCAAATGGCCAGTAAACAGATGAAAAGATGCTCAAATTCATAGCAAAAAGATGGTTAGTGAGATGCACATTAAAACAACAAAATATAACTTTTCATTGAAAGGTCCAGTGGGGAAAAAATAACATCTAGTAACGGCATGTGTGTAGAGAAAAGGAGCTGGAAAGATAAATTGCCACTATCTTCTGGATGTCAGTTTTGCAATATTTACAAAACTAAAAATATGAATGAATTCTGCTTCAGACACTTCTAAGGATATATTCAATAGAACGTTTGTACACATGCATAATGATATGTAAAAAAGGTTTAATGAGGCGTTGCAGTAACGAAACGAAAATAATAATATCTGAGTAAATTACCAATAAGGGAAGGGTAGGAAGAATTCTGTTGCATTCATGGCATGCTATGCAGAAGTTAAAAGAACAAAGAGAAGATCAGTATCCAGTGATCTGGAAGGAAGAATGTTTATATATGTTTTTTTTTTTTAAATCAGTTACAGACCAAAATGTACAGACTGATTCCATTTGTAAAGACATACCTGTACAGACACAGATGCACCTGCATCAGATGAGAGAAAGACAGGAAAGACGCCCCCAGACTGCCACCACAGCACCCCAGAAGAGTGGTGGGACTATGGGACATTTTGAGTTATTTTGTGGTTTTCTCTATTTTTCAACAAATGTGTTTAAACAAACAAAACTTACTACAATACCTGGCACAGAACAAGTGATCAAAAGACAGCAGCCATTCTCCTGACCATTATGATGTGCTGTGCCCTGGACAAGTCCCCTTCTGTCCCATTCTTGTAGCCAGCTCTTGTTTTCCAAACATTTTTCTCTTCTTGGTTGGAAGCAGAGGTGAATTTCCCACCTTCCCATGAAGACGCCGCGACTTACAACTTCACTCTCCTTCTCCCTCCCCCACCACCCATATAGCGCACGTCCCTCAGCTGGTGTTTATTTCCCGTTTATCCGAAGAAATGGAAATAACAGATGGGGTGAGTGACTGTGGCAGGGTCCTTACACCAAGCCAGAGACACCCTTTATGGTGACCCCCAGATAGGCTATGCCAACACTATCTCTGGCAGCTTTGGGACCCTGGTGAAGACAACCACCCACCGTTTGGGCTGTTGCTTCTGAGGGGCACTGTTGCTTCCCTGGGCACTAAGGTAACCAACTTGTCCCAGTTTGCCCAACACATCCCTCCATTTTAGCAGTGAAAGTTTCACATCCCAGGAACCCTCTCAGCCTCATGCAAACCCAGACAGCTGGTCACCCTTGTGAGCAACTGTTCTGTGTCTGGCTGTTTGCTAAGCAGTGCTGGGGGGAGAAAGGGTATGAAGATAAACACACTCTCAAACCTCAAGGTCTCCTTACGATGCAAATGAGGACAATGGTGAAGAACCAACCTGCCCTGTTGTCTCAGTGGAGACACCAGCCACAGGCTCTGGCAGGGAACCACAGCGATGAAGTCTGCCTTTAGGGAGCTGCACTTAACGTTCTCCACGCTATAGGCAGAGTCTCTGGCTGGCAGCCCAATTCCAAGGACTCTGATTATCTTTCCCTGGTCTCTCCTGTGTCTCATTTTTGTACCTTCCCCCACCCCCAACTTCCCAAAATTCCCTACTGGCTTGGCTCGCAGGGGCCCTCCCAGACACCTCAGAGCCCCTCAAGAGCGTCTCCTCCAGTCAAGCCAGTCAACAACTGGTGGGAGAAGCGAGGGTCACAGTAGTCCCAACTTTCTGGGTCCCTCCCTGAAATAGATCCCTCTGAAGGCCACCCTGAGGACGCTGGCTTGGCAATGGGTCCCTGGCTCCAGAATATTCGCTGGCCCAGCCACGTCCTGCTTCCCACTTGAAAGCACGTATGCACCGCCTCCCAGGGGTGAAGACCAGCTTTCTTTAGTAAGCACAGTCACAGCTGCCACCCTGTGCCCCCAGCCTGGGAGGCCGTCTTTCCTCACACAGCCCTCACCTCTCTCCCGTGCTCGGCGTGTCCTGGCCACTCGCTGGCTTTCCTCCTTAGCAGGGTTTTCAGCCCCGGGTTCCATTAGAGTCACCTGGGAAGTGTTTTAAACATACCAACGCCTAGTCCCTGTCTCCCACCAGATCAGTTAAATCCAAATCTCAGAAGAGGAGCTCCAGCACTGACAGCCTTTAAAAGCCTCCAGGTGATTCAAATGTTCAGCCAGGAATGAGTGCAGGGCCTAGAGCTGCTGTGCTTTGCAGGAGAACCATCACAGCTCACTACAGCCTCGACCTCCTGGGCCCGTGAGATCCTCCTACCTCAACCTCCCGAGTAGCTGCAAATACGCTTAGCTAATTTTTTTTTTTTTTTTTTTAATGTAGAGACAGGGATCGCATCATGGTGCCCAGGGTGACCTCAAACTCCTGGGCTCAAGTAATCCTCCAGACTTGATCTTCCAAAGTGCTGGGATTAATAGACGTGAGCCACGGCACCTGGCCATGTTTGGCTTTGTTAAAGCGTAAACTAGCCCAGGTGTGGTAAATATAATGCTCTAGGGTAGTGACTCAGCACCTTGGCACCTGCTATCTAAGTAAATCACCTTAGGTAAATGTGGCGAATGACAGCATTTACCATCAAAGGCTGTGGGAGAATTCCGTGAAATAATAGAGGTAAAAACACCTAGCACAATGCCTGATGTGTGCTCAGAATATCATAATGTCAGCTATCAGCCAGTTACTCTTTAGTATGAATGAGTAAATGGTTATTGCCCAGCAGGGGGTCTTCAAGGGGAGCAAGAATGAGGTGCCTCCTGTGTTAGGGAGGAGTGCCCTAACCAGGGGCAAAGCGAGGGAAGGACTGAGGCCTAGCTTAGCTGATGTCATAGATGTGGCCCAAGGATGCAGTTTGCACTGATTGCTCTGTCACCTTCTCAGGTAACCTTCCCTCTCTGGCTGTCACATTCTTGAGGGGGAAAGCATTATTGTCCACTCCTTAACCCAAGGTGGGGGGGAAGATGAGAATCCGTGCCTCTTCTAAGCAGAATTACCGCAGGCCTTTGTTGGTGGGGGCTTCTCATTCCTGGTTTGTGAGGTCATTCCCGTGGACACACAGAAGAAACCAGAACTTGGCCTGCCAGGGACCTCCAGGCACCAGGCCAGTTCTGAGCTCAGTTTCATTTCACCAGCCACGAATCTTTCTCAATGTCGTCCAACACATTACAGGCACTTAATGAATATTAAACAACAACAATAACAAATCATTGTCTTCAACCTGCTGAGCCCCCTCTCAGTACTAATGCCAGAACTTGGCTGGACACTTTTGGGAGAAAATCCTGCCCATCTGCTTGGCATCCCAGCCCCGAACCCCGGGGCAGAGAGCTCCCAGGCTATAGTGAGGACAGGCCATGGCCTGCAGCAGTTGGGTAGGGCACAGGGAGGAAGCAGGAAAGAGACTCTGCGGAGCGTGACCAGAGCTGTGAGCCTGCGGTCAGCCCATGAAGCCCGCCACCATCAGCCAGAATGCCTCCTCCTGCCCAGCCACCATTGTGAGGCAGCTCTCACCATCCAGGACCGACAGTTCACTCCTCCTCACCTGTCAACGCTGGTCTGATGGTCATGCCACCTGCATCAAGAAAGAGCCGATCAGGAGACAGCACGCTTCCCTCTGTGCCCCTGGACATGTTCCAGTTCGGGCCATGCACACATATTATCTACCAAAAAAACTAAATGTGAACTACTTTAAAGGGAGGACAGAAAAGCTGAATTTAGGCAAGACAGGACAGACAACTCTGTTTTAACAGCAACGTTGGCCACTGTGGAGGGAGGAGAGGGAATGCAAATATTTGTTGAATTTGATTTTCTTCTTCATGGTTAACCTGAAAAAACTCCTGGTTGCGCTGTACATGGCAAGGTGTGTTTGATCTGAGATCCCACCCCTTCTACGTGCGGATTTCCACATCAAGCAGAATGTTCGCCCATTACCAATGAACATGCCCCACCCTGCCTGCGCTCCTGTCTCTCCCGCTATGCTCAGGAAGGAGGAAGGATAGAGAAAATCACTCGAGAAGGATTTAAAAATCCAAGGTTCAGAACAGGCAGGAAGCTAGACAAACCAATGTGAAGAAGATGGAAAATGGAAGAACGTGTCACAAAGTAACAGCAAAAGGAAAAAAGCCAGTGTTAACATGAGGCCCCGGGGCCCTCGGTCACCGACGGCATGTGGGGAATTCACTTCTCTCTGCTGCATCTGGAATGGTCCTAGTTACAACTATGAGACCATCGAAATGACTGGGTGGGTACATCCCACAGATGCAAGCCTCGCCATCCTGAGGCAGAAGCCTCTCACATGCCTCAGGACAGACAGAAGGAGCCTCCAGCTCAGCGCCCGACACCCAGGAAGTGGCTGCTACATACTTGTTGGGGATGAAGAGCAGACAGGCACCTGCAGATCTGAGGAATGCCAGGGGTGGTTGCTATCACTCAGCCAGGGGACACAGAGAACCTGTTTCATAGGTGCAAGAATGAGGCCTAGATCTAAAACTCATCTGACTACCCCATGAGCCTGTAAGCTTCAGAAAGCCAGTGACCACGTCTCAGTCACCACTGTACCCCTGGCCCAGCCACACCTGGAACAGGACACATCTGCCTGTGTCCGCTCACAACGCAAGGAGGTGAGCACCAGCGCAGGCCGAGGGGGACACTGTGGGGAGGGGGCGCTGTAAGTGTCCTCACCTGATGGAGAATGCTGAGAGTGAACCACGGGCAGCCAAGGCCAGGGGAAAAGTCCTGAGCAACCCAAGGAGGCAGGAGGAGTCGTGGCCCTCTTGGGCCTGCCCTGGGAGTGTGCTCAGGTTTGGGGGTGGTGGGGGGAGGGACGCCGCTGCGGTGTTTCCACCCGCATTGCCTATGTTGCCCAGCCAGCGATGACCACCTCGTGGAAACCAAGGGACCTGTGGTTTGGGGAAGAGGAAAGGTGTGGCAGCCCACAGGGGGCCGGAGTGTGGGGGAGCCTCTGGGCCCCGTGGGAGCAGGAGACAGGTGGGAGGCTGAGGAAGGGAAAGCCTTCGAGGTCGGAGCCCAGTGGCTTCAAAACCCATGTGGAGTTGGCTCCTGAAAGGGAACTCTGTGGCCCCGTGGTGAGGATGGATAACCTGTGGAAAGCGCCAGTTGCTCCTCACCTGAGGGGGAGAGGCTTGATGACAGGGACAGGAAAGGGATGCCTTGAGAGCTCCCGGAAGGAGCTGGCGCTAGCTCCCGTAGCAGGCTCTCTGCAGGCACTGCCAGGTCCCAGACACACCAGCTGTGGCCACAACGCTGGCAGAGCCCAGCAGGGGAGGCAGCGGTATCAGCTTTCCTCCTTGCGTTACGATTTTTCGACTGAGGCCCAGAGAGGTGAACTCATCTGCTCAGGGTCGCGTGGCTCACACAGAGGAAGAGAACAGTCTCAGATTCCGGGCCCTGCTCCTCCTCTCCTCCGCATCACGCTGCCTCTCCCAGGGGGGTGGCGTGGGCACTCGCCCCCACTCTCTCCATCTCTCTCCCAGCAGGTGCTTGCAGGGTGCCCCGTTGTGCAGGGCACGAGCTAGGCACTGTGAACACGGCGCAGCCTCTGTCCGGGTGACCCACAACGTCCACTGGCCCCGGGCGGGGCACAGGGCAGCATGAATCCCTAGTGAGTTTCAGCTCTCAGCCTTTCAGAGCCTTAGGGCACTGTTCCACCTCTGCTGAGAGCCCAGGATTCAGTCTTTCTCCCCCAGGGGAACTCCAGGCTTGGAGAGCTATTAATAAACACAGGTCCCCCTCCACACACCTTCATCAATCAAGTGGCAAGAACCTGGGGTAAGGCACAGCTCCAGGAAGCCCCAGCTAAAATGAGCAGATAGTACCTGGCCAGGCCTCCTTTGCACCCCTGGGCACCAGCATGGACCTGTCGTAATCACCAGGCCCCGAAGGATGACACAGGGCTCCACAGCTCAGGGAGCGCCTACAAACGAGGACTCAGGTCAGCTCTAAAGATAACTGCCCTATGCCCTAGAATTCTCCTGACAGAAGCGAGAATCCTTCTGTGTCTCTGAAGGTCATACTGTCCTTCAGGGATTGCAGTTTCTGCAAAGACATAGAAGCTGTACTGCAGGTGAAGAGCGCTCCCAGCCAGGCAGCCCCAACCAAGCCAGAGGCCACAGCCAGGCCTCCCTCATCTTCATGGATCCGGAGCGAGGGGTTCGTCTCTGAGCTTTGTCATCACCTACCCCTGCACCAGTGGCCACAGTGACATGTCTCCTAGCTCCTCCCAGCCCCCTGAGCTGAAACAACTGTGTCCAGCTCATCTTCATTCCCTGAAGTAACTGGTTAGATAGGTAGGAATGCTTTGGTTGATAAAGGAAAAGGAGTAATATATTCCTTGAGCTGCATGTTTCTTGATTTCTTACCGTGTATACTATGAAGAACCCTTTATGTGAGTTCGTTTAGTTCTGATAACAATGTGCTGATGTGGGTAATACTATTATGCATATTTTAGGAGGAGGAAACTGAATTATAGGAGGATCCTGGGCCGGGTTTCAAACCCAGCCTACCTATCCCGAAGCCACCTTCTCAGCCAACTGTAGAGCCTGCTTTTTCCCTATCAAAAAAGAATGGATTCCCAGGGATCTGCCTATTTTTCTAAACATCAGCATGACTTTGTTTCATCTTAATTGACTGGCAAACAGTAGGTTATATGTCTATAAAGGATTAATAAATGAATGGCATCAATGTCAATGAAAAAGCAAATACTGAAGGAAGAAAGAATTTGAAGATGGGTTAAAGATGGGCACTTTGTTCTGAACCATTATCAGCAATTTCATGGTATGTGTTTTCTGTGTGTGTCTCTATACACAAACACATACAGGCACGCAGATACCACACAAGTCTATGATCTCAAGTTGGAGAAAGTGAATATTAATTACTTCTACAAAAATATTAGAGGCTTTTCCATCCCCCAAGATGTGCTGCAGAACTCTACCCATGTTGCAATTCAACCTTCCTTCTTCTAATCTCGCTAACGACATTGAAACCTCTACTGTCTTTACATGGCGGCGTCAAGGGTTTGGGCAGAAGTGTGGGATGTGAGAGCCCAGAGCTTCTACAAGGGCAACAGCGGGATCTATCCTGGTTCCTGGTTCCTGCCCTTTCTACCTAACTCTGGAGCTTGGTAAGGCCTTGGTGTCTGTAACCATGGCTCACATACTCCTTCAGGTCTAGCTGTGGTGTTGGGGGTGTGTGTGTGTGTGTGTGTGTGTGCACAGTGCCTGTACACCCAAGAAGGTCCAAACTGTTCCCAAATTTAAATCTTTTCTCTCCCCGTAACTCTAAATACAGCCATGCATGTTAGAAACATATATCACATATGAAGTTCAAAAATGAATCACTGCCTCATCAGACATTATTTCCTTCAAAATGTACACAAACACTGAAACCACTCCTTTTAAAACAAAATGAGTAAACAAATGAGGACAAACGATCTATAAAAGGAAATTCAGAAAGAGATGGGGGAAGTGGCAATGGTTTTGCAGTTCCCAAAGGTGAGCCTTCAAAGGACAGAGCTCACTCAGCACCTGCCAGCTAATGAGGTCACCATGGTCATTTCTTTTTTTTAAGAGACAGGGTCTCGCTCTGTCACCCAGGCTGGAGTGCAGTGGTGCGATCTTGACTGATGGCAGCCTCAGCCTCCTGCCCTCAAGTCATCCTCCCACCTCAGCCTCCCGGAGTGCTAGGACTACGGGCCATGCCACCATGCCTGGCCCTATGGATGGATTTGACTTTGGTCACTCAGTGCTCCTTGGAAAAGCCCCCTCTACTTCAGAATCCAGTATCCCCTCTCCTCACCACCTCCCAAAGCTGGCATTTAGAGTTTTCACAAACGTGAAGTCCACACCACTCTGAACAAACTCTTAGATGCTCCATTTTGCTCACTTTGGCTGAAGCTGAGCTTCCTGTCCCGAGACTGAAAGAGGCAAGAAGCTTAAGTCACTCCGCCACCCTGTGGCCAGCGAGAGAACTGCACGCTTCCAGCGGGCCAGAGGCCAGGCTCCGGAACAATGAGCTCACAAGCTGCTTACCATTTTTTAAATCCATGCTAGCACCTTTTAGGAGCGCCTCCTCAAAGGCCTTACCACAGTTCCTAATTGGACTGGAAATTGTCTGCTGTCATACAATTGTAGACCAGTTTTCTTGTGTTTAAAGGGACCGATTCATCTATTTCTGGGTGCTTTGTTCTCCAAAACATCGTGGTTAGAATCCAACCCCAGGGTTTATCCACTTCGTCCTGCTGCCCCAAGGAAGGACACCCTTCAACCCACTCAGGAAACACACGTCACTGCCGTTTTATGAAGAGCATCTGAAGGCAGCGTCACAATCTCCTGATAACACGCACCCATGTGTTTGAAGGTCAAGGGGTCGGAAGATTTTCTCTAAAGTCAAACCCAAATTCCTACTGCTGCGAAGACCTGAGGAAGTATGAGCAACCCCTGCTGAAGCCGATGTGAGTGCGAGTCCTAATTGGAGAACTCGCTTGCTCTGAGCCTTACTGTTCTCATCTGTGACGTGCAGGGGAGAGAGTCAGTCTTCCTGCCCCTACCTTAGGGTTGTAGGGACGTGGTGCGTACAGAAGCACACTGTAAGGCTTTTAAAGTGCAGTAGGAACGTGGCTCCATGTTACGCTCATGAAATATTCCAAGGTGTCAGAAGACATTCAAGAGGGGCAGGTTGCGCAAAATGAGGTCTTCAAACACAGAAAGAAGTAGGATGAAACAGACTGGGGTAGGTGCCAGTTAGTGGGACCAGACATGTCACACCCTCCTGCCCAGCTTGGGAGTCACAGTGCAAGCGGGCGACCCACAAACCACGAACCAGTGACCTGCTCACTGGTATTCTGAGTTGACAGTAACCCCCTCAGCCACAAAGTGCCAGTGCAGTAGTGACTGGCACTTTGCGAGGGGAGGCCCGGGGGTTCTGTGACACAGAGCTTGCCCCGATCACGGAAGCCAACTGTTCTGGATTTTCTGGACTTCTGGTGTCAAATATTCCAGTCTATTGCGCCAATAAAGACATATGTGCTTGATAGGGTCTGACGACTGGGGTTCAGGAAATATAGCCCCCGGAACCCCATTCTCGCAGCACCCTTTTGAATGGAAGAGGCATAAACAATCATAAATGAAAAACTCCCACTGGGGTCTCTGAAATCCCAGTCCTGACGTGCAGGGCTCTCACGGTGGCCACCCTGTCCAGGGAGTCGGAGGGTCACCTGTTTCGGGGTTGAAGCTGGAATCCTCCCGAGGCTGTGACTGACCAGGACTCTCTCCTGAGACCCCACACCAGAGCCCAAAGGGCAGGATCAGAAAGGAGGCTGACTTCCTTGCAGCACGGGAACAGCTGGTGGCTGGGCGCCCTCTAGTGGAAGATCAGAAGAAGACAGCCTGGAGGGTTGCAAAATGAAACTCACCAAGCAAGCCAAGCGAGTATTTCCCCTGAGTTTTCTTTCCACTACTTCAGGATTGCCAGCACACATCTGCTTCCACGTTGACTGGCAGGCAGACTTCAGTGCCTCCTATGATCCAGTCTAGGGAACGACCTTCAATTCATAACAAATCACAGAAACCTTGGAAATGTTTCTGAACAGCAGCTCTCTCCACCTCCAAGAAAAACAATGAAGTTTGGTGTTTGGGCCGCCTTCCTCCCTTGATGTGTTTTACACATGATTCTCCTGGTTCAGGGAGCTTTCAAGTTTGGGCATCAAATGCATGCACAGCCCTTTCAAGTAGGAGGTCTGAAAACCAAGACAAATAGTAGCTGTTCTTTTTTAAATGACTCATTTCATTTCCAAAGCATTTGGTCTTTTTATTAGCCTCTTTAAAATATAAAATCCATTGTGCAGCACACATCCATTTGAACAAACTAGATTCCAGGAATGCTTGGAGCAGATGCACACAGTCCTGTTGTGTGGGCATGCACGGAAGTGGGCCTACGCTTAAAATTTGTAAAAATTGTAAACTAACAATTGATATTTAGCCAGGCGTGGTGGCTCATGCCTGTAATCCCAGGACTTTGGGAGACCAGGGTAGGTGTATTACCTGAGATCGGGAGATCAAGACCAGCCTGGCCAACATGATGAAACCCTGTCTCTACTAAAAATAAAAAAATTAGCCAGGAATGATGGTGCATGAATCCCAGCCACTTGGGAGGCTGAGGCACGAGAATGGCTTGAACCCACAAGGTGGAGGTTGCAGTGAGCTGCGATCATGCCACTGCACTCCAGCCTGGGAAACAGAGTGGGATCTGACTAAAAAAAAAAAAAAAAAAAATTGACAATTTTTGTAAATGGAGTTATTTAAGCACCAAACAAGGGATATTATTGTTTCTGATAAACTCTTTGCAATTAGTTTTTCTGTGGCTTTACATACTGACAAAACCTATTAAATATCATAACAGTATTTTAACGTGAATATTTAACAGGAATGTTGGATCAAGTATGATAAAATCAAAGAACACTAAGATGTAATATCTCTTACTCAGTTCCTCTGAGAACTGAGCGCCAGGCCAGACAGTTTACACATATAATCTCATTTAGTTTTCCCAACGACTCCATGAAGTAGGTATTATTATTTCCATTCTATTGTTAAGAAAACTAAACAGAGACCTGAGCAGGCATTTGTCTCCGTCTGTCCCACTCCACTTCCCTGCCACCCGTGTAAGTGCCGTAAGTACTGGCAAGAATAACCCACTTCTAAAGTACTTACACCGGAGGATGCTGACCGAATGAAAACGATTTCAGACAAAAAGAATTTCAAAACAGAAAGGTTAAGTAAATGCTTGAAAGGAAAATAATGTAGTATAAGGATTCCACAAAAGGCTTTTATACAAAGATGTTTTTAGAAAAGAAATGTGATTCTAAACAGTGTCTCCAATCTAATCACATGAATACATTTGAATACTTGAAGACCAAAATCAAACTGTGCACAAAACAGTGGTACATAATCTCAGAAAGATTTAAAATACAAATTTACCAAAATCACAGCTTTTGAACAACAGATTTGAAAACATAAATAGATACTCACTGCATAAAGACAACTTTGGCTCTTTATGGTGAGACTTTAGCACTTACCAAGACATTATAAATAATGTAAAAAAAAAAAAAAAAAACAACCTTCCAATGATTAATCTTAAACCTCACCTTTTCTAACATTAAATGCCTCCAATCTAAGGACCTGGCTGCTTGATTTGGAAAGAATTGAGTTAGCATTTATAAATTGTCAGTGTAAACATCTTTTCAAGAGAAGATTATGATTTCAATTCAAGAAGCCAATTCAGCATTTATAAAAGGTAACTAAATCCATCAGCATATCTGTCCATTTTTCTTTTTGCATTAATGAGACTGAGCTGCATGATTTCTGAAGCACACAATTCAAATGGGTTCAGATTAATAACTATTATATGTTTACATATTAATTTTATATATTAATATGTTTATTGCAAGATAATTAAAGTAAGAAAACTTTATCGTCCAGGTTTCAAGAGCAATGAAATTAGCAAGTTCATTTAGACCTGGCTGTGATTGTTCCTCTCTCACCTTGGTGTTCCCTGCATCAAAGGGCCCAGAGAAGCAGAGGCTGTTGCTTCCGAGTCCCAGCCTAGCGCAGTGTTAGGTGGGTGCTGGGTACTCACGAAATGTCTCCTTAACGAATCTGTGCTAGCAACTTCTAGGGCACAGGAAGAAAGGTTTCTATGTACATTTCACCAAGGACGAACATAACTGTATCAAAAAAAAAAACCCTCCAAGCTTATTGCAACTTGGGCTTTTTATTCATCGTTCAAACTACTCAACCTACTAAAGGACTGGAAGGGCTTTCAGAACCAGCCTACTCAGTTTGGCATCAAGGAGACAGACTCATAGAGGGGAGGGCATCCCTGAGACCCTTGCGCAGGCCTTCTGACTGCAAAATTGCTATTCCTCTCTTATGTCTGTGGAGCTGGGGCCTCATGGCTGCCCACATGACAGAAAAAAAACAGCTGCCTCAAGATAAACAACAGTATCTCTTCTCTGTCCACAATGAGCAGCCACCTGTCACATTCTCAGAGTGGGGCGGCCCAGGCAAACAGCAGCAATGCCGTGGGCCTCGCTTGATGCCCTTGCAGGTGAGCTGGGAGTTCCTCCTCCTTGGCAGCTCGGAATGAGGAAACGGTGCAGGTAGAGAAAGGGAACTGGGAGGAGCAGAAGGGACAATTAAAAGGTGGACTCAAATGCAAGCAGCGAGGGATACGTCTGCGCAGGTCCTTCATCAAGCCCTCCAATGTGGCCTTGTTGTGTTCTCTTGGGCCTCCCACTAGGATTCCCAGCCCTATGAAGATAAGAACCATTCTGGAGGAAGCCACGAAGATTTTCTTTATGCAGAAGCACTCCCTAAGTTTCTCACAAGAAGGATGAAAGACATGGTGCGCTTTCTCAAAGAGCAGATGAATGGGAGCTTACATTTCCCTAAGAGGTCAATTTATCCCTGCTTATCTTTGTTTTAACAGAGATGTTGCATCAAAAGCAAAGGTTTCTAGAAGCAGCAAGGTAACTGTCCAAAGCCCTAGTTAGTTAATTCATCAGATCAGCCCTCAGACGTGGGTGTTTCTGCCTTAGAAGAGGGAGATTTCCCATCAAAATGTGTAATTAGTGGCTAAACAAGATATGCATAGGGCCGAGCTGTTGTAAATGCTACAGGAATGTCCAGTGAAGGTCAGAAGCTTGCTGAATCCGAACCAGATTCATGTCAGGCCATACTACATCCAGAAACATTTTCTTATCCAGAAAACCTTAGTAGCTTGGATTGCCAAAGTGATTCAAGTGAGGCCTCTGCTCTATCAATGAAATACAGAAGTTAGATAGAGCTAATTAATAGTATAAAGCATCACTTAAATTACCTTTCAAGCATTCTCAATTACCTTAGAAGGAGCAATTGACAATCATTTGGTACATGAGATATGAATCAACTTTCTCTAATTCATTAAAGCAGGTCCCCCCAGAGCCCTGGTCAGACCATACTTTGATAACCTAGTTTAAGTTATGGAAACGATTTGTACCTGAAAGTAATAGAGTGGAATTGCCTCAGAAATCCCCTTCACGTAGTCCACCATTGTAATTTTTTTATTACAGCATTTCTATCTTAGAGGAAAAGATACCTGCATTATATGCAGTAGTGTTCTCCTGGGCAGACTCCTTGCTTCCCTGGGACTCAGTTGGCCCCTCTGTAACAAGAGGGGCCTCACCTCTGAAGTTCATTATCACTCTGAGGGTGCCTGGTTCCCCATTGCTGCCGCGGCCATCACATACCTGAATCAAACCAGCCGCTGCATTGGAGCAAAAATGTGGATACAAATGTCAAAAAATCTCTCATGTCAAAACCTCGAAATGTCAAAAATGTCTTAGGCATATGAGTTTCTCCAAAGAAAACAATCTCTATTTCTGTCTTGGTTTCTTGGCCTGACTGCCAGGCTGAGTGGAGAGAGTGAGGAAAGAAGGGGACTGGGGTCTCCTTAATCTGAATGCTCATTTTTTTTCCTCGGCTTCTCTTGACGCTCAGTGCATCTCCTCAAACTGCCCACAATGGCCTGTGTCCCAGAGCCCAGAAACTCTCTGCGTCAATTTCTCTAGGGCACTGATTATCATCCCACGTCCCCTACCACCACCACCCCACATTTAAACCCTTTCTCCCAACATCTCCTGCCAATTCAGGAAAAGGGATGTTAGTCTGCCGTGGAAGGCTGGGGATGTCTTAATGTGCTCATTTTAAGACTTTCAGTTAATCCCCTTGTTTTCAGTTCCACCCAGCACTCGGCATTCTCTCTGTGAGTGTGCAGCATTCAGAAGCTTACAATTGTGGACAGCGCCCCCATCAAGGCCTCTGAGTTCCAGCTGCGTCCGTTTTGCCAAGTCAATTGCAGTCATCCCTCCCCTTGGTACTGTTGACATCTCCCCCACCGCGCTCACCTTTATCGTCCCTCCACTGGCACTGGGGAGGCGGACGGGAAGAGTGCAGACATGTATGGGGTGGAATCTTGCTTCTAACCCCATGTCTCCAGGGTGGAATTCCTTAGGTCGTTTGACCCTTGCCTCTCTTCCCATTTTCCCCTCCTTGCCTTTTGCCAAGACCCAGAGTCACTCTAGCACCTGCTCTCTTCCTCTCACAGCCTCCTCCCTCCCTGAGAGGCCTCCCATAACATCAGTCCCTGGAGATCTGTGGGCTCTGGCCTGTGAGAGAAGCCCTCTCTGCATTTTGGGATTGCCACAGCTGTGGAAGAGAAGGAACGTTCCAACTCCCTGGCTGCACTGACAAAGCTCTTCAAATGCTGTCCTGACCATGAGTGAGGCCTCTCTGTCTCCCTCCCTCCCTCCTTTCTCCCTTTCTTCCTTCCTTCCTTCATTTTAAATATAAAATGTTTCATGTACAGAAAGTGTACAAAATCTTTTTTTTTTTTTGAATCAGGGTCTCACTGTGTCACCCAGGCTGCAGGCTGGAACTCCTAGGCTCAAGCAATCTTCCCGCCTCAGCCTCCTGAGTAGCTAGGGCTATAGGCATGTGCTACCATGCTCCGCTGATTTTCATACTTTCCATAGAGATGGGGTATCCTGTTTGCCCAGGCTGGCCTCCATCTCCTGGCCTCAAGTGATCCTCCCACCTCAGCCTCCCAAACTGCTGGGATTACAGGCATGAGCCACCACTCTTGGCCTCCACATTTATAACTAAAGCCCATCCTTCTCCTACTTCATTCCTTCTCTCACCCTCTCTTCCTAGAAATAATCATTTTCTAGAGTTGGGTGTATAATTTTCATTTCACATTTACCTGATCTATACCTTTTGCAACTTGTTCTTTTCACTCAAAACTTGAGAGTTCATTTCTTATAGCTGCTATTTTCGTATTCTTTGGCATGTTTTAAAATCTGCTGCTGATGGATAATTTCCACATTTTTTATTTTATTTAAAGTGTTGCGGTGAACATCCTTGTATCCTTATTTCTCTTTATGCTTAGACTGCAGGAGGGTTCCCTAGGCTGGATATCTGGAGTGGAACTGCTGTGTTTGTACGCATGTGTTCAGCTGGGGTAGGCCTTGCCAGCTTGGTTTCTCAAGTGATTCTGCATCCCATCAGCAGGGTTTTACTGTGTGTGTGTCAACGCATCCTGTGAAACATGAGCTGTTCTCAAACTTCCATTTGTGCGAATCTGACAGATGTAAAAGGGAAGCTCATTGTTTCACTTTGCATGTCAATGAGTAATTTCCAGACTTCCTATTCTGTGAATTGTCTGTTCATAGCATTTGCCCATTTTTCTATTGAGTTGTTTTTTCATATTGAGTTAAAGGAGGTCTCCATATATTTCAGATAACCCTTTGGCTGTTGTATTGGTTGCAAATATTCCCTCCAAGTTTGTGGCTTGGCATTTAACTTTTTAATGTTCTTTTCTCTCATAGAAAGTTCTAGCTTCTCAAGAGCATAAGAATATTCTCTTATATTTTCTTCTGTAAATTTTAAAGAATTGCTTTGCATTTAGGGTTTAACATACCTGGTATTTATTTTCATGTGGCGTACAAGGCAGAAATCCAATTGTTTCTCAAATGAAGAAAATAATTTCCTGAGCAGTAGCTGTCTATCCTTGCTGACTGCAAATTTTTTTATTGAGGTATAAATTTCACATTAACAAGTAACCATTTAAAAATGTACAGTTCAGCAGTATTTAGAGCATTCACAATGCCATGAAACCACTGTCTCTAGTTCCACAACTTTTTCATCCTAAAAGAACACCCATCTTTTTTTTTCTGTGGTAATCGCCTTGCTTTTTTTTTTTTTTAACTTCCAGGGCACATGTGCAGGATGGACAGGTTTGTTACACAGGTAAACATGTGCCATGGTGGTTTGCTGCACCTACCAACCCATCACCTAGGTATTAAGCCCAGCATGCATTCACTCTTTTCCCTAATGCTCTGCCTGCCTCCATTCTTCCCCTACAGGCCCCAGTGTGTGCTGCTCCCTTCCCTGTGTACGTGTGTTCTTATTGTTCAGCTCCCACTTATAAGTAAGAACGTGCAAACACCCCATATCTTTTGAGGAATCACTCCCTCTCTCCCAACCCCTAGCAACCACGAATCTGTTCTTTGTCTCTATAGTTTGCCTATTTTGGATATTTCATATAAAAGGAATCATGTAAGATGTGACCTTTTGATCATGACTTCTTTCACTTAGCATAATGTCCTGGAGGTTTATCTATCTTATAGCATATAGCACTTCGTTCCTTTTCATAGCTGAATCATACCTAATGGTCTGTACCCCAATTTATCCCTTTATATCTTATATACATATGTGTTATTTCTTCCTTTTGGCTCTTAATAGTGCTATGCTTAACTGAAATTTAATGTCACCTTTAAGGATAAATTAATTACAATATATAAAGTGCATGGAACACTACCTAAAACTTAAATAGCAGAAATCATGTAAGCTATAGTTACTATTCTTTTTCTATATTTCCATATTTTCATGGGTCTGTCCTTATTCTCTTTTGTTCCATTTCTCTTCTAATCTATTTCTCTGAAAATATCACATTGTTTCACTTACTGTAATTTCTTAGTACATTTTAAAATCTGGGAGGATAAAATATATCTCTCACTTGATCTCATTCCTTAAAGTTATTTGATAATTCTTGGCCTTTCAGTCTTCCACATGAATTTTTGAAACAGTCTGTCAAGATCCATGAAAAATATTAATAGCATGTTGATTAAAATTGTATTGAATTTATAGATAATTTGAATATGATTACATTTTAATGAGTCTTACCATTCATGAACATTATATCACTTTCTGTATATTTAAGAAAATTTAAACTTCATTTCAATATAATTTTATAATTTTCTTTAAAAATTTCTTGCAAAGTTTTGATAAACTTCGTCCTGTGCACCCTTGTTGCTAAAATTATATTTTAACTCTACAGTTTACCAATTTCTTTGTTGCCATTGATTTCTATATTTCATTCCTTCTGTTTCCTGAAGGACATCCCTTAGTTTTTAAAGAAAGAATTTGAGAGTGGAAAACTTTCTCTTCTTTATTATGAAAACGGGATTATTTAACCCTCATTCTTGAATGATAATATAGCTGATTAAAGTCAACTACATAGACAGCTGGTTTTCTCTCAACAGTTTGTAGCCATCCTCTTGCTCCCTGGAGGCTGTTGTTAAGAACTCTTCTTTTAGTCTAATTTTTGATCCTTTGTCAGTAATCTGTTCTTTTTAGTTGTTTTTCAGTTTTTCTCTTTGTGATTGCTAAGTGATAGTTTCTATCCAGTGTCTCTTAGGTTTAAATTTGTTTTTATTCATTCTGTTCTAGGTTCACTTTGTTTCTTGCATCTATCAAATCATATCTTTCGGAATCATACCAGCCATTTTCTCTATAAGAGGACTTGGATTAGAGTATGTTCAATACAGTCATCTGTCCTTCATGTCACTTAACTTCTCTTTCATATTTCCATCTCTGTGCTGCGTTCCAGGAAATGTATTCATAAGTTCTATTGTTCTAGTCCATTAATCGTTTCTTCAGCTATGTCTAATGTACTTTGTGGCTATCCATTGTTTTTTTGTTTTTGTTTTTGAGACACAGTCTTGCTCTGTTGCCAGGCTGAAGTGCAGTGGCAACTCAGCTCATTGTAATCTCTGCCTCCCGGGTTCAAATGATTCTCCTGCCTCAGCCTCCAGAGTAGCTGGGACTACAGGTGTGCACCACCATACCCAGCTAATTTTTGCATTTTCAGTAGAGATGGGGTTTCACCATGTTGCCCAGATGGTCTCGATCTCTTGACCTCATGATCCGCCCACTCTTGGCCTCCCAAAGTGTTGGGTTTACAGGCATGAGCCACCACGCCTGGCTTTTACTTTTTAATGATTTTTTAATTTCTAAAAAATCTACTTGGTTGTTTATCCTGTTACCAAAAATGGTAAAAAGAATAAACAATATTCTTATCTAAGTTACAAGATTAATAAATTACAATAATGGAAAAATTTTACTTTACAAAAGTAATTGCTTTAATAGGCTGGGATTCTTACTACTGTTAGTCAAGTAGTAGAAAATATGGAATTGTCAAAGCACTAATCTGCCTTAGTTGATTCCTGGAACATTCCTGCAGATCAGTGCACCATATCATAAGAGGAACTGGATGCACTTGTTTAAGGAATGCCACCAGGATTATGGGATGACTTGAAGTTTTGTCTCATTAGGGATGGTTTAGGTAGAATAAGATGAGAACTTGAAAATAAAACTTACATGCTTGCTGGATAAACGGTAGAGCATGGGGCCAGCCTTCAATTCTACTAGGTAGTGCTTCCATAGCTAGGCTTCCATATACAGAAAGACTCATTCTTATTCTGATAGCCCTAAGGATTTGGGCTCAATGGATGGAAGCCCCAAGAAAGAAATCTATGCTGAATATAAGGATCTTCCAACCATTAACTATTCTATGAATAAGTACAAATAAAACAAAGGCCTCCAAGTGAATTATTTTTTTTGCCAAAAAAATGATTAAAATTAATTCATTCCACACAAAATAAGCATCATTAGTGCTTCCTATAATTCGGTGGCAATGGAGCATTAATTTTAGGTAGTGTGGGAAATATATTCTTATTCACCAGTCTAAGTCATGGGTACTCAGTCTTTACGGCCCTTACAAAACAGTGTTTTCAATGGTATCCATTTACCATCTGGATTGTAATAATAGTCATGCAAGATTTCTATTCTGTTCACTTGAGGCCAACCTGAAAGGAGAGCTTTCCAGGTCTCTCCATTTTAACCGCAGGAATCTTTTTCACAAGAAAGCAGTTGTTTCCTGCTGCCAATAATTCCAGATATATTCAAATGTCCCATAGACCTTACAACTATTCCAGAATTCCTCAGGAGTATAACTTCCTTATCTTGACATAAAGAAAAAAAAATCTACCTACTTCAGTAACACAGTTAGTGATAAATTATTCAACTGACTGCACAGTCCAAGAAATCTTTACTGAAAAAGTTAAGAATGCTGTTAATCCTCTAGTTCATGCCCTATTTTTTTTTCATTTTTACTATTTTTGAGAGCATGAATCACTGTGAATTGAATGAAGTGGGAAGATTTGATCAGAAGTGTCAAAGTAGGTTAAGCCTCTCTAACAGTACTCCACAGGGAAAGGAAATGTGCCCTGTTTCAGAGTGGCTGCTTAATTTAAACCATCAATAAGTGCTTGCTTAACTAATTTGCAGCAGCATCCTCTGGTGAAGCTACAATTTTATAGCTTCCATTCAAATTGCAATCTTTGGACACCTGCTCATTTGTTACATTACTGCTCTACGTCATGTGCCATGCTCAAAAATATCATTTCTACTTTGGCAGGTCCCTAGCCAGTTATGATAAAGGATGTATCTTGGGCATGGTTTTTCTGCTCCTGATATCAGTAGAACTCCTATAATGCCTTATGGTAGAACACCATGCATTTGATTTTTAGTTTTAATTGTGCTGTAGAAATAGAGGCAAGTTTTATGTCCCATATCCAAAATTTCATTTGTACACCTCAAATGCTACATATGCTAGTCAACTGTCACAATAATATTAGACCGTATGTAAGAATTCTCCAGGAAAAAAAAAAATGTTTAATTAAGGGCTGGCTTAGATTTGGGTGTTAGTATGAAAAATGCCATATCACAGTTAGACCTAAAACATAGATAGGGAGAAAATGAATAAAATTTGGGGTTAAGGGTGTAAGGTTCTAAAAGAAATCCAAGAGGCCAACACTGGCTGCATTCACTCACCACCAGCCAACTGTCCTTGTTTTTAGGAAGAAGTACAGGTAGAAAGGGATGCTGGTGATGCTGGATCCTAACTGCATTTCCTATCTCACCACAGGACTTTGGGTAAGCCATCTGATATCTGTTTCCCCCATCTGTAAGATCAACTATATGATATCATATAGGGATCAATAAACTTTTCTGTAAAGGGTCTAACAGTAAATTTTTTAGGCTTTGTTGGCCATTTTATCTTTGTCACAATTACTCAACTCTGCCACTGTAGTGCAAAACCAGCCATAACCAATGCAAATAAATGAGTGTGGTTGTTCCAATAAAACCTTAGAAGAACAGATGATCTGGCCTGTAGGTTGCAGTTTGCCAAGCAATAGTATAGTATCTATTTAAAAAAAATACCTTAATAGTTAAAGAAGTGCCATAAGAAAAGATAAAATGATGCATAGAGAAAGAAGACTTAAAATGATGGCAAAAGAGAAAAGTGGTTTAAGAGAAAAACTGGTATCACAAGGCAAATGATTTCTACAAAAACAAACAAAACCCAAATAGAAAGAACGGAAATCTACTCTTGGTGAAATTTATTTATCAAGGCATTTAAACCGCTTGAGGCATTGTAGTCAGTCTCTGGGGAAGTTGCTTGATCTTTCTGCAAGTTTAAAAGAATTAATGCTAAAGAACTAAATCTTCTTTGTGAAGTGTTACCATCTTAGTGGATAGAAGATCATGTTGGTATATATATTTCATTACTATGCTTTTTCCCACTAAACGTCAATTTTTAAAATCGTTTCATGTGGCAGATGATATTTAATGTACAAAAGGAATAAAAATCAACAATGTGCTTATGTTTCCTATTTTTTCTCAAGTGTCCTCCTTCTGACACACAATCATGTGGCAACATGTATGTCAACACCAATTACTCTGAATTCTTTATCAAAACAATTTGCCAGCACCTGTAAAACGAAACATTGGTATGATCTGAAGAGGGAAGAAAATTCTGCTGTTTCTTAGAGTTTCTCCTATAGTCTATGATTTTTCTAAAATTTGAGAAGCAAATTTAATAAATTGAGAATTTTGAGGGTATACAGCTCTACAATCTCTTATCTAAAACCTCTGGTCCAGATGTGTTTCAGAATTCAGAAATTCATATTTAAGAAAGGCAGTACGTGCTGGGAGCAGTGGCTCATACCTGTAATCCCAGCACTTTGGGAGGCCGAGGTGGGTGGATCACGAGGTCAGGAGTTTGAGACCAGCCTGGCCAACATGGTAAAACCCCATCTCTACTGAAAAAACAAAAATGAGCCGGGCATGGTGGTGTGCACCTGTAGTCCTAGGAACTCAGGAGGCTGAGGAAGGACAATCACTTGAACCTGGGAAGTGGAGGTTGCAGTGAGCCAAGATTATGCTACTGCACTTCAGTCTAGGAGACAGAGCAAGACTCCGTCTCTAATTAAAAAAAAAAAAAAAAAAAAAAAGAAAGGCAATGCAATAGGGTTCATATACCACATCACATACAGCTTGTATACCTCCAGGGAAATCTGCAGCAGCACTCCGTAACAAAATTAAGTACTTTTGCTACAGCCAAATTATTTACAGCCAAATAAAAGACCATGAATAGCTTCATGTCAATTCAGTTCAGATCTTGCTGCCAAATGTCTTCGTTTCAAACTTTTGCAAAATCTTTGGGTTTTCAGAGTTTTTTGAATTTTTGAATTTTGAAGAAGGAACTATGAGTCTGTGCCTTGTAAAAACAAAACAGAAAAGTCTTTCTGACTTTTTCACCTCAAAGAGACCCACAGTTGACTGTCTGAATTATTTACACATATATATTTAATATACTTAAAACTGAAGATACTTTCAAGCATGGATTCAAGAACAATAAGCCTCAATTTTCCCACTAGCAGCACAATTACCCAGTGAAATGTGCTCCCACGGCTCAAGTCTCAATTTCTTCTTAGAGCCAACACACATGGCACAGAACCCACTTTCACCAGTACTCATGGACATTCTGACAGTGATTCTCAACCACAAGGTCTTGTCCCTAGAGGACAAATGACCCTGTTATGAGCAATCTTCTATTTTCTAAGAACCTCTGGTTTTTCTCTGCAATAAAAAGATGATTCTTCTAGCTCTGGCAATAATTGCAAATCAGTATTAACTGACATTGAGATCCGCAGAGCTCTTTAAGAATCTGATCATTTTAAGTCCAGAGCATTAATTTTTAGTCCTGGCTATACATTAGAAATACACACAGAACATTGTTAAAAATAGATATCCAGGCAGCACCAGATCAATATACTTAGAAACCCAAAACACCAAAAAGATAATAGTGTCCTCCTTCATGCAAAATTCAAGATAAAAACAATACTCAATCATAAAACATATGGAAGGAAGTCCACCCCTGGATGGAATTTTTCTTATGAAGCTTGGGTACACTCTTTTTATTCTTTTTTTTTTAATGCCCCTGCTTTGCTACAGCCCTCAGCATGAACTTGTTCTTCCTACTGGATAATCCAGCACTGGGTGAGCCTTCCAGACTTGTAGTCTGAGCCCCAAGTGGAAGAGGGAGGAGAAGAGAAAGAGAGTAGTATGGTAGAACATCCCAGACCGCCATGCAGTCTAAGAAAGTTTCTGCAAGGCCACTATAGAGTTTTCAAGCCAAATACAGCTGTCAGAGGAGTTCTGTGTCTTCTAGAATTTGTAAACTAAGTATATCTTAGTATAATTGCCATACTCAGCCAATGGCTGAGAGAAACCACGGAAGGCAATGCAAATACTGCAATGGATTTCAAAGTGCAGCTGGGCACCCAGGTCAACTGCATTCTCTGTAATCCCCCCGTATTGGAGGTCTGTGCCACAGATCTCCAGTATGATAAAGGGGCTCAGTACCCCTGAGAAAAACCTTATCTGACTAGCATCTTGTAAAGTCCTCCATAACTATTAATATAACTTCTCACTATTACAGGATTTGAAGAGGAAAAGGGTAAGGCAAAAAGTAAAGCAAATGTAACTTGAATAACACAAACCCAAACCCACGAAGTTTTCACACCTGTAAACAATGTGCCAAATGTTTTATTTCTCTCATAAGCAAGTAACTGACTCTCAAAGCATAAAAAAAAAATTATTACACTTTACCAATGAACTATTTCTGTCCCTGGAGATTAAAACAAATAAAAATGTTACAAATATTATCAGTATAATTTCTTAAATATATATGACACTGTCAACAGCTTGATTCATATGAAAATATTGGATATCTCAAATTCCTAATTGTTTTAAAAACACAAAATACAGTAACATTTGCTACGAAATTGCTTATAATGATCCCTTTCATAAACTGCCATTAACCACTAATATAGAAATTCAATTTAAGCTATAAGTTTTATATATATACTTTACAGAAAAAAATAATTTTGAGTTATGACAAGCAGAGATCAAACATTTCGGGCCTTACTGCATTATCTTTTTAGAATGTACATTAAATCACACTAGGAAAATTTAAAGTTTTATGACCAGGCCTTAAAAAACATGAATGATGATGACAGAACCACCACCACCACAAACAAAAATAGAGCAGAGGGTGTCCACATCTTCATGAATTCAGTGATTTGAAATAAATGTTGCTGTGTTAAACATTAGGAATGAATCTTAAGGTTCAGCCAAAAAACTTAAATATTTTGAGTATTTTTTAAAGTTTTAATAGTTTATCTCTGATCAAGGATGGAGAAAGGACAAGAAAAAAAATACTGTACTGAACTGATTCTCACAGGCCTGCTCCCTCAAGAAACACAGTGTCATTATATATGGCTTATTTATATATAAAACAACCAGAGAATTTTCGTTATTCTTAAAAAGTATTTAAAATACATTCTAGGTAAGCGTTAGGACTAAATGTTAATTTGTGATGTCCTTAAAGTCTTTCAACCTGTAAGAAACAATTTCTAGGGATATAAAAATACTGAATTTTACATATGTCAGAGTCTTGAAAAACTTAAAGTGCAGTATTTTCATGTATCAGCAAATAATTATGCCAAATAAGCTCATCTTGAAAGAGCACATAAATAGCTTCCAAATTTTTATGAATACTACATTAAAGAGGGCAAAGTGTAGATATTTTAAGGTTTGATTGTCCACAACTTTTTTTATTAGAGTGCAAGGAGAAAAAATAAGCACCAATGTAAAATATGCTTTATTAGAGGAAAAACAATGTTTTCATGAAAAGAAAATAGCAAACATGTCATTTCTCCCTTTAGTGGGTTTTCTTCAATTACCTGGCTTACCAAAAATGTTAACTCAGTTCAATTACTGAACAAATTATTCTTCAACAAAATGTCAGGGTCCAACACTTGTCCATGGGTTAAAACCTTTTAGCCAGGCATGGTGGCTAGTGCTATAATCCCAGCATTTTGGGAGGCCAAGGTGGGTGGATCACGAGGTCAGTTCGAGACCAGCCTGACCAACATGGTGAAAACCAGACTCTACTAAAAATACAAAAAATATTAGCTGGGCTTGGCAGCACGCACCTGTAATCCCAGCTACTCAGGAGGCTAAGACAGGAGAATTGCTTTAACACAAGAGGCAAAGGTTGCAGTGAGCCGAGATTGCGCCACTGCAATCTCTGTCTCCACTTGCCTGGAGACAGAGCAAGATTCCATCTCAAAAAAAAAAAAAAAACTTTTCAAAGAACACTAGTCATTCTAAACTCCTTTCCGATTCTTCAGTAAGGCTTAAATTAAATATAAGCCTATTGACCTTTGCTTCACAATTTTAATATTAATGAAAATTTCATTCTAAGTTTGAAGTGATGTTTCTTCAAGGGTCTGACCCATTTGGGTGGCAGTGTACAAGTGGATTGCTATCATACACATGGTCACAAAATTACAGTAAAAACTAAAAGGGGAAAAAAGTAGAAAACCCAATATTAGCTATTCTAGAAAAATAAAACTAAAAGATGGCTTGAAAACTATCTTCAGCAAGATAAAGCAGAGTGATTTACAGACAAGACAAGTGAGTGTTTTTTCTCCCTGTTGGATCCCCTGGGATCTGTGATTAAGATGGCATTTGGGGTTTGAGAAGTCTCACTGATGACTGCTTCACCAATTTTTGCTGCTGTCTCATTGACTGTGCATCCTCAATGGCATTATATGCTCTCTGTAAAGTAAAATATTTATTATGAATTGTAAAGACAAGTATCGGCTCATTTGGTTGAAGGGAAAGCTAAGAAAGCAACAGGTGAAGCTCTCCAAACAGGTCTAATAGCTAAGGACCAAGGATACAGTCCAGAGGTTTCAAATAAAAATAAGACCCTTGCACCTGACTAATCCACAGCATATCATTTAAAGTTTATATATCCATCCAAAGTTATAATTGGGAGACCTTAGGGAGAAATAATGGTGTTCATTATAACCGGCTTTTTAAAAAGTATGTCAGCTAAAAAAAAAAAAAAATGAGGGGTACTCTTGTTCACCTGTGCTGTGGCGGCATCCTTCAGGTAAACTTTTCGAACACAGCCTTGATTGGCACTGTCTTTTTTGTGGAACAGACCCTGTTCCTGTTTCAAAAGAAACAATGACAGAAAAGAAATTATTCTGAGGAAGAAAAAAAAAATCACAACTTTTAATTGTATACTTAATGTGAACTCTATTTTATAACAAATAGACTAACCAAATACACACATTCAAGTAAGACATGAAATAAATCATCTTGGTACAAAGATAGTATTTCCATACATGAGTTGTTAGAATTTATGAAACTGGATGAGCATACATCTATCTGTATAAAATAATGGCTTTCTGCAGGCTATGATAAATAGCCTACAGAAACACCATTTGGTAATTCATCACATCTGACAAATCAAAAAAACCCTTCCTTCATTTCTTTGGCTGATAGATAAAATTTCTGCATAATGTAAAATACACTGAGTCAATTCTCACCATTGACGTGAAAGAAAAGTGGTAACTTAGGAAACTAAAATATATGCACAGTGACATAGTCTTTCCCAGTTTGAAAACTGTATTTCATACACCAAGCCACTCCTTAAGTTTTGACATTCTACAATGTGGTAATGCTAGGGTAACATGGTGTTTCCTTTTATTTGTAAATTTCCATGAAAAGATAAGTAAACATAAATTAAAGGGTAACAGTACACACATCTCTAGCTATTAAATTTCACAGTAAATGTTTTTCTAGCTACTAAATTTCACAGTAAACGTTTTTCAGATAGTTTTGCTAATAGACACAATATTATTGTTTAGTGAAAACAAATACACTAAAGAAATTACCATATTTAGAATAACAATTTACAGTTTTTTAAAGGCACGAAAATAAATTTATAATATATATAATGTAGCAAACATATTTCAAAGAAAGTTAAGTACTTGAGTCTGAAAACTAAGCAAAAGATAGAGTATCACTTTTACAAATTACTATGTAATTAAAATAAAAGTGCTTCCTTCTAAAATGATGGGACAAAAGACACAGAAGTATTATTACTTAAATTGTGCTAGCATTCCATAAATGCCAAACATTATACAATATGGGAATTCTGGATACATTTATTTTTATCAAATCACTTAATAATCTTCTGAAAACCTAAAAAAGGGGAATCTTTCCAGAAATGTCTAAGATTATAGTAACATGGGTATCCGTATGAAGTTAAAAATAAAAACAACTCTATTTACTAATGCTTATTTCTACCAAAAAGAAAATATCAGCATATCAGAATCTTAATTACCTGGGTGGGTAAACTGATACTTCATTCTATGCAATCAAGACTGCCAGAAAATAAAGTATAGTTATACAAATAAATTGATTATATCTTTCTTTACGTGTTAGCATATAGTAGTAGTAATGACACTAATCCTTCACACATTTTGTGTAGTTAACTGTAAAACAGTCCGAAAGCAATGAATTCTTAGCTCTAAAGGTGTGACATGTTTTCTTACCTTAACTGAAATTTTTAGCATATTTTCACTGACACTAGGAGGAAATACAAAATCTTCAAATGGACACTGCCAGTCTACAGACATAAGGCCCAGGATTTCAACTTCCTTTATACATAACACTCGCCTATTTTGCAAAAGAAAACAAAAACTTACAGGTCATGATGAAGACAATTTATTCTCACCAATAATTCACTCTGCTGGATGGCAGAGGTAGTACTTGCTCAGTAAAGTAACAAAGTAGACTTTCAAAAATTCCCCTTCTGTCAACCTTACAGAATTCAGAAAAATGTAACTTTTTTTTTTTGTTAACCAACCAAAAAGCTGATAGGGAAATCGTCTTTGAAACACCTAAGAAACAGGCTGTACTCTCATCTGGGGAGCAGTAAAGGCAGAAGCCCCTGAAAATGTTTTACTTGGAAAATTATTAATTGCTCTTTACTGTCAGCCATTTATGCCTTCCAGTCAAGAATGAATGTGCAGGAAATGTTATAAACCTAAAATGTCAGCAAAGATTCACTTTAGGCCTACTAATAAAAAGATCAGATTTGAACACTTTAATGCTAATATACTTTATCACAGAGTATTTTATTCAATGGCAATAAAAAAATAAAAGAACTCTTAAAGGGCATCCACATTGATTTCTCAGTGTGTGATTCACTTTGATACTGATATACCTAGACTTAAAATTAAGCAAAATTTGCTTTCTATTACAGAAAGCAAAATTACAAAGAAGAGAACATTAATTCAACAAATACTTAGAGTGCCAGAGAAACAAAGAAGATAAAGTTTCTGCTTGAGAGGTGCTCACTGGCTAGAGGAGAAATAAACATGTAAATAAATGCTACAGCACAATTAGACAAGTGCTGTAAGAGTGTGCAGATTGAGTCTTTTGGAGCAAGCAAGAGAAAGAGAGGGGAACAGATGGTACTGGTAAAGCAGGTGACATAGGAGTTGATTCTTGAAAGGAAGGAATTCTCTATGTAGGTAAGGAAATGACAGTCCAGACAAAAGGAGGAACATACTGACATATAAAGGGATACAAAAAAGGAAACACTTATTTGAGGAATGTGGAGGTCTGCAGCTGGAGTACTGGATAGATACCATGGTGAAGTAGTAAGAAAATGAGCTTAGCACCAGACCTTGAGGGGCTTTTTTCTTTTCCTTTTAAAAAATTTTCACTTTTAATAAAACAGGAAATAACACGATAATGTTGTTTCACTTTTAATGACAAGGAAATGGCATAATGTTTATTATTTTAGAGTCATTCGTCTGGTGGTAAACAGAGGGAGGTGGCAAAGAGATTGGCAATAGACACTGAAGGTAGGAAGTTACCTCAATAGTCCAATCAGGAGACAATGAAAGCCTCAAGTATGGCAGTGGCCTGAGAAGGGGGAAGAAAGGGCTAGATTCCACATGTTTAGAAGGTAGACATGAATGAACATGGTGACCAAGGCAGTGTGGGGAACTGAAATAGACCCCTGGCACTGTATTTCTCAGCAGTAGTATTATTAAATTTTGGACTTGTTTGGGATTGTGTTGTGCACTGGGCAAAGTTCAACATCCCTAACCCCAGCCTAGTAAGTGGTAGTAGCATACTCTAATAACTGTGACAGTCTCCAGCAACACCATTCATTTCCAAACAGTCTCCACTGCCCACACTCCTGGCCCCAATTGATAATAAGCTGACAGAGCTAAGAGTTAAAATGGCTGTTACAAATGCTTGTGCCAAAGACAATTCACTACTCCAAGTATCTTTCAATTCTTCTCTTTACCATCCCAATAATACTACTGTTCTCCTACCACCAAAATGTCTCCTCCACTCTCTTCCTCTTGCACCATGTTTATCAGGATTCAAATCTTGGTGTTCTTCTACTCACACACTCTCTCAGAATGGTCTCAGAAAGATCTCAACTCCGGATTTTTATCCAAACTATCTATCTATCTACCCACCTGCCTACCTACCTATCTATCTGTCTATCTACGTATCTACCTCTCTCCCTCCCCACTCCCTATCTATCTATCTATCCATCTATCTACCTACCTACCTCCCTACTTACCTACCTATCTATCTACCTACCCTCCCTCCCTCCCTCCCTCCCTCCCTCCCTCCCTACCTATCTAGGTATCTATCTACCTCTCTTCCTATCATATGTTACCTTCTCGTCTACATACACTCCAGTCACCAAGCCTCATCTCATAAGTTGAATCCTCATTCTTTAGACCCTCCCACTTCCTATCATGATAGCTGCCACAGTCTTTACAGTGGACAGAATCCTAAGACTGCCCCCAAGATTCCCAAAACCTAGTATACATCTCTGCACAGTCCCCTAGACTTTTAATATGATGGATTTCATTTCCAAGATTAAGTTTTGTTATAAGGCACAGGTGACTTTAAGCAAAAATAGTTTATGTAGGTGGGCCTGACCTAAGTTCATGGACTCTAAATCTGGGTAAGATACTAAGAAATCAGAGATTCAAAGCACCCTTGCTGGCTTGGAATAAAGGTGGTTTCTAGGAGCTGAGAGCAGCCCACTGGCTGACAGAGGTCAACAATACAGGGATCTTAGAATTCTGCCAACAACAGCAAATGAGCTTTGAAGTGGATTCTGTGGTAATCTGTTGTGCAGCAACAGAAAACTTATACAATCTCTAACTGGTCTCCTTGCCTCTGGACTGATTCTCTTCCAGTATAGCATCCAAACTGCCAAAAATTTTTTAAAACTACAAGCCTCATTGTATTACTCCCTGTTTACAAGATTTCCATGGGGTATAAAGAGAGGTTACTCATGTGTGTACTATGCCTCTGTGTGAGAAGCTACAAGTGACATCAAAAAAACAAAAACAAAAACAAAAAAAAACAGACGTCCGGGTGTGATGGCTCAAACCTGTAATCCCAGCACTTTGGGAGGCCAAGGCAGGAGGACTGCTTGAGCCCAGAAGTTCAAGACTAGCCTGGGCAACATAGTGAGACTCCATCTCTACTAAAAATACAAAAAATTAGCTGGTGTATGCCTGTAGTACCAACCATGTGAGAGGCTGAGGTGGGAGAATCACCTGAGCCCAGGAAAGTAGAGAATGAAGTGAACCATGATCAAGCCTCTGCACTACAGACTGGGCAATAAAAGTGAGACCCTGTTTCAAAAAAATATAGTACCAAACAATACCTTAAGCAAAAACCAGTGATTCTCCATCACATTAATGATAAAATCTAAACCCTTAAAATCTTATGAGCTACTGCCTATGACTCATCTCCCAACACTACCATCCTACCATCCAGCCATTCCACACTGATCTTACTGGTCAAACTGCCATACTGCTGTATGCCTCCACCTGCCTCTAGTTTACCTATGCAAGAGCTACATACTCAAGACTCAGCTCAAGCACTTCCTCATCTATAAAAGCCTCCTTGACACTTTTCCCATGACACTGTGGTCCCTATCTTACTGTATCAAGAGTTCTCCCTGTCTTCAGTCTCTGTCAATAGAAAACTTACACAGTCTCTAACTGGTCTCCTTGCCTCCGAACTGATTCTCTTCCAGTATTGCAGCTAACCACAAAGGATCTTTTAAAACTACAAGCCGCATCATATTACTCCCTGTTTACGAGCCTTCCATGGGGTAGAACAAAGAGAGATTACTCATGTGTGTATTATGTGCATATGCCTCTTTGTGAGAAGCTGAGTGGTATCAAACAAAAAAATAAGAGATAGCTGGGTGTGATGGCTCATGCCTATAGTCCCAGCACTTCGGGAGGCCAAGGCGGGAGGACTGCCATGGCTTTTCTTTGCTTTTCTTAGCACTATCATACTGTGACATCATTGATAATTTGTAGCCCCCAGCCTTTAAAACAGGGAAGGGACAGAGATGTAACTTTCATCTCTGTGTCCCTGTATTTGTCACGTGTTGATCTTTTTTTTTAAAAAAGTCTGCTCAATAATCAATTTCTCAATAAAGATTACTAAAATAAACTATAGCAGAGTTAGGACCAACTAGTAAAGCTATAGCCTAAGAAATTTAGGTCATGAAAACTTGCATTTTGTTTTTAAAACCTCGTAAGAAAAAAAAAATTGGTGGACTAAGTTTTCGGTGAATTTCAAAATAAAAAATGCTATATACGGAGAAACTCAATTAGTAATCATTAACATGTCAATAATACATTTGATAAACAGGGTTAATATCATTAATTTCCAAAATGTTCTTTAAATTCAGTAAGAAGGCTAACATACCAATGAAAAATGAGCAAAGAAAATGAACAAGTAATTCAAGAAGTAGCACATATAAATGGATGATGATATATTAAAAGGTTCATGCTCAATAGTAATCGAAGAAATGCTAATTAAAACAAAAAATAATTTTCTACCCATCAAGCCAGCAAAAGATGTAAGTTTAAATGATAAAACTTAGTCTTAGCAAAACACAGGAGAAAGAATACTTTCATGTATTGTTGAGAGGTATCTAAAAAATTGATTCAACCTTTCTGAAAAATGACTTGGCAATATACAGAAAGGACCTCAAAAATCTTCCTAACTTTTAAATTAGTAATCCCACTTTTAAAAATGTATTCCAATAAAATAATAGAAAAAGGATCTGGTTACAAATATATAACAGTAAGAAAACAGGGAATATCTAAGACAAACATTGTTTTGGCTTAATCTATAGGAGACAATATAAAATTATGGACATAAAAAATAAGTGATTACTTGTCAAAGTCATAAAATCTGCTTTTTAGATTGTTTTGTGAATATTTTTACCTCTTAACTAACGAGCAAATCAGATGACTGAAGAATCCTCCCTTACATGAGGATTCTTACATGACTGGTTAACCTCTCTTATCCTGTCATTCAGCTTTCCTTTTTTAATTCCCATCCAAATAAATTTAAATGCAGTCATGAGGAATCTAATGTAGATGTTGCCTACTGTAAAAACTTTGCCTTAATCTTATAAAACTCATCACTAAGAAAGTTCTGAAAATTATTAATCTATAATTCTCACTTTGGGATAAGTTTATTATCTAGGATAAATCCCAAGAAAATAAGCTTGGTAGTCTAGTCCAAGTTCCTATATTTGGAAAAATTATCTACCACTTCCAAATGCTTAGCAGAAGCTGAGATAAACATAAAGAAGTAATGCCACTCAAAATAAAACTTAGTAAAAGTGATTAATGAATTAATCTTCCATAACTGGTCTTGCAATTCATGAATAAGGGTATCATTATTATAGGTATAAAGCCTATTCTAGATTCTCTCAGTAGTTGTGTAATGTGGATAACATTGTGTAACTTGGATAAGTTCCTAAGCTACAAAGATAGCTCAGTTTTAGCATCTTTAAAATGAGAAGGTTAGAACAGAAAATCTCAAAGGACCTACTTAGATTTGTATTGTTGTGATTCTATGAAAATGAACATTTTGCCGTTCACTTTGGAGAATTTTAAGTACAATTCTCCAAATACTCTGCCCATTTAGCCTTAAAAATTCTTGTGACCTATGCAACTAAGTAGTATTTGAAAAAATGTCACTTCAAGTCAATACCTATTTGTAACCATAAAGATTGTCTTCTTGCTTCCAGGAACAGCACAGTGGTATCGGTAAATCTCTCCTTCCAACTTTTTGATATGATTCTGAAAAAGAAACCAGGCTCTAGATTTGAGAAGTATATGCATGTAAGTAGTATTTACAATACTGCATATTAGCTAATTATAATAGCATTCGGAAAACATTTATTAGAAATAACAGCACAATTCTACATATTGGTACATGAAGCTAGAAAAATATTCACAGCATGTTTGTAAGTTAACTTTCACTGTTGCCTTAAGAGAAAAATATGTATTAAATGCTTACCAAGTGGTCTTCTGGTAAAATACATTTTGTTCTGTAGTAACTTAGAAATATTAAAATATCTGCCAGCAATCATCACGTTTTAATTAAGAAACATATAAACATATGCTAATATAAAATAACTACATTAACATTACAGGGGCTCTGAAACAGGAGTCCATGGTAGGACTTTGGGGTGGGTCTCTGAAGCACCAAACATGAAAGAAAATTTTTTGAAAATGTGGTTCTACAACTTTTTTCAGAGCACTGTTCATATTTTTTGTCAGTTTTTTTTTAATCACAGAAGGGAGTCTGTGATCTCTCTCAAAGATTAAGAACCACTGCTTTAAATAGAGGTATGAATATATAATTAATTATACACATAATAAAATTCCAAGATAATTAATGTTTAATGCTTTGAACATTTGATCTTATAGATTAAACATGCATTGAGAAGTATATTTATGTATCAAATTATATTTCTTAAAGAAAATATGACAATATTAGTATGAACAAAGAATTTCTAAGATTTCAAAATAGCTGGCAAAATTTATTTCTAAAGACAAATATAAGCATAAAGTAATTCAGATATAAGTAATAGCACATTAAAACACATTTATTTTCCTTTTCAGTTATCTCAAAAGTATCGTGACTTGAATTATTCAAATATTAAAAACAAGAGTTTTTTTAATAATGGATGCTAATGAAATATTACTGACATTATATATAATACGCGGTTGAAAATAGATAATATATATGAAAATACAGAACATAAATATACTGAATAAATAAGACCTTGACACTCTATGACCAAGAATGTTAAAAGGGTAACACAACCAGTATAACCACAAGCAGAGAAATCACACTTGATACTATTTCAGTGCTTAAGTATACATTTTTTAAAGGTGCTTGATACCTAGTCATTCCTTGACAATTGCAAAAAGCCATGAATAAGGAAGAGGAATCCAAAAATAACTGGGATCTCATCTTCAGAATGAGTCTCAGAGAAGAGTGCAGTTTCATAGTAATAGTCACTTGTTTCACAATTCACTTGTGCAAATTAGCTAAAATCTTTTAACATTTATGCCTTAATTTCTTCAACGAGAAAATGGGAAATGAATTTAATAATTTAATGCATTTATCTTCAGCTTGAAATTTAAACTTTAAAATATTTATATTTGAAATGCAAGCACAAGAAATACTACCCACTTTCTATCTTGTATGCATTAGTTATGAGGCTATTGTGCTTGAAACCATTGAGAGCTTTTACAATATAATTTATCACCATAATACACTTTAGAAAACCTTGTTTTCAGCACTGCTAAAAACCCGTTACACTCTGAGATTCAGATTAAGATATTCAGTCACTAATGGCAGCAGAAGACCAAATTAGTAGATAAAATATTCACGCATCCTTCCCAAAAATGCAACTTGAGGCATTTAACAATACTTTGCAAAAGCCCTTTACCCCGTAATTCAATTTTTTCAAATAAATTCTAAGGAAACATGATAAAGCAAACAAGACATAAAAAAGCAAAATGTATAAAGATGCTTATTACAGCATTATTACTGTTAGTAAAATAATAAATTTAATGTCATGAATTAAGAGAGTTAAAAGCACAATGTAATGTTACCTAGATAGATGGTAATACAAGAATTAAAAATGTTAATGAAGCACTTCTAAGAACATGGAAAAATATAACTAAAATGAAAAAGCAAGGGATGTTGCTTTAAATGTTGTACGATCATAGTAAGTATGTGAACGAAAATGAGTATTAAATGACTATATATGCATACACATAATGTATGTGTAGTCATATATACAAGAATTAAAAATGTTAATGAATGACTTCTAAGAACATGGAAAAATATAACTAAAACGAAAAAGCAAGGAATGTTGCTTTAAATGTTGTATGATCGTAATAAGCATGTGAACAAAAATGAGTATTAAATGACTATATATAATGTATGTATATACATTTATGTGTGTATATATGTGTTTATGTGTATATATAAGTATATACATACATAAATATGAAGACTAGAGGATAAGTAGAATAGTACATCTCAGGAAAACATAACATATGATTTAGTAACTCTCAAAGCTGAGTGTTAAAGAATACAGAGCACTACTCATGAGAAAAAAGAAAACGAGGATCAAAAGATCCCCAAACAAAATATTTAGAATTTGCCCATACTACAAAGGGCTAAAAGGATATAATTTTATACTGTAATGCTCTTTAATATTTCCATGTTTTGTTATACTTGGTCCCTTAAGGACAGAAGGTTTCTTTTGTATATCCAGTACAGTCAAAATAATCAATAATCAATAAATATTTTTACCCAACTAACTGATGCTAGCAAGACAGGCAAAGAATGAAATAGCCTAAATATCTCCATTTTCCATGCCCACACTTGACATCTATGGCAAAAACTATCAAGTTCTCTCATTACTGTATAATCATTCTATTTCTTCCAGTAATTATAGTAATGCATCAAAGCTTTAAAAGCTGTCTGATATCTTAAAACTAATAAATCAGACAAAACGATTATATGTTTAAATAAAACAATTAAAAGTTTCTTGAAGTTTTGTGCTTTTTGACATAGAGTTATAAAAAGATATCACAAGGAAAAGATTAGTAACATAAAAAGCTAAACAAAAATTCGACATTTAAGAAAAAATCTTGTTACAGAAGTTCTCAAAAGTAAGTCTCATTAAAATAGCAATATATCCAGTAAAATTAAAAATTGTTACTTTTATTTTAGAATCTCAGGAGGGAAACTACTAGAAATGATTTAAGATAGCATCTTGAAGTAGTTATTTGTGCTTGACTCTCCTAGAATACTTCATGCGGTGACATTTTTGCCATCGCTCAATTTTCTAGGCACAAGAAAGGTTTGTCAGCTACCATAAACATTTACTTGTTTTGTTATACTTGATTCTTTAAAGACAGAAGTCATTTCCCTTGTATATTCAGCACAGACTGATTTTTGAATGTCAGTCTATCTTCTTTAAAGCGCTTATTTTAAACATAAACTTCAACTTATCATTTTGATAACGGCAATCCTTAAAATATATAATCCAACTGAACAGTTATATGTTAATAGTTTCATTCTCTTCAAATACACAACATATTAAATCTATGTTTATACTTTGGCTTCATTTTTGAGGAGAAGCATAAAAGTTGCTAGATAAGACATTGTTAAACATTTCCATCATTTATTACAAAAAAAGAAATTGAAACATAACTTATGTTGAGAACTAAGAGGGTACTAATTTCAAAAATCATGATTTATAATTATTTTTCTCTCATTAAGATAAATCTTCTCTAAGGATTTAAATGCAAAAGGTTGGTTTTTAAAAATAAAGACCTCTATATATTCAAGGGCCACACAGCAATTTGACTAATTACATGTTCAACTTCTATCTACATTAATTAAAACTAGTAATTATGAAATAAGCATAACCAACAAGGAGATTCAATTTTTGAAAAGCAGAAATGCTAAAGGCTGAAAATGTATATAACACAATTATAAAATGACTATCATTTATTAGCAACAGTACCAAGGGGTTAAATAGGAAAAAGAAGGATGAGAAAACATTCTCCAAATTCATGTGCCAACTATTATTTGAGATCTAAGGGCAGGATCAGAGCAACTGACACTTCAATTATTAAAGCAGATGCTCCAGTAAATAATCCTATAACTTCAGTAAATTTAGAGTCATTTGTGAAACAGAAAGCTATGTAATTCCACCATCAGGACTCACAAACATAAAGAACACGTTCACTAAATTGGACATAAAATAGTCCTGTTTTTCAATTTTACTTGAAATGCACATGAACACCATACAAAAAGATAAAATTTTTGAAATGATAGTAACAGTATCTGCTTCTGAGCTCAATAAAGTCTATTAAAGTCAATTAAAGTCAATCTATTAAACAGAGAAGAGAGTTGATTCTCTGCATCCTTTAATATTTTGTGCTTATCTCTTATTTCTGGACAGTATTACCAGGAATACCACAAGTTTTTATCTGTAGTCAAGCCACTACTATGAAAGTTCAGATGGAGGTGAGAGTTTTAAAGAAAATTTCATTAAAATTGACAATGGAATTCACACACAGTCAATTAATACCACAGTTTGTTTTGATTTTTAAGGATGAAATCAAGTAGTAGTTTAGGAAACATTTATTCCTGTATTTCCAGTTCTTGCTGTGTAGGCAGAAAAACAAAGAAAATAAAGTTAGAAGCATGCAGAAATATAGATAAAATGTAAACATATATAATAAAAACCAAAGGAAGAACAATTAAGAGGCATTTTATTTTAAAGTCAAGGTAGAAAAATATTAATAAATCTCTTTTGGGGGAAAGCCTGTCATGGGAGAACAGCAATTTATATATATACATTATCAAAACACAATAAAGTTAAAACTAAAAGCCTAAAAGCTCTTAAATTTGCTTTAAGATTTAGCAAGATCATAATTATACATAATATTTTATTCCCGCCCCAGTTCTATTTACTGGAATAAATCTAGATTGACAAAGTAGTGCAAATAAATTAATTTGTTTGGGAGAAATGGAAGCAATGAAGTTCCAGTAATCAGGTACAAAGCAGGAAATCAAAATTAACAACGTTAACTAAACAAGCTATCACCAAAATAGTGATATAGCCTACAACTTAACATTATCGCTTCTGAAAAAAAAAACAAAAAAAGCTTTACTCCTGTGTCGAAAAAAAAATAATCTGTAATTTCAATTTAACACATGCTCAAATGAAAAACAAATAATCAAATTCTATTCTACAAACTATGTATAATACTTAAAGAAGTTCATGAATCAGGAACTTTAAGAACCACCCATGAAATCCTGGACCTAGAAATCATTAAAATTCCATTTCAGTCATGACCATGAAGAACAGAATTTACCTCAAGTAAATCAGACCCCTCAGATTCCTGTCTGTCATATGGACGAATGATACCATCTTCATGGATCAGGCGAGGGGGACGAAGACTAGATACTTCCTCAGTTGATTCTGCTGCCCTGAATAAGGCATCAGAGTAAGTGTAAGAAAATACTTGACAGTCTTTCAAAGTAACGTGTGTGTTGATTAAATACATAAATATTTTACAAAAAATCAGTAATTTTAAATAACTTTCCCCAAATAATGCAAAAATATTAAAATGACTCCAAGTCCCCCAAGCTTTTCTCAAATAAAAGGAAATATCAAAATAATAAAACCAGGGCCTAGTTCATCTACTCTCTGTATCCTTGGTGTCTATCACAGTGCTTGGCACATGGTAGGTAATAAACATTTGTTGAATAAAAGAGAAATTCAGAAAATATGTCTTTTCTTATTCCTTTCTGGTGGCACTGTATGTTTTAAAGCCATCACAGCTTTCAATTAGACTTTAAGATCCTTAAAAGCAGGCAAATTATCTAATCTATTTATGTGTTCCTTGTAATAATTAGCACACAGAGACATACCTTGCACATAGTACACTCAATTACCTCTGAATGCCTTGGAAGGTACTACTGGCCATATCTATGATTCCACCAGTTGGACGAGCCACAGCACCCACAAGCCCTTTTCCAATTCCTTTAAAGAATCCAGCAGCTCCTTCCTTTTTTGGCACCTTCAGAAATTCAATGTCCAATGACAATAAATGAATAAAGATATTTTAAAATGAGCAAGTTTGCATTCAACCAACACCGGGGCCAGAAAATGAATGTTTTAACCAGGAAGCTACAAAAATTTGGCTTTCTAAAGAAGTTAAATGTAATCCTAATGTGATAAAATAGTGATTCTCAAAGTGTGTCAGAAACACACATTCTTGGGCCCCACCCTAGACCTACTGAATCAGAAACTCTGGGGGGCGTAATAAGCACTCCAGGTGGTGTTGACACATGCTCAACTTTGAGAATTACTGATCTAGGAGTCACATCAGTACCCGTAACTTGCAGGTGTAAGAAGGGACCAAAAAACATTCTCTTTTTTAATGCTGACCATCAGATTTTTCAAGGAGTATACTTTTAAAAAATATATAACAACTTTATTGAAATACATTGTTCATATACCATAAAATTTACCATTTAAAATGTACAAATTAAATTTTAGGATAAAGTGGCCTTTACTATGTTCAGACTTGCACAACTATCACCACAATCCATTTTAGAAAATGTTAAACATTTGAAAAAGAAACCCCCTATCCATTACAGTCATTCTCCATTTCCCCAACCTCTTCCCCACAAATCCTACCTAGTGTACCTCCATTTCTCCCTGCCCCTCCCCAACTCCAGACTAGGTAACCACCTAGAGATACTTTCTATCCCTATGGATTTGCCTATTCTGGACATTTTTAATGGAATTATGTAATATGTAGTATAATGCGACTGTTTATTTCCACTTAGCATCACGTTTTCAAGGTTCATCCATTTTGTAACATGTACCAGTACCTGATTCCTTTTTATGGCTGAATACTACTGTAACGTATAGAAATATCACCTTTTGTCTATTCATGCATCAGGTGATGGACATTCGAGTTGTTTCCATCTTTCAGTTATCTTGAATAACGGTGCTATGAACATTTGTGCACAGTTTTTGTTTGAACACCTGCTTTCAATTCTTCTGGGTGTAAACCTAGGAGTGGAATTGCTAGGACACATGGTGACTCTGTGTTTAACTTTTTGAAGCACTGACAGACTGTTTTCCTCCAAAATAGCTGCATTATTTTACAGTCCCACTACCGGCATATGAGGGTTCCAACTTCTCCACATCCTCCTAACACTTGGTACTAGCCATCCCGGTAGGTCTGAAACAGCGTCTCATCAGAGTTTTGACTTGCATTTCCCTACTAGTGTTTAGCATCCTTTCATGTGCTTACTGGCCATGTGTACATATTCTTTGGAGAAATGTCTATTCATATCTTTTGCTTATTTAAAATTGTGTTGTTCATCTTTTTTATTGATTTATAATAGTTCTTTATATGTTCTAGATATGTCTTTTATCACATATGTGATTTGCAAACATTTTCTTCCATTCTGTGGACTGTCTTCTCCCTTTCTTCATGGTTGTCCTTTGAAGCACAAAAATTTTAAATTTCGATGAAGTCCAATTGATGTATCTTTTCTAGCAAGGTTTTGCTTAATCCAAAGTCATGAAGATTTACTCCCATATTTTCTTCTGAGTTTAATAGTTTTGCTCTTACATTTAGGTATTTAATCTATTGTGAACTCATTTTTATATATGGTACACGTAGGGGTCCAATTTCGTTCTTTTGCTTGTGGATATGAAGTTGTCCCAGCAAATCTGTTGAAGACGGTTCTTTCCTATTGAATTATCTTGACATTTTTGTCAAAGATAATCATAAGGAAGGATCTATTTCTGAATTTTCAATTGTGTCCCACTGTTTTACATGTCTATACTTTTGCCAGTACCACACTGTCTTAGTTACTGCAGCTTTACAGTAAGTTTTGGATTTGGGAAGTAGAAGTCCTCCAACTTTGTTCTTCTTTCTCAAGACTGTTTTGGCTATTTTAGATCCCTGGAACCGCCATATAAATTTTGGACTTGACTTGTCAATTTCTGCAAAGAAACCAACTGGGATTTTGATAGGGATTGCACTGAAGAAGCAATGTGCTTTTTTAATGGGATAAAAACAACAGCAGCAAAATTGAGTCAATTGCTACTGAGGGCCCAAACAAATCTAGTTTATCTCTGGCCCTGCTAAAAATAACATTCAAAGTCTGAAGCATAATCTCCTACTTAACCTCTCTGCTTTCTAAGGAAAATATATTCATTGAGCAACTTACAGCTATGAATATAAAATTCAGCCAGTAATTTTCTCAATCAAGTATCTAGCATCAATAACATATATTATGTTTACCACGCATTAAGTCTTCAGATTTTTGTAAAGGAAGGCGATATTTTCAACATACCTTCCACAGGTTTTGTTATTATTCCAGTCACTCCACCAACAACTCCCTGAAAGAGATACCAAACACATAGTCTAGACTGAATGGAAGGCGTTTAATTTTAAGCCAACCACTAGAGGTCCCTACAGACATACTGGAAAAAACAACGACGACAACAAAAAATTGAAGACTTAACTTGATAATGTGAACAACATTCACATATAAGTTAGCACCATGATTTTTCAAATATTATATCACAGTAAATTTTAATGAAAGCACCTAGTAGGAGTAAAATGTTATAAAAGAAACAGGAGTAAAGCAGGTAAAAGGATTTCAAATCTGGCTATGATACCAATCAGCTATGTAACCATGGGCAGTTGAGGAAATTTGTAAGTCTCAGTTTCCACATCAGCAAAATGAGTGAGTCGAGCCCAATAATATTTATGATAATAATTATAAATTTTAATGAGATTACTTTGTCACTTAGTGGAAGTGCAGAAAACTGAAAATAAAGGGACCTCCCAAGGATACCTAATAACCTGGCAAATAAAGTGCCTTAGTGACTATAATATCCAACATTACAAATTACTATCACAAACACAGCAGTCAGTTTCCTAAAATTATTTCCAAAATTAAAACATGAATATACTAATACATTCGTAATCACTGTGAAGTAATAGTAGTAAAACTACCTGTGTATTCTAAAAACGCAAAGAAACAGAACTGATGGATACACACTTAAACTGGAAACAGATGAAAGATGATTAGAGTAGTCTACCCTTACTTTTAATGTTTTATTTACTTATTAAAAGAATAACTTGTAAGTTCTTACAATTATTTATAAGAAGAATATTCATACATCATCTATATAATTAACAGTATTCATATATTACCTATATAATTTTAAAAGTCTTAAAAAGTAATGAAAGGCAGTTCCTGGTTTACCAAAATTAACTTTCACACATCCCTTCTAAAGAAACAGTCAATTGCTGATAACCTGAAGAGTTCCTTCTTCCTCTAGTTTCCATTGGTACCACATATCTCTACTTCTCACTCCCTCACCTTGTCACCAGTTCTAATCTGTCTTCATTACAGTTTTACAAAATCTGGCAATTCAGGGGATAGATCTGGTGATGACAATGGGAAAGGGGGAGCAAAAGGAAATTGGAAAGTCCATAATTTATCATTATTTCTATTCTAACAGGCCTACACTCACAAGGAACAGTCTATAAGTTTCATACAACCAGCTAGAATACATATATATATTTTTAAGTTGCAGATTTCTTAAAGATTCAAGAGAGAACGTACTCGTAAAAAGCCCTTTCCTCCTCTGGCCAGGCTGTCTCCAAAATCTTTGGGCTGACGACTCAATTCTTCTCTTCTTTTTTGCTGATATTCCTTGTCCATTGTAATTGCTGCCAAACCTTTCCCAACAGAACCAGTGATTCGAGATACAACTCCTGCTGCACCACCTATCAAAGACAAGGAATTAATATCTGGAATATACAAGGAACTCAAACAACTTAACAACAAGAAAACAATCTGATTTAAAAATTGGCAAACAATCTGAGTACTTCTCAAAAGGAGACATACAAATGGCCAACAAATATATGAAAAATTGTTCAAGATCAATAGTCATCAGGAAAGTGCACATCAAAACCACAGTGAGATAGTATCTCACCCCAGTTAGAATGGCTACTACAGAAAAGACAAAAAATCACAAATGCTGTCAAAGAAGTGGAGGAAAAGGGAATGCTTATACACTGAGAGTGGGAATATAACTTAACATAGCTATTATGGAAAATACTATGGAGGTTCCTCAAAAAACTAAAATGAGAATTACTGTATGATTCAACAACCCAACTACTCTGTATATATCCAAAAGAAAGGAAATCAGTTTATCAAAGAGATGTCTGCACTCCCATGTTTACTGCATCACTAGTCACAATAGCTAAGATACAGAATCAATCTAAGTGTCCACCAATGGATGAATGGATAAAGAAAATGTGACATATATACACACACAATGGAAGACTACTCAGACATTAAAAAAAAATGAAATCCTGACATTCACAGCAACATGGATGAGCCCGGAGGACATTATGTTAAGTGAAATAAGTCTGGCACAAAAAGACAAATACTGCATGTTCTCATTCACATCTGAAAGCTAGAGAAGTTGAACTCATAGAACTGGAGAACAGAACTGTGGTTATTAAATGCTGAGATGGGAGGGGGGAGAAGAAGATAGGGGAGAGACTGGTTAATGGACACATCATTACAACCAGATAGGAGAATAAGTTCAAGTGTGCTACAGCACTGTAGAGTGACTATAATAAACAACTTATTGTATGTTTTCAAATAGCTAGAAGAGAGGGTTTTGAACGTTCCCAACAGAAAGAAATAATAAATGTTTGAGGTAATAAATATACTAATTACCTGATATGATCACTACACATTGTATATAGGTATCAAAATGTCACTCTATACCCCATAAATATACACAATCATTAAGGTCAATTAAAAATAAAATTTAAAAATTTTTTAAGGCTCAGAGAAGTTACATTGTTTATATAAACAGCATTATCACAATATATAGCATGCAATTGCTTTAAACTAATAAGAGCATAAAATGCTGTGCCATACAAGAAATGTAGAAATTAACTTTTCCCATCTAACAAGAAAAGGAACAAAATTATTTAAAATACATGATTCAACACTACAAAGACATATTAAAAAACCGACAGGCCACTGTTAACTTATTTTCCATTTAAAAACAAGGAAACACTTCTTTTAAAAGGGATTACTAAGAAAGTGATCCCTTTTTTAATTAAAAGCATTTGTTTTTCATATTTTATAACAATATATACATAAACAATATATACATAAACACAAATATGTGATACACACCTACTGTGTGTCCAAAGAGACTTCTCACTCCAATAACTAACCCCTCTGCAAATTCTTCAGGGCCTTGAACAGCACCCTGGCCAAAAACAAAAAGCTTATTATTTAAAATTTAAATAAGTTGAAGACTTTTAATCTAATAGTTCAGGGTTTGCATGAAGAATTTTTATCTGTAAAAATCCATAAACATTGTGAAGAATCAATTTGCACCTTCTACCCCAAGTATGAATAGAATATCTACTGTGTTTGAAGACACTCCCGACTTAACACAATCTTAGCAAACCCTTTAAGTCAAAAATTGGATAGGTATAAATCACTGGCTTCAATTACAATTTGAAGTTGGCCTCCCAGAACTAAGTTTCATCAGGTTGCTAAAACAAGCTGCAATAAGAGTAAGAGCCCACAAATTTTTTGCTGTCTTGTTCTCCCATTTATTTTCTCTGCTTTATTCTTCTAAAACCCTCATACACTGGGCTGGTAGGCCCTTTAAATGGAGGGGAATAGGTTAGATAAAAGCTTGAAATGAAACAAACTTTGCTTTCAGTGCTCTATTAATCCTTTCCACATGGTGGTACAGCCTTGAAAATCTTAATCTACTCAGCACTCTAAATATTCTTACAACTACATTAAATTCTGGCAAATGTGGGCAGTGTTCATTAAATTCTAAGCAATCATCCAATGTTATCTTACGTATCTTAAGTAAAAATATAAAATTGATATACTTTTGTGATTTGAACATTATTCAATTCCCAGATTCAATTACAATGCAAATTACTATTTGTCATTAAAAAATAGAACATCCATTTTTCTATATCTATCCTTAAAATAAGTAAGAAGTCAATACCTGGAAGGGTTCATAGAATAAAGCTTCGACTCCTTCAGACAGACCTCTAATTAATCCAAACGGGTTTCCAAGTACATCTAACCCCAACACAAGGACATACATCTGTTTCAAGAACTAAAAAAGAAATTAAATTAAGTCCTCACAACTTACATCTGTTGTAAGACAGATGATAATGAAGTAGAAAAAAAGAGATTTACTGATAAAATTAAGTTTGTGTTAAAAGAAAGCTGTATGGAATAACCACCACCACATCCACTAACTGATCTTTGACTATGTGCCAGGCACTATGCTAATACTTTACACAGAGCTTTTAAATTAGACAGAACTAGGTTTAAGGTACAGGCTGACATGTAGTTGTTATGTGACCTTGTACAAGTCATTTAGTATCTAACGGCCTGTCTTCTAATCTATAAAATGGAAGGTTAGGCTGGGTGTAGTAGTTTATGCCTGTAATTTCAACATTTTGGGAGGCTGAGATGAGAGGATCACTTGAGGCCAGCAGTTCATGACCAGCCTGGGCAACATAGTGAGACCCCATCTCTATAAGAATGAAAATTAAAATTTTTTTAAAAAGGGAAATTACACTGTCCTTGCATGGGTGAGTATGCATATTAAATGAATACATAATTTAGTAATTGTTAGTTGTTTTCACTACTACTTTACCATCACTATTAATAAATTAGATGGAAAATAATAACAAAAACAAAAAATAAGGGAAACTGTATCCTCATTTTAACAGATAACAACCATAATTTCTGTATATGTCACAAGAGTAGGAATATTCTGGCAGTAGAAGGAAAGATGTCACCTTGCAGTTTCATGATATAGCAGTTTTACCCAAGTGACCTGCAACAACTACTGTCTCTATGCATACATACTTCAACCACAGAGTAACTGAGGCACAGGGAGGAAACGGGCTTCCAGTTCTCTTTGAGATTCACTGGATTACATTTAGGAACTATAATCACTGAAGAAATCAAGTGTAATAACTACAAATTCACTATTCTTTACCAAAGTGGTAAAAGTATAATTGCAAAGGAAAAAAAGGTACAGGAGGAAAATTTTCAAAAGGTGTATAAAGAGGGGTAGAACTAAAGAAATGGAAATTAATGCCCATCAATGACAGACTAGATAAAGGAAATGTGGCACATATACACTATGGAATACTATGAAGCCATAAAAAAGGATGAGCTCATGTCCTTTGTAGGGGCATGGATGAAGCTGGAAACGATCATTCTCAGCAAACTAACACAAGAACAGAAAACCAAACACTGCATGTTCTCACTCATAAGTGGGAACTGAACAATGAGAACACATGGACACAGAGAGGGGAACATCACGTACCGGGGCTTGTCAGAGGTTTGGTAGCTAGGGGAGGGGATAGCATTAGGAGAAATACCTAATGTAGATGATGGGGTGATAGATGCAGCAAACCACCATGGTACATGTATACCTATGTAACAAACCTGGACATTCTACACATGTGCCCCAGAACTTAAAGTATAATAACAAAAAAAAAATAAAGAAATTAATCATTGAAGAAAACCACTGCATATGGAGATTTCAAAGCGAGGTAAATTAGATTAACATTACTGCACACCATACAGTCACATGCAAATGTTTTGCTATTTTATAAAGTATATTCCTTATGAAATACTATGATAGGGTATTACCTGTTCACTGTAATGCCTAACAACACTCCATATAAGCTGATCTCTCTTGTAAAATTGATATCGAATTTCATAATAAGCAAGTCTGGGAGGAGAAAAAGGAAAGATTCAAAGATACCAAGATATATAATAATAATAATAAAAAACGGGACTTAAAATTTGAATGACAGCTAATTCTAATCATAGCCAATTTTTTCACAATTGACTTTGTACATTTACTGCACATAATTTATGATTATCTTAATAATGGTTACTAAATTATTATAAAAATGGTGCATAAGTTTTTCATATACGGATAAAGAGTGAAGAGGTTTTTGAAAAGTCAACAATCATCCCACCACAAAGGTTTATTTTCTTATTTCCCCACTTTGAATTCTTTTTTTTTCTATGCAATGGTAAAATGTTTAAAACATTTTGTATGCCCTGTTTACACTCAACATTGTGGAAAAGCATTTCTCTATGTTATTTAAAACTCTACATAACCACTCTTAAGGGATGCATAGTATGCCACCACGTGGCAGTGTCATAGTAAACAATTCTTCTACTGTCAGACATTCCCAATTTTTGGTAAAATAATTAATGATGCCATGTGTATGTTGAATATAACTCTTTAATTGAACTTCAAGATTAGATTACTTTTTAGAAAAAAATTCCAAAAGGAGAATTACTGAGTGAAAGGCAACAAAACATTTAAGGCTCCTAACAAATGCAGTTTTCCACTTATACCAATAGTATATAAAAAGTGCCTATTTCTTAGACTTACCCCTGACTAGTATTAAATAGGATTTTAAAATAGGATCGTTCATATTTTAAAATCTGTGATAATTTGCTTTAATCTGCATGTATTCTTTGATAAATAATAACACCATCACTGTGTTTTCCCTTTTGCTAATTATCTCTTAATGTTCTCTGACCACTATAACCATTAGGTTTTTGTTATCAATGTTTAATATTAAGATAACAGTCCTTTCTCTGTCATTATATTTTCCCAGTCTTTTGTTTTTTTAATTGTTTTCATTGATTTTGTTGTAAAATATTTGATTTTTATGTGGTAAATATATCCTGTATTTTCCATTGAAATGTTTTCCGCTGATTTTAAACTCAGAAAGACATCCTCTATTCAGAGATTTGACTTTTTTTGTCTTTTCAGTTTAGGTTTTATAATTTATCATTCATTTTCTCCAAAATTTAGTAGTGTACATGTGAGGTGAATATGATCTACAGGGAATTTTTTTTTCACCCAGATAATTACTTGTTCCAATACCATTGCTGAATTTCAATTCAATAACAATATTTAATTTATATGTATCTAGCATTACATATTTCTAAATACAATTATGTTTTAAAATATGGTCAATTTATAATATATCACTAAAAAATTCAATTATTCTACATTCATGTATTATCTAGATATGAGTAATCAAAGAAAACAAGACTTTTCACCTTATCATTATGAATACAATAAGAAAGAGTATAATCACAAATCAACCAAATTCTCCAAATGTAAGTAGTAAAGTTATCCTTTTCCTAAGTTAACAATGCACAAACGGAGAGAATTAACATCCAGAAACATGACCTTGGTACACCTGCCTCCCAATGTACTCTCATGGAAGTCTTACTTGAATATAAGGTCATCCACATCAGTTAGAGTAGCACCTATGCTTTTCAGCAGCAGGTTGACAGAATGAACTGCGAACATCTCCTGTTTTTCTTTGTCTGATTCTTCACCTCCAGAACCCAAAGACAAACTCAAATGCAACTAAAAGAAAAATAATTTTCAATAAATGAAAGCTAAAAGTGAAAAATTTACATATATAGGATCCAAGTAGTTACAGAAACAAACCCAAAAAATGTCTTTTGATTAGAGTCCTAGTGAAAGCCATTATTTGATACTATACATTAGAGCAGAACAACCCACTTATATTTGATTCTCTTTACTTTTTGGTAAAATACAAATTAGTCTGATCCAAAAATAGAGTTCTAATTTTATGCAATGTATATAAATGCCATTGTATTCATATGAAGGAGACCAACATACTTTTTAAAAAATTGCATAATCATTTTGGTTTTTTTGTTTTTTGAGACAGAGTCTCATTCTGTTGCCAGGCTGGAGTGCAATGGCACGATCTCGGCTCACTGCAACCTCCGCCTCCTGGGTTCAAGCAATTCTTCTGCCTCAGTATCCCAAGTAGCTGGGACTGCAAGTGTGTGCCACCATGACCAGCTAATTTTTTGTGTTTTTAGTAGAAATGGGGTTTCCCCACATCAGCCAGGATGGTTTCAATCTATTGACCTCGTGATCCACCTGCATCAGCCTGCCGAAGTACTGGGATTATAGGTGTGAGCCACCACGCCTGGCCAATCATTTTAAGAAGAAAAACATGTCAACTGGCACATAAGTAATCTGACAGTCAAAATAACAGATCATAACGATAACATGACAAGGTAAGTTACCAAGCTGTCAAGTTTTAAAAAGTATAATAAGGTTTTCAACTTCCACAGACCCTCCAACTTAGTATTTAAAAATGAAATTTTAGATTTTCATTTAGCTGCTACTTTGTGCTACGCTATCACTAGCGCAACAGTGCAAGAAGAAACAGGCAAAAAGTAATTCAATATGCGAAATAAAGTAGATGAATTTCCTTTCTCATTTTGACATTTCCTAGGAATATTAACTAACTAATATAGAGCTCAAGTAAAGTGAACTTGGGGCAAGGCCAGGAAAGCCTGTGTTATTTTCTTTCATGTGACCTGCCCACATGAAGGGTCTGGGAGTGTTGGCATCCAAGAAAGGTAACCACAGGTAAACACTGATCCAGCCTTTCCCTAGAGCAAAGTCACTATGCGCCATGAAAATAATTGTTGTTCATAATTTTTGCCATTAGACTTCATGGCACAATTCCCACTGTGCCTAAGAACATGAATCCGGAAATTATCAATCATTAATATTCCTCTAGCATATAAAATCCATAAAGCCATTTTAATACCTCCACAGCAACTTTGAGAATAAGCATTCAGTAAATATTTAAGGTATTATTCAATCTCACAAGTAACTGATTTTCACTTAAAAATAAAAAAGAAATGGTATATTACCTATTACATAAAACGTTACCAATTTTAAACCTGACACTATCAATATGTCTGCTATCACCAAACTAATATATCAATTTAAAATAATAATTCCTTTTAGAAATTTATTCATTTAGCTGAAGGACTGGTATATGCAATTGAAAGTAATGTGCTGTAAAGTTTTTGAGAATATAAAGGATCATCAATATTTTAAAGAGTTACTTAATTATAAATCTGGCCCATTACATTACACAAGTTTAGAGCATTATGGTTGATAGCATTTGTGAATTTACTAAGCAATCACCTTCTCCTATAAAATCTAAAAAGAACAACAAAAGGGAAAAAGGAAATGGGTTCATAAAGTACAAAATCAGGCAAGTGAAAGGTATCCAATTTTCCACTCCCTTAGTTACAATCAAATTTTGGAAGGAGGAAAAACACCACATCAACAGTATAGTACCTACTTCAGCATTTTCACATTCTGGTTAGGGTACCCATTATAGCTCTCTGTTTAGACAGTGATAGTAGTTACAAAGCGCAACCAAAACATTAAATGTTGGCAAGCACTTCTACGCTTAATTAAGAAATGCTTTTGTCAGCTTCTTCCTTGAATAAGGGGGTTATTAATTCAAGATTAGAGAACACGCTTTGGTGGTTTCTCAGTGGGAATTTTGGTTGTACATATGTTACAGAGAATTGTCTTAATTATTTCGATTAATCAAAAAAATCTCCCACCAAATACATGATGCAACAAATTAAAACCTACTTCGTCCACAGACCCTTTAAAAAGTTCCACAACAATTTCACAAAATTTTCAAAATAATAATTACAACAAACCTTAACAGGAGAAATATGGAAATGTTCAAAGAAACTAAGAATTGATATATCAGTCATTGAAGTCTCCATTAATTCTGCATTTAGAGCATCAATATCTTGTTGGATTAACTTTGTCTGAAAAAATTAAAATCAAGAATTTCTATTTTAATTTTTTCTCTATTACAATTAGTTCAAAAATGCTGATTTAAATTTAAATTTTATAATTTTCCCAAGAAATAAAATTTTTACCCGTCTTTTTTCAGCTTCAGGGTCTGTTGTTGGGGTAAACAGTGCAATAATAGCTCCTAGAAAACCCTGATCGATTTTTAAGGCCATTTCCTGAATGAGGACCATAAAATACCTAAGGAAAACAAAATTCAAGATGGAAAAGGATTTCTATCACATCTTTTAATTTTCAGTGTTAAAACTTTGATTTTAATGAAAAGCCACAATTGCATCTTTTCCTTCATCTTAAAAAATATGTTAATAAGATCAAAGTCTTCTTAGATTGAGACTTTTTCACTGGAGTTAAAGTTTCACTCAAGGTAATGCTGCTGCATTACCACCTGGCACTTACAGTCCCAAATGCCACATTCATCATGTCACAGATGAAACAAATACAACTAGATGATGCAGCATATATGATCCAATTTTTAAAGTTCACAGTAATTAAAGAACACAGCTCACAAATACATGTCATTTAGATTTCACTTACTATTTTATATTCAAATTGGAGTTATAAAAGGAAGAAGGTGGTTGAAGAAATTCTACACTTTAAAATATGTAAAGACTGCTACTAAAATAAGTTGAAGCATATTACTTGAAGAAAAGTGAATTAATAGGTTCAGTTGGAAAACACTTTTTACATGAAAGTCACTTTCAAAAAGAGTAAAACTACTTTCAAAGTAGATTTTCATTTTAAATTCCTTTAGTGAAACAACAGGAATCTTTACTTACTTGAACTGTAAGACTTTACTGTACTCATTAAATCTTGTGATGACACTCACATCAATGAAAGGCTTGGGCTCTAAGAGGAAGAAGTAACACAGACACACACAATAGTTTATACTAGGTCAAACTACTGCCTATTTAACTTTTATAAATACGGTATATCTATGTCACAACTTTTTTTTTTTTTTTACCTGAATCTAAAGCAATAGATTTTGGAGGGGCAACGGGATGAAATACAACAGGGAACACTGCACCTGGTAACTGATTATCAACCTGAAAGTAAAGAAAACCAACTTAGCAAGATTTCAAATAATTCAAACTTTCAGTTTCAAAGACAATGTTATAGAAGAGGTCCCTAATTTCATCATAACTGTCTGCATGTTTATGTGGTGCAATTAGAAGTTTCATTTTAAATCTGTAAAAGTTATACACCTCAGCAAGGACAAGGCTTTAAAGAACTATATAAATACCCTCATAACTGTATTAACAGTGTGAGGTATGTATATCATTAATGAAAATACTTGTATCTATGGATCCCGTGAGACCTCAACTCTCTGTGGTTTAAATAAAATATAAGTAGAAACTGAATATTAAATTAGGGGATAAGGTAAAAAGAAGAAAAAGAATTAAAGTAGCCTAAACCGTACTTAACAGCTAAAAAAGAAGGAAAGGAGGGATGCTGAGAGGGAAAAGCAAGCAAATTTATCTAAGAGGAACCTTCAGCAAAGCTCTGCTCTCTGCCCTGAACAATGATAAAGGAAAATCTTATTTGGGGATCCCACAACAAATTCATACAAACATTTAAAAGTAACAATCTCAATGCAAGAAAACCCTTTTGCAGGCTAACTGATTAAATTAGTATCAATAATCACAAAGTTTATAAGATGTTAAACAAGATTGTGGAAGAAGGGGAAAAAAGCATACAAACAAAAAGAAAAGATACCAATTACAATGTAAACTATAAAGTTGTAAAAAAGAAATTTTATTCTCAAGATTCCCAAAGTGATGATAAATAGTTATTTGAGAATGACAATATTACCTGAAGCCAGTACAACCTGGCCCTTAAACTTCTCTGGTGAGAAGACTGCTTAAATTCAATCTGAATTCCTGATAAAAAGTCTCGTTTAATAGGACAACGAATAGGGAGGCGCATTTCCATTGAATCTTTATCAAAATTGACCTGGAAAAAAAAGCACAATGTTTTTGTGATAAGGTGATGTTAGCACAGTAGCTGTTCCATTTTAAATATTTATTTACTGATCAGATTGAAAAAAACTTTGTGTCTCACCAAAAGATCTATCTTAAGGTGATCTACAGTTGAGATGTTTGAAACAAAAGCGCCACTTTTCTACCAAACTTATTAGAAAAGCAAGAAAACAATTATGAAACTTTTCAATTACAGAAACTTCAGTTTAAAAAACATGCATTATAGAAAAGAAAACTTTTTCAAGTAACGAATAATTCTAGATTTTTTTTTTTTTTTTTTGAGACAAGGTCTTGCTGTCACACAGGCTGGCGTGCAGTGGCAAAATCACAGCTCACTGCAGCCTCAACCTCCTGGCCTCAAGTGATCCTCCTGTCAGCCTCCAGAGCAGCGGAGACTACAGGTGTGACACCATGCGCAGCTAATTTTAATTCTTATTATCTTTTTCTTTGTAGAGACAAACTCTATGTTGCCCAAGCAAGTTTCACACTCCTGGCCTCAAGTGATCGCCCTGCCTCAGCCTCCTAAAATGCTGGGATTACAGGTGTGAGCCACTGCACCTGGCCCCAAGATAATTCTCAAACAAACTCTGTTTTGCAATCACTAATTGACAGCTTAGTCATGCCTGACACTAATAATATCGGTTTTTATCATTTAAGTAAGGCCAACATTGATGGGGGTGGTAGAGAACCTAACAGTTTCACCAGTGCAAACTGAACCATCAGACACCAATGACAAAGAGTAACCAAACTGCATGATTAAACTAGAGCAAGCTGGAAACTGCAGTCAAGCTTCTGTAAACTTTCTGGAGCAAAGGTGACTGTTAGTTTTAACTGTGTAAGGACCTAGGTAGAGCACATCTTATTTGTGGATGCCTACTCATGTCCAATACTTACTCACAATTAATGAATTTACTTGAGCAGCTTTTTGTAGGTTTCTCCTCAATGAAATATGTAATTTTACACAGCCTTTATTTAGCCATATATATTGGTGTCATTCAAAATATTTTTTAAAAATTTCAATGAAGTAATCTTAACTTCTCCCTGATTTTTCTGAAAACAAGTTCCATGAGACTATCTGATTTGTAAATATAACAAATTATATAAAAATGCAATAAAATTATTAAAACACAGGTTTAAATCCTGTTTCACAGTATATGATTAAATAACAATATGTTTTAATTAAAAATATACTAATATGTATCATTAGTCATGCCAATCCTATTAAGAAATAAGACTTTATCTACTAATAAGTAAGTTCTGAACACATCTTTACTTGGGCATTACAATTTTACTTATTACCGCCACCAAGAAAATACACATAATAAAAATCAAAACAAAAGAATTTTGGTATACCTCAAAATTATTATCTAGCTTAATCCAACCATGGCTTCTTGATATTTGATGTTTCTGATAGGATTGTTCCAATAAGATTATCTGCTTTTGACTAAATGGCTTCCATTTCTGTTTTGGTTTCATCTCCCACACAACACCAGAACTAAATAATTCACAAAGAAAATTAAATTAGCAACATGTATTTAGGTCTGTGGAACTTCATTCAACTCCAGATTATTCTAACTATTGTTTTCTATGAAAATTACATTGGTACAAGGAACTTCTTAAAGTAGCAAACTATACCTGTGTTGCAAGCGTACAAAAAGAAATGAGGCAGGCAAGAAAATACTTTTTCTAACACATGTTGACATCAACCAATTAAAGGACTGGCAAATGTTTTCTGCAGAGGGCCATATATCAAGTAGAAAATATTTTAGGCTTTCTGGACTGAGACACAATCCAAGTTATTAGATAGGCAACTTAGATATAAAAGAGAGAAAAAACTCCCATGAATTTTTAATTGAAACTCAGAATATAACATAATTGAGACCAATTCTTAAAAACAAGCCTATTAATGAAAAAAAAAACTTGTTTTGTGAAAGTAATATATCACTCAATTAGTGCCATTAATTATCAAAATCTATTGCAAATGTTCATCTATTAATGGTAATGTATAATGAGCATCTTTAAAAATGCAGCTTCACATAGATGGGTGCTGTCAAATACTCATATTGATCAATGAGAATTTATTATTGTACTTAAGCATATATATCACTTGGAAGGCATTTATAAAATTCTATTAAATTCTTCTCTTGATATTTGCCTTTTCATATATCAATATGTTACAAGTCAATCACTTTCAATTCAAAGTTAGGTAGAAGCTCCTCAATAGCACAAATAAATTCTGAAATGTGGAAATTTCCTTACACCTGCTTTGAAGTTAGAAAAAATGTTGCTGGAACTGGAGTTGCAGGCCATAAAATATATCCTCTCCAAATACATGTGGAAGTGGAGATTCTGCTTCATGTTTTAACTTTGGACAGCACAGAAAGTACATGGAACATCTTGATATTACTTGAGATTCAAACATTAGCTGTCTTCAAAATGACTACACTGTAGTATAAATTTTTCACATAAGCACTGTTTGCCTTCTAATTTTAGCTTGAAATTCATTAAAAAAACATCAACTCTGCAATTCTGCAACAAAAACTAATTTCCAAAGCCACTATTATTCCTTCATCAATTCTGCAACAAAAATTAATTTCCAAAGCCACTATTATTCCTTCATCAATTCTGCAACAAAAATTAATTTCCAAAGCCACTATTATTGGTGCTCAGTGATGGTGGTTGAGGGTGATTCTTTTTGTTCAAAAAAATTTTAATCCTGGCCCAGAACTCAAGAGTACAACAAAAACTTACTGATGCTAACCCATCAAACTGCTGTGTGGTAATACAAGTCAGAAAGAACATTCAGCTTCTATTTCTGGCAAAAATTGACAGAACTAACGATGGTTAAGTCCACAAAACTGAATAAAGTTTACTATCTGACACTAATGGTTTGATAACAAAAGGCAAACTAAAATTTTTCCACTAAGTACCTACTCACAAATAATAGGCTTTAAGTGCTGTAATTACATTTTCACCAGCTATATGTATTAGTCCAACTAAGTCTTTTTCTGTTCCACACATATTTTTCCCATAATCAGTTGTATATCTTTAGGTTAATACAGAATTAGCATTTCCTCAGTCTGTTTAAAAAGTTTCTCACCTATAGTTGTCCTAGGTACACTATTTAGGTTAACCTAGAGGTTAACCCTTTAGTCACTTCAAACTAAGCACTGACTTCTCAAATATACAACTGAGCAGTATTGGTAATATCTGTTGACTCATCAAGAGCCAAGGGAAACCACTCAATATGATTTGCCTTGTTTTTTTAATTGACTATTGATGTTCTAAATGTCTTTTATTATTTAAGCAACTGTTCCCACTGAAAGGCTGATGGCCTTAAACAAGTTCATTTTCTCTGGATACATTTCTTTAGCTGCTGCAGACACAATTCAATTAACTCACTATTGGTAAAAGACTTTCCTGGCTTGGCTAATACATGAGTCACTCAGAAACTTACTTTGCTTGCAAGCTTATTATTGTTTTTTTTATATTTGTGAAGATATTTCTGTGATCAGATATTTTGCCTTAAACTTTCTAATTTGTCTGGCTATTGCTTCCCTGTGATTTGGAAATGTTATGGTAAGCGCTTAGTTTGGAAACTATATTGTCAACATATATTGTATTATTTCAGCACAGCTATAGTTTCATAACATAATAAAATAATGCTTTTTTAATAAGAAGATAATCCACATTCCATTATGCCCTAAAAGAATAACATTCAAAGTCTATTTTTCTCTTCTTGTTTGACATGATGGATATATATCAGTAATATAAAAAAATGCTGGAGAACAATGTTCATGAACTCAAACACACCGTTATCTGTAGTGCACTGAGTAGCAGTGTCAAAGCAGCCATATAAAAGAACAGAAATCACTGTGTCCCAACAAAACATTATTGATGGGAAACAAACTGATTTTCATAATTTTCAACTATTATATTTTTCTTTTGATTTTTTTCAACCATTTACAAATGCAAAAAGATTATTCTTAAATCAAAAGCTGTACAAAAACAGGCAGTGGCCTAGATGTGGCTCATAGGACAAACTTTGTTGGCACCTGAATTAGAGAATACTGCTTGCATAATATATATATTTATATAATAGTAAAATATAAATCTATAATATTTTACTTTACATGGCTTGTTTATATTAGTCAATGTTAGTGTTAACAATGCCCCAACTATAAAATGTATTTAGAGGATACCAGTGAAGGCACTGAATAAAACATTTACTATAGACAATATAAATCCAACATTATTCATGATAAAAACTCTGAGACAACTTAAAGGGGGAACTTCCTCAACTTGATAAAGAGCACCTACAAAAAACTTATAGCTAACATCATAGTGAGAAACCAGATGCTTTCCCACTAAGATTAGGAACAAGGCAAGTATGCTCACTCTCAACCATTCCCACTTCAACATAGTACCGTAAGTCCAAGATGTGATCAGACAAGAAAATAAAGTTAGGAATGAAGAAATAAAGTGTCTATGTTCACGTCTGACATGACTGTCTAAACAGAAAATCCAAAAAAAAAATCACCCAAAAAACTATTATAACTAATAAGCAATTATAAAAAGATTGCAAAAATACAAGGTTAATATATAAGTCAACTGCTTTCTTACATGCCAGCAATAAACAATTAGAACTTAAAATAAAAACACAATACCATTTACATTAGCACCAAAGAAATGAACACTTACATATAAACAAACTCTAATACAATGTGTATGTGATCTAAATGAGGAAACTACAAAAGTCTTTCAACAAATTATGTTGGAAGAACTGGACATCCGTATGCAATAAAGCAAATCTAGACACAGAGCTTTCATCTTTCACAAAAAATAGCTCAAACTAGATTAGACTTAAATATAAGTTCGAGATCAGCCTAGGCAACATGGTGAAATTCCAGTTTCCACAAAGTAATAAAAAATACTAGCCTGGCATGGTGGCCTGTGTCTGTAGTCCCAGCTACTCAGGAGGCTGAGGTGGGAGGACTGCTTGAGCCCGGTTGGCAGAGATTGCAGTGAGCAGAGATTACACCACTGCACTCCAGCCTGGGCAATCAATTGACACTCTGTCTCAAAAATAAATAAATATATATATACATACAAATAAATAAATATAAAACACAAAATTATATAACTCCTAGAAGATAGTAGGAGAAAATCTAGGTAACTTTGGGTATAGCAAAGACTTTTTATATTCAACAACAAAAGCACAATCCATGAAGAAAAAAAATTGATAAGTCTGACTCAAAATATAAAACTTCTGTTGTTAAAAACAGTTATGAGAATGAAAAGATAAGCCACAGACTGGAAAAAAATATTTGCAAAACACATATCCGATAAAAGACTGGTATCCAAAAATCAACAAAGAACTCTTAAAACTCAACATTAAGAAAATAACCTAATTTTTAAATGGGCAAAAGATTTGAACAGGTGGCTCAGGAAAGAAGATATATAGATGGCAAATAAGCATATGAACAGATCCTAACATCATATGTCATCAGAAAACTGCAAATTAAAACAATGAGATACTACTATATCCCTATTAAAATAGCTAAAATCCAAAACACTGACCATACCAAATTTTGGCAAGGATGTGGAGCAACATGAACTTTCATTCATTGCTAGTGGGAATGCAAAATGGTGCAGCCACTTTGTAAGACAGTCTGATGTTTCTTACAAAACTAAACATATTTTTATCATATGATCCAGCAATCACATTCCTTGGCACTTACCCTAAAAAGGTGAAAACATATGTCTACACAAAAAACTTGCACATGAATGTTTATAACAGCTTTATTCATAATTGTCAAAATGTGGAAGCAACCAAGATGTCCTTCAATAGTTGAATGGATAAACAAACTGGAGTAAGAATCAATTCATACAATGGACTATTAGTCAGTAATAAAAAGAAATGAGCTGTTAAGCCATGTAAAGAAACGAAGGAACCTTAAAAGCATACTGCTAAGTCAGAGAAGTTAATTTGAATAGGCTACATACTGTTTGATTCCAACTATATGAAATTCTGAAAAAAGAAAAACTTTGGAAAAAATAAAAAGATCAGTGGTTTCCAAAGGTTTAGAAGAGGAATAGAGGGATTAACAGGAGGAAGCTGAGGGACTTTTAGAGCAGTGAAATTATCTTATATAATACTGTTAACGGTGAATACAGGTTATTACACATTTGTCAAAACTCATAGAATGTACAACACAAAGAGTCAGATGTTAGATAAGGAAGTTAGATAATAATGTTAGATAATAATAAAATTAGATAATAATGTAGTAGCAATATTAGCTCATCATTAGTAACAAACGTACCACATGACCGCAAGATGTTAGTAACAGGAAAAACAAGAATGTGGGTATATGAAAACTCTGTATTTTACACAGTTTTTCTCTAGACATAAGGCAGCTCAAAAAAAAAAGTCTGTTGTTAAAATTATAAAACTGGTGTTTTTCCTTTGAAAGTGTAGATGTCACTGAATGTGTACCATGTCATAAAAAAGGCAATGAAGTTATTTTAGATAAATGTTTAAATGTTCTTATAACTAAAGGTAAACCTGACAACTTAGGACAGGATATACAATATTAAAGTAAAAAAGAAGTTTTATCAAAGAACAAAATAAAAGAAAAAATTGGATCTATATGCCTAAAAATGATGTCCATGTTTAGTTTAAAAATACCAAATAATATTGAAATATATAACAAAGAACGTATTACCTATATACACATAAATATATTAACATTATATTAATTGTATGTATGACATCATTTATAAACATTAGTTTGTCAGGTATTATGCAAAGTGCATTATATAGATTATCTCTTTATATAAACTTTTATCCTTAATATTTGCTTTTATTTCCCCAAACACATGCTTATTGATAGATCTTATCCTGGTTATATTTGGTATCATATCAACCATTCCACCCATCAGCCTCCAAAAAAGAGTAAGTCTTTCACCAAATGAAGTGTCATTTTTAAAATTATTCAAATACTTTTCTTATACAGGTATAAACAGAACTAGAGAAAATAACTGGTCCCATAACTATTTCAAAATTCTAAATGACCACTCATTAAAGATATGTGCTTGTATCAAATGCTGCCTCCTCTATGAACCTTTTTTCCAGTTTCTGTTGGTTTCCCCCAACTCATGACGGTTTCTCCAACCTCTACGGCACCAAATAAATTAGTCACTTCTACCTCTGTATTTCCAATGCGCACGTACATCCTTCTTTGTACACCCTTTCCTTTCTCAGTATTTTTGTAATTCATTAAAAAACACAAACACATATAAGGACAACAAGGAAAGAAGCAAACCACTTTTTTCCCCCACGAACTGACAATGAGTATTGTGAAGACAAAGTGAGTAAGTTTTACTGAATAAATATATACCATATCAAAGTCAAACCAGGTATCTTTTCACTTTCCTCAAATTGAATATTATGAACTCAATGCCTTTTAAAGGTTTAGGATGTCTTATTTTCCCTCTTGCATACCTGGTTATCCCAATATATGAAACTTCCTGCTTGCTTTCATTGTTAACCAATGAAAGCCCAAGACTGTGGAGAGACAAGGTTATTTCATAATCAGCCTGTTCCATTTCTTCTGCCTGCAGTGCTTTGGAAACCAAGGCAACATCATCGGTGAAAAGCAAAACTCTCTGGCGCCCATCTAGAAATGATACCCAGTGTATCTGTATGTTTGCATCATATGGAAACTGTCCACATTCATCCTGGGAAAAAGAAAAACTTTTCATTAAACCCACACATAGTAACTTTTTATTATATAAAGTAGAGAAAAATTAGAAAAGTTTAAGAAGCACTACTATAAATTGAAAAATTCTAACCATCAAAATGACATAAATTAAATTAAGCTATAATCTATTTTAAAACATACTCACCAATTATTTGCAAAAACTGACTAAACGAATAATTTTTTAATACCTTAGTCTGAATTACCTAGTGAATGCTAAAAGGGCACAGAGCAGGATTCAAGAGGATCTTTTGCTGGCACCAATGCCATAAGATGCTTATTTGTCTCCAAGCTGGAGAACAGAATGGTTCACAAGTTTCTTAAAAATAAAACCTCAGGCCAGATATGGTGGGTAATGCCTATAATCCCAGCACTTTAGGAGGCTGAGGTGGATCACCTGAGGTCTGTAGTTCAAGACCATCCTGGCCAAAATAGTGAAACCCCATCTCTACCAAAAACACAAAAATTAGCCGGGCATGGTAGCGGGCACCTATAACCCCAGCTAATCAGGAGGCTGAGGCAGGAGAATCACTTGAACCTAGGAGGTGGAGGTTGCAGTGAGCCGAGATCGTGTCATTGCACTCCAGCCTGGGCGACAGGAGCAAGACTCCATCTCAAAAATAAAAAAAATAATAAAAGAAAAAAAAAGAAATGTAACCTTAGAAAAAACCAGGCTAACTTGTTTTTATGTTTTAATGATCTATAACATAGAAAATATTTACATAATCACACTGGTGAAGGTTACATGTAGCACTTAAAAATATGAGGCTTAATTTGGTCAATGCTTTCAGAGGTTAAAATAATAAATTAATAATAAATTCTACTTCATTCAGGGCTTAACAAAAATAGAACAGCAGTTCATTTCAATAACTAGTACAAATACCTACTATGTACTTTCCATTTCATGCTTTCCAGGGGAGGAAAAAAAAAACAAAATACAAATGAAGTTACCAAGAGCATAAGAATAGTAGAGTGTCATTAACATTCAAAATTTACTAATACTTTTAAGGTATATTATATTATCAAAGAAGCCTGTCCAATTTTTTTACTCTAATAAGAAATCAAATTTTAAAAAATACCTATTGAAGAGGTGAATTCTGTCTATGTAAACTATAAAATGTGCTATGTATCTTAGTTCACAGTTATTACTCCAATATTCTCGGACTCTTGTTTTTCATCTATTCCATATGTTAAAATTTAATGAAGTGCAATAAAATATCCCCACACAATTGTGTGTCAGTTAATTTCTAGCATTTTAAGTTTTACATGCTAATGCAATACTAGCCATTGCATGAAAGTTTATGGCTATCACTCCTTCTTTGTCATATTATTATCTACTTAATAATTTTGCTCTGAATTATAATTGGTCAGAAATTAAAATCAACTGAGAGTGGTATCTCCAAAATGGAAAGAGTAGAAGTGATGCAGATTCACGCTTTACCACAGAAAACCAAACATAAACTTCTAGCGCCAAGATTATCACCAGCAATATCCCAGAACTTAAACCCAAGGCTGACACAATTCCTGGGACCACAGAGAAGTAAAAAGCTCCAAGCAGACTGTAAGAGAAATGAACTTCTCTCCCCACAATGCCTCTCCCCAAATCTGCCTGGCACCGCATGCAGGAAATTCCTCTCAGGCTCAGAAAGCCAGCTTCCCCACCATCTTGGGCTCCCTTGCAGGAAAATCACTCCTGACTCAACCCATGGGAAGCATCACAAGTGCCTTAGAAAGAAATCCCCCCCCAAGGGCAGCTACAGACAAAGAGAGGAAGCAGGATTAAAAACGCCACCCCAAGAATTTCTGCTCTTTATTTCAGCCAAAGGAAACGCCTATTCAGAGCAGCTGTTCACCAGCACCACATTGTGGGAGGCACAGTCCATAAATCTCCAGAACAGGAACCAATGCTGGCCTTCCCACATAGCTAGGATATCCCCCTTCGAGATGCAACCTCCTCCCCCACCACTGGAGGCAGTGCCAAATGTTTCTGAGAACTGAGGCAAACCAGGACTTACGGCATCATTTAGTGCTGAATAGGAGGCAGTGATCTAGGATAAAGAGGGCCCGTAGGCAACCGCAAAGGACCTTTAAGCAAACATACTCTGGAAAGACCAAACCAAGCCAGGGAACAAACACCGGAATAAATAAATAATCTTTCAATGTAAAGCCACAGACGCATGTCCACAAGAAACAACAGCAAGCAGGGGAACCATGGCCTCCCCAAATAGACAAAGCAAAGTGCCAGTGACAAACTTGGAAAAGACAGCCATGTGTGAGCTCTCAGATCAAGAATTCAAAATAGCAATTCTAAGAAAGTCAGCAACTTCCAAATAACACAGAAAAACAATTAAGAAATTTATCAGAGAAACTGAAACAGATTGAAATAATAAAATTAAACAGAAATGCGAAGTGGAATGAAGAAATAAATATGATGGAATGAAGAAATAAATTTGCTGAACTGAAAAATGCATTGGAGGCTCTCAACAGCAGACTGGATCAAGTAGAGAAAATAATCAGTTAGCTCTAAGACAGGCTACTGGAAAATACAGAGGAGAAACAGAATTTAAAAAAAACAAAGAATGCCTGCAAGATATAGAGAATTACCTCAAAAGAACAAATCTAAGAGTCACTGGTGGTCACGAGAGAGTTGAGAAAGAGCAAGGAGTAGAAAGTTAATTAAAGAATTAGTAAGAAAAAACTTTTCCTACTGGAAAAAGACAGACATGTACAGTTAAAGGTCAGAGATCACCAAACAGATTCAATCAAAATAAGACTACCCCAAGGCATATAATAATCAAACTCTCAAAGACCTATGACAAAGAGAGAACCCTAAAAGCAGCAAAAGAAAAGCAAATAACATATAAAGAAGCTGCAACTTGTTTGGCAATTGACTTCTCAGGAAACCATGCCCTGCAGGAGGCAGTAGGACAACATATTCAAAGTGCTGAAGGGGGAAGAAAAATCAGGCCAACCAAGAATATTGTATCCTACAAAGCTTTCTTTCAAACATGACAGAGAGAGAGTTTTTATCAGACAAACAGAGGCTGAAGGAATTCATTATCTTTAGATGCATCTTACTAAAAATGATAAACGGAGTACTTCAGTATGAAAGAAAAGGATGCTAAAATGAAAAAAAAAATGGAGGCATAAAACTCACTTGTAAAACTAAGAACACAGACAAATTCAGAATAATCAAACACCATAATTGTGGTGCGTAATCTACTCATATATCTAGAATGAAAACTAAAAGACAAATCTACCAAAAATAATTATAGCAACCTGTTAAAAAGCAATATAATAAGATATAAATTGAGACAACAGAATGTCAAGATGTATGGGGGGTGGACTTAAAAGTACAGTGTGTTTTAGTTTCCATGCTTTCCTTTCTGATCAAAGTTCAGTTGTCATTTGTTTAAAATAATGTATTGTGTCTATAAGATGTTTTTTGTAAGCCTCATGGTAACCACAAAGCAAAAAGCTATAATAAATATACTAAAAATACAAAGCAACAAACTAAAACATACTGTCAGAGAAAAACCACTTAAACACTAAGACAAAAAAAAAAGACGAAAGAAAGAGTGGCATTATAAAATAATCAGAAAGGCTGGGAGCAATGGCTCACAGCTGTAATCCCAGCACTTTAGGAGGCCGAAGGAGGCAGACTGCCTGAGGTCAGGAGTTCAAGACCAGTCTGGCCAACATAGTGAAACCCCATCTCTACTAAAAATACAAAAAAATACTTTAGCTGGCCATGGTGGTGTGTGCCTGTAATCCCAGCTACTTGGGAGGTTGAGGCAGGGGAATTGCTTGAACCAGGGAGGTGGATGTTGTAGTAAGCTGAAATCATACCACTGCACTCCAGCCTGGGTGACAGAGTGAGAAAGGAAAAGAGAAGAGGAAGAGAAGAAGAAGAGAAAGAGAAAGAGAAGAGAAGAGAGAAGACAAGATGGACAGATGAGAAAGAAAGGAAAGAAGGAAGGGAGAGGAAGGGAAGGGAAGGGAGGGGAGGGGAGGGGAGGGGAGGGGAGGGGAGGGGAGACCTGTAACAAAATGGCAGTAGTAAGTCCTTAATTATCAATAATAACATTGAATGTAAATAGACTAAATTTTCCAATTAATAGAAATGGAGTGGCTGGATGAATAAAAAAATAAGGCCCAACTGTATGTTGTCTACCAGAAACACACTTCATCTATAAAGAAAGACATAGGGTGAAAGTGAAGGGATAGAAAAAGATATTCCACAAAAATGGAAACCAAGAATAAAAGAGTAGGAGTAGCTATACTTACATCAAATAAAACAGATTTCAAGGCTAAGAATCTAAAAAGATACAAAGTCATTATATAACGATAAAGGGGTCAACTCAGCAAAAGGATATAACAGTTGTAAATATATGTACCCAACACCAGAGCAGTCAGATATATAAAGAAAATAATATCAGATCTAAAGGAAGAGATAGACTGGAATACAATATTAATAGGGGACTTCAACACCTCCATTCTCAGTAATAGAAAGACATCCAGACAGAAAATCAACAAAGAAACACTGGAGTTAAACTACACTTTAGACCAAATGAATCTAACTGACATATACAGAACATTTATCCAACCGCTACAGAATAAACATTCTTCTCAGCAGCACACGGAACATTCTCCAGGAAGACCATATGGTAGGCCACCAAACAAGTCACAAAACATTCAAAAAGCTGAAATTATATCAAGTATCTTTTCTGTCCATAATGGAATAAAACTAGAAATCAATAACAAGGGAAACTTATAAAGTATAAAAACACGTTGAAATTAAATAATATCTTCCTGAACAATAAGTCAATGAAGAAATTAAGAAGGAAATATAAAATTTTCTTAAAACAAATGAAAATGGAAACAATATATCAAAATTTATAGGATACAGCAAAAGCAGCACTAAGAAGGAAGTTTACAGCAATAAATGCCTATATCAAAAGAACAGAAAGATTTCAAATAAACAACCTAACAATACACCTTAAGGATTTAGAAAAGCAAGAATAAACCAAACCCAAAAAGCATAGAAGGAAAAAACTAATAAAGATCAAGGCAGAAATAAAGAAAATTAAGACTAAAAAATACAAAAAAAAATCAATGAAACAAAAAGTAAGTTTTTTGAAAAGATAAAATGGACAAACTTTCAGCTAGACTACAAAAGAGAGAAGGCCCCAAATAAATAAAATCAGACATGAATAAGGAGACGTAACAATTGTTACCAAGGAAATATAAAAGGATCATTAGAGACTATTTTGAACAACTATCTGCCAACAAATTGGAAAACAGAGAAGAAAGAGATAAATTTCTGGACACATATAGTCTACTAATAATGAACCCTGAAGAAACAGAAAACCTAACTGGAAAACGTCATGTTAAGTGAGATAAGCCAGAAGCAGAGAGTTAAACACTGCACATTCTCATTCATATGTGGTAGCTACAAAACAGGTGGTCTCATAAAGTAAAGATTAGAATAGTGGATACTAGAGGCTGGGAAGGATAGGCAGAAGAGGGGATAGGGAAAGTTTTTTTAAAGGATACAAAATTACAGCAAGATAGAAGCAATCAGTTCTAGTGTTCTATAGCATGGTAGGATGACTATAGTAAACAATAATATTATTATTGTTACATATATAGCTAGAAAAAGGATATTGAATGTTCCCAACACAAAGAAATGATAAATGTTTCTTCAAATGTTTGAATGTTCCCAACACAAAGAAATGAGAAAGAGGCACAGATACATTAAGTACTCTGATCTGATCATTATGTACCCCGTAAGTATGTACAATTATGTGTCAGTTTTCAAAAATTATTTTAAAAGAAACACAAAGCTCGAGCAGACCAATTAGAAGTAACAAGATCAAAGCAATAACAAAAAGTCTTCCATCAAAGGAAAGCTCAGGACCTGTTGGCTTCACCGCTGAATTCTACTAAACACTTATGGCCAGGCGCAGTGTGGTGGCTCACGCCTATAATCCCAGCACTTTGGAAGGTGCTGGGATTTGTGGGTAGATAACAAGGTCAGGAGATCTAGACCATCCTGGCCAACAAGGTTAAACCCTGCCTCTACTAAAATACAAAAAACTAGCTGGGCATGGTGGCGCATGCTTGTAGTCCCAGCTACTTGAACCTGGGAGGCAGAGGATGCAGCGAGCAGAGATTGTGCCACTGCACTCCAGCCTGGCAACAGAGCAAGACTCCATCTCCAAAAAAAAAAAAAGAACTTATAACCATTCTACTTAAACTCTTCAAAAAAAACTGAAGAGGGGGAGAATACTTCTAAACTGATTTTACAAGGCCAGCATTATCCTGTTACTAAAACCAGACAAAGATACAACAACTACAATCCTCAGCAAAACACTAGTAAACTGAATGCAATAACACATTAAAAAGATCAATCATTATGATCAAGTGAGATTCATCCTAGGGATACAAGGATGGATCAACATAAGCAAATTAATATGATACATGACATTAACAGAATCAAGGACAAAAATCATCAACAGATGCTAAAAAAGCATTTGACAAAATTTGATATTGTTTTATGACAAAAGCTCTCAACAAACTAGGTACAGAAGCAACATACCTCAAAATTATAAAGGTTGTATGTAACAAACCCACAGCTAATATCATACTGAACAGGAAAAAATTGAAAGCCTTTCCTCTAAGATCTACAACAAGACAAGGACGCCCATTTTCACCATTTTTATTTCACATAGTGAAGTCCTAGTCAGAGCCCTTAGGCAAGAGAAAGAAAAAAAAGGCATGCAAATTTGAGAGAAAAAAAAAAAGTCAAATTATCCTTGCTCACAAACAACATATTTAGAAAAACCTGAAGACTCCACACACATACTTAAAAAAAAAAACAACCTATTAAAACAGATAAATTTGGTAAAGTTGCACTATACAAAATCAATATATAAAAATCAAATGGCCGAGCACAGTAGCTCATGCCTGTAATCCCAGCACTGTCGGAGGCCAAGGTGGGTGGATCACTTGACCTCCGGAATTTGAGACCAGCCTGGGCAACATGGCAAAACTCCATCTCTCCAAAACTAAAAATAAAAGCCAGGATTGGTGGTATACACCTGTAGTCCCTGATACTCAAGAGACTCAGGTGGGAGAATTACTTGAGCCTGGGAGGTTGAGGCTGCAGTGAACCATGATCACACCACTGCACTCCAGCCCAGGTGACAGAGCAAGACCCTGTCTCCAAAAAAAAAAAAAAAAAAAAATCAATTGCATAGTTCTATGCCAACAAGAAACAAACTAAAAAAGAAATCAAGAAAACAATCCCATTTACAATAGCTACAAGAAATACAGAACACCTAGGAATAAGATTTAACCAAACTGGATAAAGCTATAAAACACTAATGAAAGAAATGAAAGAGGACATCAAAAAATGAAAAGATATCCCTTATTCATGGTTTATAAGAATTTAATATTGTTAAAATGTCTCTACTACGCAAAGCGATCTACAAGACCAATGCAATCCATATCGAAATATCAATGATATTCTTCACAGAAATAGAAAAAAAACCTAAAATTCATATGGAACCACATAAGATCCCAAATAGCCAAAGTAATTCTGAGCAAAAAGAATAAAGCTGGACACATCATACTAACTGACCTCAAAATATACCAAAGTCATAGTAACCAAAATAACGTGATACTGGCATAAAAAGCAGACCAATAAAACAGAATAAAGAACCTGGAAATAAATTCATGCATTTATAGCCACCTCATCTTCAACAAGGTGACAAGAGGATATACTGGGAAAAGACAGTGTCTTCAATAAATGATGCTGGGAACACTGGACAACCATATGATGGAGAAGAATTAAACTAGACCCCTACCTCTTACATATACAAAAATAAAACTGAAATAGATTAAAGACTTAAATCTAAGACCTAATACCACACACAAAAAAAATTAGCTCTTAAATCTAAGACCTAATACCACAAAAAAAACACTTAAAGAAAACATTGGAGAAATGCTTTGCGACATTGGTCTAGGCAAAGACTTTTTGGATAAGACCTCAAAAGCGTAATCAACAGAAGTAAAAACAAACATACAGGATTATATTAAGCTAAAAGGCTGCACAGCAAAGGAAACAATCAACAGAGTAGAGACAACATACAGAAAGAGAGAAATCATTAGCAAACTATCTGTCTACTAAGAGATTAATAATCAGAAAACAGAAGGAACTCAAAACACTCACCAAGCTTGTGCTGGTGGGAATGTAAAGTAGTAGAGCTACATGGAAAACAGTATGGAGTTTCCTCAAAAACCTAAAAATAGAACCATAATCCAGCAATTCCACTGCTTGGTATATATCCCAATGAAAGGAAATCAGGACATCAAAGAGATATCTGCAGTCCCATATTTATTGCAGCACTCCACAATATCGAACCAACCTAAATGTCCATCAATAGATGAAGAAAATGTACTACATATACAGAATGAAATATTATTCAGTCATAAAAATGATGGAAATCCTGTCATTTGCAGCAACTGGACAGGACTGGAGTTATGTTAAGTGAAGTCAGACAGGTACAGAAAGACAATACCACATGTTCTCACTCATATGTGGGAGCTAAAGAAAGTGAATTTTATTTTATAGAGAATTTATATTGGTTACCAAAGGATGAGAAGGGGATGGGAGGGAATAAGAGAGCTTAACGGGTACAAAATATAGTCAGAAGGAATAAGATCTTGTATTAGCCAATATAGGATTATCATAGTTAACAATAATGTATTCTATATCTCAAAATAGATAGAAGATTTGGAATTTTCCCAATATAAAGAGAAATTTTTGAGGTGATAGATATGCCAATTACTCCAACTTTTTTATTGCACATTTTATGTATCAAAATATCACATGTATCCCCCAAAATGTACAACGATTATATATAAATTTTTAAAAAGAAAGAAATTAAAATCACAACTTTGCTTTCTTTTTACTTCCATTTGTTTATTAAATCTTTACCATCTCTCTTCATGGTTATAATTTTCTGTTAGCTTGGCTGAAACAGAACTCTTGTAAACAACTTTCAGTTAAATCTTATTTTTCAATTTAATCTGAATGTTTTGTCTTTTAATAGAATTTAAATCATTTCTATTTACTGACATAACTGATAGGAAGCATGGTCTAGTAGAAAAAGTTCACAGACTTTGAAGTCATACAGCCCTTGCTTTGAATTCCAACCATCTGTCATGTTACTATCATAAGAATTAGTGATAATATATAAAAAGCATTAATATATGATATTTCCACAATAAAATGTATCTGTCATTTATTATATACTTTCCTAGGTTTCTTTCTTTTACTGTAAGGGCAAAGTTTTATTTATTTTCATTTTCTCATTGCTTTTAAATTCCTTTCTCATTGATTTGAGTTCTACTAATTGATAGCTTTTTTAAAAAGATATATCTTAAATCTATCATTTCTCTAACTAAAATTTAGGATTAAATGGGATATATATATATATATATATAGTATGAAAAGAATATAGCTTTCCCTCTTCCATTACACTTTAGTTTGCTGTCTTTATCTTTTATTTCACTTTGCTTTCTCTTATTTCTAGCTGTCATGTCTTTATAACTTAGTTGAGGATGCCAGGCATACATTTTGAAATGTTTCTTCTGGTCCTGTACTAAAAAATTTTTCAGAGGCATAACCATCCTCTGAATCAACAGGATAATGCTACCTTTTTCTAATGATGTATTTTTTTCACAAAGCCCATGTTGGGTTTTTTTCTGTTTATCACACTTAAATGAGGGAAGATCTGTGTAAACCTAGTGTTGGCCAACGATGTATGATTTTCTTTGAACTTCCCTGTCATGTCCACTTGGCCCGAGGCAGACTCCCTTCTTTGATCAAGTGAGTGGAAAAGGACATAAACAATTTCCTTGCGTATAGCTCAATTTTCAATACCTGACAGATTATCTGCTGACTGAGGGTAGAATCACCCTCTCTTCCTACTATCTTGTTCTCTAACACCAAATAGAAGAGAAACACTAAAAATTGAAATCCCTGATCACGCAATTCTTCCTGGATCAGAATTCTTCCTGGATCTGCTTCTATACACAGGCCTTTAAATTCACCTCCAAAATGTCATTGCCACCTTCTCTCTAGTATCTATATGCTACTTACTGGGAGCTACGGTTGCTAAGTAGTACTAAATGTGAGGAGAGAAGAAATGAAGATGATTCAATCACTGCTGGCCGATTACCATTTTAAAGCAAAAGTCAAGAAAGCCTTTCAACAGCTAGTGGTATTGGACAATGAACAATGGACAATGACACTATTTAAACTCTTTCATCATGGAATACATTCATACAGAAACTAAATGATCTGTTACTAATGCAGGAGCAATTCCTATATCAGATGGGAGGCTGGTAAATTCTAGGGCCCTTTCAGAAGCTGAGAGTATAAAAAATAACATATTTAATCAATTCAACTCCCTAATATTGTTTCAATAAATATTTCACTAAATTTCTTACATGGGATAATTTGCCGACTCCATTAATTAACAAAATATATAGCTGTGTTTAGGAAGACATGCTTTAAAAACTCATAGCCAAAAGTGGCATAGATACATTCAAAATAAAGTTGTTTTTAACTTAGTCTTACAATTCCTTCCTTTTAAAATAGGTAAATAGGGTGCTTTACTGGTCTTTATTTGGGCAAGATAAAGCAGGTCTATTTTTTAAACTGTAAATAAATTGTTTAAATTGATCTAGGATAATATATTGGTTAGAACTACAGTATTCGCCATATAAAGTCCAAAAGCTGCTTATTCTGGAAATACTTCCAATTCATTTTTAGTTCAGTTAGGACAAGGAGTCAGTGAAGACAGCTTCTCTACTTTCTTCACTGTCAGGTAACTCATATAGCACCATTCACATCAAATGATACCTTTAATAGATCATGTTCCCCAACATTTGCTGCATATGTCCATGTAAGTTTTCTGGTACCAGTAGGATCCGCCCAGGCAAAAAGTCGAGCTTGTCTTGGCAGCAAGACCATTTCTTCTGGTGACCCACTAAAACACAATGGGCAGAGAGAAGATCAGATTATCTTGGAGTTGAAAAAACCCAAACCTGTAGTTTACTGAGGAGGGGATTAGCACAAAAGTCCTATGAAATTGCTTTGGTTAATAAAACACAAGTCTACCTAAAAACAAGTACCCTAAAATGTCTAATAAACTAATGGTTTTTAAGCTTGGGGAAACAGAGTATTGCCATTTCTGAAGCTTCAGTGCACTTGCAATTGATCCAAGTGGAATCATACCAATGGAATTCATTAGGATAAACAGATTGGCAGATCAGAGTCCAACTGTAGAAATGGCTGTGAACAATAAATATCTCTGGTAGGAGAAGAACTTCACTCAGTGCTTAAATTTAAACATTTTTTTTTTAGAGACAGGGTCTCTCTATGTTTCCCAGGCTGGAGTGTAGTGGCCATTCAGAACTAAGATCATGTTGCACTACAGCCTCAAATTCCTGGGCTCATGAGATCCTCCTACCCAAGCCTCTCAAGTAGCTGTGACTATAGGTATGTATCACCATGACCAGCTAAGCTTTTAAATCAAACACAATACTTCAGATATATTATGGGTCACAGCAACCAAAAAAAATTATGTCCATACCATTACTATGCAAATTGTGGTCTGTAAACAAGCAGCATAAGCATTACCTGGGGACTTGTGGGACATGCAAAGTCCTGGGCCCCATCCAAAATTTACTAAATCAAAATCTGCATCTGACCAAGATTCCCAGGAGATTTTAAAATTGATGATTGAAGTTTAAGAAGTATTTGTCCATTTAATGCAAAAAGTATTCCAGAGAACTGGGAGAAAAAGTAATCCAACTAGGTTTTAATCCTAATATGTACTTTTAAATCTCTCTCTGGATTCACTCCATTTGAATTAAGACTAGGGAAACCTTTAAGGAATTTACATATATACATATATTTATATGAGTGTATATGTGTATAAATATATATACACATATATACATATATTATATATAATTATATATATAATTTTATTTAAAAAATTATTATTAGATATTTTAAGGGCTTAAATTCTCTACCATTAAATAAAGGCATCATCCAAACCAAATGACAGCAAAGGCAAGAATAACGAAATTCCTATCAGCCAATGCTATACATTCAACACCACTATCTACTCATCGTCTTCTCATGTAACCTTCTACTACCCCTACCCAAAAAGACTAGATGCAGATTTATAGGAAGAAGTTCACTGAGCACTACCAGATTACATAGGAAAGGTAATACTTAAACAGGTTCACTCCCTTATCTCTCATTCTGATATTTTAAAAGCTTTAAAAGCCCAAACATTTTTCTGAAAATTTGGTGTCAAAACTTATTTGGCAGCAAAACCTGACCTGAATTGATATGAAACTATTAATAGTTTCTATTTATCCTATTTGATGTGAATATTCATCACTTTTGCTGCAGAAATATTAATGTGTTTACAGAGTGTTATCTCAAAACATGCTAAGGGTATTAGACACAAACACCATGTGTTCCATATCACCTTTCTAAAATCTAAAAACATTTTGATTGTGAAACCAAAGTGTTTCCCAGAAGTTACTGTGGACCAATATAAGTATTTCCCATTAACCCCTTTTTTCTCATACCTCTGTTTGTATGTGAGGATGTCCCATGGTGTATGGTTCATTATCAAGGCAGGTGCAGATCCCTCATGGTAATCGGAAAAAGTTATGACAGTTGAATGTTCAGCAGTATTTACATCCACCAAGATACCCCCCATCCTATTGTAGAAAAAAAATGTATGTTTGATATATTGGTTTAACCTACACTTACACATGGAAATTTCAATATTATGTAAAACACAAAAGCTTTGTTTTCTTTTCTTTTCTTTTCTTTTTTTTTTTTTTCCGAGACGGACTCTCGCTCTGTCACCCAGCCTGCAGTGCAGTGTCGAGACTCCGGTCACTGCAACCTCCATCTCCCGGGTTCAAGCAATTGTCCTGCCCCAGCCTCCCGAGTAGCTGGGATTACAGGCATGCACCACCATGCCTGGCTAATTTTTGTACTTTTTAGTAGAGATGGGGTTTCACCATGTTGCCCAGGCTGGTCTCAAACTCCTGACCTCACGACCCACCCACCTCGGCCTACCAAAGTGCTGGGATTACAGGCATTGAGCCACCATGCCTCTCCTGTTTTCTAAAGTTCTTACTGAAAAGCAAACTGGCTCTGGATCTGTTACAAATATATGTAGGCGTGACATATTAATACAGCAGCACCTTCAAATAATTACCAGTAGATTTTGATAGCATGGTTTACTGAAATATCTCAAAGCAAATTTTAGAAATCAAAAACATTTTATTTTAAAATATGGAAACTTACCAGATCTTCTAAGCTCAATAAAGTGCCATTATCCTGTCGGTTATAAAAGAATGGTTTGGAAGATCCTTCACAGCCCACCACTCTTACACAAAGTTTGCCTGACAAATTTTCAGGCCAAAATGGAAGGCACTAAAAATATAAAAGTTATTATCAGTCTTAAGACAATACTGTAATATAATAAATAAGACAATTAAATCTTCAATTCTGATTCTTGATTAAATTATTATGAAGTTTCTAAATATATATCCTCCACATCTCATAGTAAGATTACTGACAATATAAAGGCTGTGAAACCAATGAAATTTCATCAGGAGAATACAGATATATTAGTCTATATGCATTTATGGTATAATTACAATACGAGAAACTGAAGAGCCTGTTGATTAAGAATTATACAATTAATTACAATTATTTAAAATTATAACCTCAATTGTTTTTGTGTATATCCCATTTTAATTCATTAATATACAATGAATTATTTCACAGAGTATCTTATCCTAGGTAAACCAGAAAGACAATTGAAGACAGAGGAGAGAACAGCACAGACCTTGCTGGAAGTTCTGACACCACCCTTCTAGCTGTTTGATATTAATCAGACCATATACTTACTTCTTTGAGTGTCAGTTTTACTTATAAAACTGAAGATTTAGTTCCCAATAAAAAAATGTCCTTCTGTTATGGAATATACTAGGTAAATTCTATTTCTGAATAAAAAATACTACTGTAATCAAACCCATAACAAAGATAAAAAGATAATGAGCATTTATTTGTTGCCGAGTTTATGGCGATCATTCGAAGCGCCGTGAACACATGGCTCTTAGAGCTCTAACTTTGTGTATACTGTAATTGGAATCCTTCCTTTTGAGTCTTTCACTAAACATTTATAAAATAACTTCAGAATCTTTCTTTAAACAGTGGAAAGCGATCTTCAACTATCCTGAGCATCAGCTGTTTGGTTGAAAACTCAGTCAAGATCAAGCTCTAGTGTTTATTTTTGCACCTGTCCTCTTCTGGCACACATTGCCCCATTTGCTTCACCTCCTCATATCTTACTGAGCATGAAAAGCTTAGTTCAAATCCACCTCTTCTGTGAAATTTTTATCTTTTCATCTATAGCACCATGATTTCAACTCCCGATGACTTTATCGACCTTGGAAAACTCTGAAACTCAGTTTCCTTTTCGGTAAAGAGAGAGGGTGAAATTTTAGCTCAAAGAAATTTCCAGCTTACCTAGTCAGAAATTCTATAACCACCTATAACTTAGCATATGCTATCTTTCTCTCCATGTGCTGACTTTTATAACTCTTTTAAGGTAATAGCTTCTTGAATATAGAGACATTATCTTGACTATGGAGACACTGCACAGTACATAATACCTACGTACTTTCTACAGTACATATCCACATTCTACACATATAAGAAGAATTAGAAAAAAGACTATTAATGATCTAGACTGGGCTAGTGGTAAGTATTATCAAAACTTTTCTTGTTTCTTTAAAAATATAGTAACGAAAAAAATCTTTCAAACCTGGGTATCGTATTTTAACACATCAATATCATAGAGTATGAAAAAGAGGCATATACAATTCTTATTTAGATGTCAACATTTATTTGTATATCTTAGGAACCAGTTGTAACAGAGAAAAATGTTACCTCTGAAGAAGCAATATAGTTCCATTTATTAGTTGGCATTGAGCCATCAGATGCAATCTCACCAACTTCTAGTTCTAATGATGACTTGTTTGCAATGGTACAAAGGGAGTCAGGGTAACGATTCGTGAAAGATTAAAACTGCTCATTTTGATGCTTACACCAACCTGTGGAAAGGAAACAAGCTTATTTTTTAGTTTATTCAATATCTTTGAATTATACACACAGCCCTCATTCACACACAAACTTCTTAAAACATTTTAAAATAAGAATTCTTAAATAAAGCAACTACAAGTTATAGTCTACTACAGATTATCTTCTAAGAAAAAAAAATTTAGTTCCTTAGTTTGGCTCCATCAGAAAGAACTCAAGAAATATCAACTAGTAATTTAGCTAATGACTTGCAATGACAGATTTAATATGTCTAGCATTCTTTACTTTTAAAAATTCCAAACATAAATTGCATTATAATTTGTATACAGGCCCAAGTTTTGCTGCTTTATTATCTATTATTGGTAAAATAAAAATTTTGAAGTAGTAATAAAATAGGTCAATTGGCACCAGATTATTCAAATTTTCATACTAGCCAAATTTAAGATTTAAGAAATGTCTGGCAAGGGGTGGTATAGAATAAGGATTCTAGCATACTGTGATTATTTTCCAAGTTGCTCTCTTGAATGGATTAAACTCACTGTCTTAAACTTAGACACATTAAGGTTGTGCTCTGGTATCAGTGACCACAAAAATCTGTAGTGCTAACAGCCTTCCACATTATCACTTTAAATTCAAATTTCTGTACCCTTTAGGAGCCAAGTTGTTCATTGAACTGTAGAAAAGGTGAATGGAATCAAAAGTAAATAAGCAAGCAGAACTCACCAAGTATTCCATATTGTTGGCAGGACACTTCACACACCCGTAACTTCCCACTGTATCCAACGAGAAGCTACTGGACCAGGCACTAGTTGAAATTTTTAATTGTACCTATACCAGAGAGCACATATCATCATATAAGAAACCTAAAACACTATAATAATTTTATCTGATAGAAAGTTGCTGGACTACTAGAAATTTCTTTAGTACTATAGGACACAGAAAAATATAATCAAAGCCATATAGCAAACAGGTAACAGAACCACAAAAAACTCTAGGGAACAATAAAACGAAAACAAAGTTCTGACTTTCTCATTCACCTATGCAATGAGTATAGTAAACCTAAAGATAGATACCAATGAGATTCTGTATTGTTTTTAAAAAGAATTATAAAGCAAAATGATGTTTTCCAGTGATAGACCTATCATACAGAGGTAACAAATTTTTAAAGTTTTAGCATATAGAGAATTGCTGTCTTTAACATTATTCAGCAGACACTGCATGAAAGACATTGTGATATGCAGAACGGAAGACAATAGGACACAGTTCGTGTCTTCAATGAGCTTCCAACTAGAAAGAAAGACTAGGAAATACATACTCAAAATTATCCTACAAGACTCGATGGGATAAGAGCCATACAAGAGGCAAAAAATGCTATCAAGGTGAGAGGGTCACTCGTTTACTTCTGGTTCTGGGATTTAGATAAAGTTTTACAGAAGAGATCAAACTGTGCCCTTGTATTAATCTCACCCTCATCCACCCAATTACACTGTAAAAAACCCGAGGACAACTAGAGGTCAGACACATAAACAAGCAATTACAATTACAATACCATGTTTTAATAAACACTCAAAGGCAGTGGAGATCCCAAAGCATCACCTGTTGGAAATGCAAATTCTCAAACCATACCTAGACCTGCTGAATCAAACTCTAGAGACAGAACCCAGCAATCAGTGTTTAAAACTCTTTAGGTGCCAGGTGCAGTGGCTCACACTTGTAATGCCAGCAGTTTGGGAGGTTGAGGCAGGCAGATCACCTGATATCAGGAGTTTCAGACCACACTAGCCACCATGGTGAAATTCTGTCTCTACCAAAAATACAAAAATTAGCCGGGTGTGGCAGCAGGCACCTATAATCCCAGCTACTTAGGAGGTTAAGGCAGGAGAATCGCTTGACCCTGGGAGGCTGAGGTTGCAGTGAACCAAGATCACACCATTGCACTCCAGCCTATGCAACAAGAACAAAACTCCATCTCAAAAACAAACAAACAAACAAACAAACAAACAAAACCTTTAGGTGATTCTAATGTACACTGAAATTTGGGAACCACTACTACTATAAGAACATGGATGGGATATCTAGACCCATTTTAAATGGTTAAAAAATCTTCACACATATCAGGCTTCGGCAGAATGCCAAAGGATGAACAGCAGATAATCAGGAACGATGAGGAAGACAGAGAAACAAATAGGGGAAGAGGCATTGTAGGCAAAGGGTACAGCCTACACAAAAGCCTAGAGGTGAGCCCTTGGGAAAATGTGTGGGACACAGGGCGGAGAGCATCACACAGTGGGGTCTGTCAGGGGAAATAGGGGAGGGACAGCGCGGGGTAGGGATTTGGGGAGAGATAGCAGGGGGAGAAATGCCAGATATAGGTGATGGGGAGGAAGGCAGCAAATCACACTGCCATGTGTGTACCTATGCAACAATCTTGCATGTTCTTCACATGTACCCCAAAACCTAAAATGCAATTAAAAAAAAAAGAAATACCAAGACATGAGCCTAAAGAGGAAGGAAGGGAACAGAGCATAAAGGACCAGGCTTAGGAATTAGGTTTCTCTCCCCGAAGGCCTGGCTGAGTGCTTCACACATAGGAAGGCTCAACTAATACAGGCCAAATTCAATAGTTACATCTTTAGAAATGCCATTTCATCACTAGTAAAGTACATAAAATCAAGTTATTCTATCTACCATACTACTACTACCACTTCAAGAACAGAGGTAACTCTATAGTCATTGGAGAAAAGGGCAATTCAGGCTCAGGAAACCAGTTAGTTCCTAACATACCATTTGATTATGCTTAAGTCTCCTTGAGCCTAATTCATACCAATGGCATTTAGCAAATAGGTAAGCATGGTTTTAGGGAAAGCAAATAATTCCCAAGTTTCTAGATTAGAAATTTATCTGTTTTAACTTATTATATGAACAAAACCACACCTTATTTTTAGTAAAAATGTTCTTCTCTTGAAAGAGAATAAAATAATATCCCTGAAATCAGCTGGATGTTTCACATGAATATCTTCTGAACGATACTGGAGAACCCGGGAAGTCTTGTTGATTAGCCAATAGGGACTAAAGACAGACAGCACCATCCGGCTGCCAATTCGCCTGACATGCACTGACAGATCGACTGTCGTCACTTCTGTGGAGTCAGAAGAAAAACACACAGGAAAGAATTCTGGAAGTGTATCACGTATTCGGAAATGTCCATTCCAGTTTTTGCCCTGGTATTTCACCAGGACTAATTCCATTATTTCACCACTGATTCTCGAATGCAGAACATCAGCAGTACTGCCTTCTGCCAGCTCATGAGTTTCTGCTGTTCCCTAAAACCAAACAAAAACTTTCTTAGTGATTTTTTTAAAACCTCTGAAATAACAAAATCCATATTTTTCATAAATGCTAAATAACCTATCAGTTGCAAGTTAACTGCCAAGTCTTCTGTGCAGTACCATGCTTACATATTATAAATGTCCAGTACTCACTAAGGACTAAAAAACACTATACCACAGCCACAGGCAGAAACTGACTTTGGCCATTAGGAGGCTAATAGCCATAGTTTTGTGAAAAAATCAGGTCTATACCAAGAGTCAAAGACTGGAATCAGGAAGCTTGGCTGTTGTCCATTAGAGCTACGGCTTTAAATGAGCCACTTAACTGCCTGGCCTTCAGCTTTATCCTCTATTCATGTACCATACCTAATAGTTCCCATAGGAATGGAATAAGAAAAGTGGTATCAAACTATTCTGATGAGTAATCTAAGGTGGAATTATTTGAAAAATGAATAACAACATATAAACCAGGTTTCCTTACTAAAAACTCCTCTTATATAAATACTATTTAAAGATCACCTGATATCAGGAGTTTCAGGTGATTAATTAATTAAATTTGTCTCCACAACTCAGGAATGGCCCATTATCAGATTAAAAAAAATTAGGTTCCAAATACTTTCCAGATTTTAGTATTTTAAAATATACTGGCATACAAAAATTTTAAAATATTTATCATACTCCATTACTAGAAAATCTTTATTACTTCTTAACACAGACAGTAAATTATTTTTATTTTCCAAGGTTTACTTTCAATAGAACCTTGAAGAAATAATCATAATATTGATTTTAAAATAAAAAATTTAAGAGGAAATATTTTCTCATTTTTTCCTATCTTTTAGTTAATGGAATTTTACTAAATTAATAAAAAGATGATCATGGCTCTTAATTGAAGGAAGATGCCACAAAGAGGCAGGGATCAAAAAGCCATACTGCCTAGGTTCAAATCCCAACTCTACCACTTCCTAGCTATGGGACCTTGAGCCAGTCACTTAACCTGTTTTCAACTCAGCTTCCTTATATATAAAATGGGCCTATTAAGTACCTACATCAGGTTTATTATAAAGAGTAAATAGGCTGATACATGCAAAGTACACAGAGCAGTTCCTGGCACACAGTAAATGTTATGCCAGTTTTTGCTATCATTAATATTATGAAGGCATTACAAATTACACATATGCTATATAAAACACTGACCTCAATTAAAAATACCGTAAAATAATCAAAATTTACTCCGTGCAACAATAAAAATCAAACTAAATGCAAAAGACATACCTCAAGTAAGTATCTTAGAGAATATGGGAGAAGATTTCGCAAAGTGAGAGAAGGATAAAGATGAATAAGGTAAGCTAAATCCCAGTCTTCCCCATGTGTACATATGTAGCTTAATTCATCAGGCAGAGCAACTGTATTCACTATGAGAGGTAAGAAGCTGACTTCTACTGATGGACACTGCAACATGCATCTGACTTCCCTGCTCCGATGAAGTTCTTCCTTCCAAGAAATATAAGTGGTGGATTCCTTGTACTGATGCTCTAAGATTCCAGCTGGCTGGATAAACAACTGACATCTGCAGAAAGAGGAAACAGTGAGAATAAAGTTTTGATCCAGAACTTAAGAAAAAGAATCTTATTAAACCTTCCTGACAACTCTACAAGATAGGTGATATTATTCTTGTTTTTACAGATGTACAGATGAGGAAACCAGGGCTGAAAAAAAGGTTACAAAATTCACCCAAAATCACATACCCAACTTGTGAAGGAACTTTCTGGTGTGGGGAGAGGGGAACTCTGTAAACAAAGACAACTTAAAAAATTTCATTTCAAATACAAAGGCAATCTAATAAAAATACTCAGAAAAATTCTGACATCAAATATATTATAAGGAATTTTCATCTGATAAATTCAATGATAATATAATGTAAATGTATTTCTTAATGTAAGAATAAATTATGTCTTAAAATTGGCTTTTACCAATCTTTACATAATAAAAATAGGAAGTTATTTTCCAGAATATAAATCCCCATTCACAAAATTAAAAATATGTATTATAAATTTTTTAATGCTCAGTACATTTAAAGAAGTATCTACCTATATGAATCTAAAGGAACATGGAACTCCTCTTCAGGTCTGGCTATCCCAATACGCTCCAATAGCTTAACATTTTTCACAAATTTATAGATGATAAATGGAATGGAGAAATGGTTTTTGATCTGTTGGACAAAAAGACATACAAATTTTTTAAAAGATATGCAAGTTCAAAAGAAAAATGAGAGCCACACACAATTACTTTTAGATCTAAAAAATCTGAAACTCAATACTGGAAAATATTTTTACTGGCAATTGAAAAATTTTAGGATATTTAAGTGTTATGTATATTAAACTTAATGTTTAGTGGCAGTTGAAAATTAAGGTATTCAAATGCTCCATATATTATAAGCTTATGTTTAGTATTAGTCTATATTCTTTCAAATATGTATTATTCTTTGGAGATTTAAGCCATTTTTTCTCTGTGACAATCTTTTCTCAATGCATCATGTATAATAACTAAACAGAAATGAATAGCAAAAAAAAAAAAAAAGAGAGAGAGAGAAAGAAAAATAGTACAACTCTCTTTCCTTGACTAAAGTCTGCTATGCACCAGAGCAAATAACAAACTAAGACATAACAATGGCCAAAATTTGAAACCTTTGTATTTTTATCCGATGTTACGGATAGGAAAAAAAAATTGTTCTTTTGCTGACCATATACTGAAACCTGTAATAATACACAGAAAAAGAAAAATGTTGGAAAAACCTTAAAAGTAGAAAAAATATTTACACCGATTAAGATGCTAAAATGTTTTTAGAGGAGTAGATCATTCCAATATGCCCTCATACATACCTGAAAAATATAATCCAAGTGGCATACAAAGAGAATGGAATGTTGCCTAACTACAATTACAATAATCCTTGGTTCTGAATATTTAAAGGAATATACCAAAAAAGCTCTATTAATTTTAAATTTGTTGTCTTAAAAGATAGAAAACAAAACTGAGCTTTAAGTTAACAAAACTACAGACACTTAAAATAAATATTACCAAAGCAAGTTGGGTAGTAAATAGAAGCCATTTCAGTTTACAATTTATTTCTGAATAATCAGTACTGACCTAATGAAGTTTTACTATATTCCTATATTCAGCTAAATGATTGAATATTTCTTGATACACTGAAAGGGATGCAGTTCACTTTGAAGTATTACCTGTAGAGGAGAGCGAAGGGTAATTACTTTATTCCCTTCAGTCGCATCGATCTGTACCAAGACGGAGTCAGAATGACTGGCATTGGGATTCCGTACATTATACAATCGCCGTCCAGGTCTGGCCACAGGGATATTTGCAACTTCTGTATATCCATGAGGTACTAAGGCAGTGCATAAGAGAAAATAATTCCAAATATTAATTTGCCAATGTTTCTCTATGACAGAATTATCATTAGTAGCTCAAAATAATGAGTATTTTTCTTCATGACTAGAAATGATCACCACAAAATGCTTTTCTAAGAGACGTAAACTAAAAAAAGGAGATCAGTTACTGTTAGAAAATTTTGACCAAAACCATTTTTCTTGGGGTTTTGAATATAAAAACAAAATCCAACTTATAATTTTATTCTCTCAATTATATAGCAACAATCTTTTTCTCTGTCACAGTGTCAATATTTTAAGACTTCTGAATATAGCTATTTTCCCTCCTCATTAAACTCCTATCTTTTTAAAAACACATTATATATCTTTATGTGTGTGTTATTTAAGAGCATAAAAATAATATAGTTTTGTAAAGTATTTCTTAAATCAATAAAGTTTCATTTTCTCAAGTTTAGAAAACAAGAAACAAGAGGGTAGCAATTATATTTTTCAAATGTTGTATCTCCAGATATGTACAGCAAAACGTTTTTTCATATTTTATAAAAAATAAGCCCACACCAACAACTTCTAAGATGCCCTTAAAAGAAAATAAATATAACATACCAATGGTCAGAGTGAAGAAGGAGCTTTCTTGATGGCTCAATATAGATAGGTTCCCTCGACTTGAAGGTACCATGCTGGCATATTCCAGCCCCAAACTCTGGCCAGCATCAACATCAAAAACATCGCTTTTCTTGGGGAAGCCCATTACTCTGAGATTACAATTGGGCCGCACCTTAATGGGAACACCTACAGCATTTTTTACCGTGAAAGGAGCTCTGTCCTTTAAAGAGTAGTCAAAAGTAGAAGCAGTGCCCTCTGAAAAGCCCTGAAAAGGAACATATCATCACAGTAAAATTTTTAAAAAACATACATTCTTTCTAAAACCTATACCATAACTACACATTTTTTGGAAACTAATTTTGATGATAAAAAAAAATTCGTATGTTTCATTTTAAAACTCCACTTGAAATATTCTAAGCAAAATTCAGACATACTTTTGCTAAATTGTTGAAAACATTAAGACAGCTTTTGGATATTGTTATATTCATTGTATTTCCTGAAGAAATATGAATTGCCATTTGTGGCTCAGGAATAAAATCATCTCCTGGCAGCAAACTTTTATCCTGGACTGGGTTCTTCTTTACCTATGAAGAAACATAACATAGCAAATTTATTAATCAGCTGATAATAAAATAAAAATGCTAAACAGAGTTCAGCTCTCCTAAACTGTTCACTTTATAGGAATGTTCCACAGAAGTCTTATTTTCAAAAATACACAGTGGTTCACTTTAATTTCATGGAGATCAACATTCATTCCTTCAGAGCATAGTCCAAACATGGGGAAAAGTTTAGAATTATGTCATGAAATTATTCAAAGCCAACTAAAATATTTGTTTCTTATGCATTCCTCAGAGCACAGCTACTTATTCAGTGTCATCCAAGTGGTGATTATGTGTTGATGAGCAATCTAAGAGGACCCTGAAGTCTAAAGTGATCCCTATTAGAGGTGCCACCTGGAAATGTTTCTTTCCTTCTATTTTTTTTAACCAATAACACCCTCAAATAAGTAATATTAATATCATAAACAACTAGCCATCAGATTCCATCAGCTTTTGTTCTAGTAGTATTTCAAAAGCCTTGTAAAACATTCTTTGTTAGCCTCCCTATGCCAGAGAAAGGCATGTCAGAAAATATTACTTCTTTATTGAGAGGAAATTGGAACACAGGTTAAGTGACTTATCTTTAACAGAATATGTGGAGTCAGTTTCTGTACCTGACTCCTTAGGCTACCCCAAAGAAGTATGCTATGACAATTTCTTAACAATATATGACTCAAGTTCCTTTTAATCAAGGAAAACGTGCTTCAGTATCCAGGATTCTGAGGTGTTCTCAAAAAATAACATACAAAGGTAACACAAAAGAGTCTATTAACTAGAATAGCAATTCTCAAATATTCTTGTCTCACCCTTAAAAAAATCACTGAGTATACTACAGCTTCATTTATGTTGTATCTACCAATATGCACTCTATTAACAATTAAAACTGAAAAAATAAAATATTCATTTAAAAATAAAAATTACATGCTAATATAAATAACATTATAATAAAAAATAACTATTTTAAAAACACAGTGAGAAGAGGAGAATATGCAAATTTCTTTAGTGCCTGCCTCAAGGGAAGACAGATAAATTCTCGTTTCTGTTCTGCATTCAATCTGTTGCAGTATCACATTCATGTAGTCTCTGGAAAACTCCACTATACCCTCATGAGAGAATGAGAATGAAAATGATATATGAAAAGAGTTCTGACCTCATGGACAGAGTCCTCAAAAGGGCTTCAAGGATCCTAGACCACATCTTAAGAATCACTGAACTAAAAATTAGGAATGAATATGCACAGTATCATTCTATCCAAAGATATTTTAAGATTTCCTTACATCAAGCCTTAAATTCCACTGTCTCTTCCCATCCACTCTCTCAATCAGTGGCTCCCAGACAGCATGAATCTCATTGTAATAGTGCACCTGGAAAGATACATACAGAATGATAAGAGAATCTTTTGGCCTTAATTATGTATTCTGTAACCAGTGGGAAAAATATTAATTAATGTTACATATTATTAGCCACTTAAAAAACCCACCTAACAATATATAGTGTATGTTCCTTTACTCTCTTACTCTATTGTCATAAATTATTTACCAAATCAAGCTTTAAAAAAAATTATCAAAAAATAATACATCAACAAATTAAATGTCAGAACACAATATCTATTCACATATATACTCATGATGGCCATGCACAAACAAGAAAAGCTTATATCTTAATTCCAAAACTGCACTTTCAAGAAGTTGTGTCTGAAAGTATTAAATGAAGTGGCCATACCTGTAGCGTCAAGTCAGCAGCAGCAGACATTAAAGAAGTCCAATTTTTAATATTTCCTGAAAACTTAGACTCTGCCAATAATAAAGGTACAGTTCGATGTCCAAGGCCACATTCTAAGGTAACTTGAACTGATTCTACAAGAACAGCACAATTCTCCTCTATCAATGAATGTTCAATGTCTCTGAAACTTTCCGTTGCTTCTGTTGCCACATCAACACCAAGAAACCAAGTGTTATAATCATCAATCGATTTGACACCCCCACAGATTTTCCATTTCCTTAGTTGTATCTTTGGATTCATCTTCTTTTGTTTTTGGAGACAATGCAGCCATGATTGTCATCACAGTATTAAGAATTATGGGTGAAATCTTTAAAAAAAAAAAAAAGCAGAAAAATATTTAGAATACTTTCCCAGATGACGATATATGCATACATGACTTTTTAAGTTAAAAAGTAACTAATTTAAATTTTAAATAATTTCATAACCATGAAAAACAAGAGAGAACACAAAATTATGTGTCAAGCCAACTAACCATGCAACACTGACTTCTACTCAGGTTATCTGGAATTAAGCAAATAATGTTATATGTCAGTAGTCAAAATCTAAAGTTAAACTGATCAATTCAGACCAAAATAGTGTTATGTGAATAGACAAGTACAGAAATGTAAACAAATGCTTCATTTTAAAATCAGCTGCATTAACTAAAGCAAAGTGTGTGATCCTTGTCAAGACACACATAAATATCGTTACACAACAAGATCTTAAAAAAATAAAATAAAAGAAGATATGCATTTGCTTCCATTTGCCTAAAACTGGAAGACTGGAAATCATAGCTCTCCTTTGACTTACCCCAAGATCTACAGATTCTACCTCTTACTGTCTTTGGATAGTGCCTTTCTTTGCTCACTTCCCTCATTTTCTATTATTGTGCCTTGAGTTCTATACTGATGATAACTTCTATGTCCAACACTCTCTCAGCCTACCCTCCACAATGCCACCAGCATAATTTTTCTACAACCCAAATCTGAGCATGTCATTCTTATGCTTAAAATCTTCATCAACTTTCCAAAACCTTTTCATCCCACAGGATAAAATTCAAACTCTCTTTAGCTTAATGTGCAAAGCTCTTTGTGGCCTACTGCCTATTCAACCAGCTAGCCAGAAATTCCCCAAAATTTGAGAAATACTAGGTTAAATAAGTTAACTGTATTCCTTTATTATTCACTCCTCACAATCCTTACTTAAAATGTAAAGAGATATAATTACATCATCAAAAGCAGGATCTAGTATGCACTGCTTTCCTAATGCACTTGTCAACTTTTTTTCCTTGTCTTATTAACGTGTCACTTATAATTAATGCTTCCAGTCACTCCACCACACCATTCTCTCCAGCCATATGGGACCACTCCCCTAAGTCTTAAAAGGATTTTTTCATACCTCTGCCTTTGTGCATATTATGAGTTCTGTCTGGATAAACCTTTCCATGCTCTCCATCTATTTAATCTCCATTAGACTTTCAAAACTCAGATCAAGCAGTCTTGCTTCTACACAGCTTTCCCTGACATCCTGGTCTGAATTAAAGGCGCCATGTCTTTGCTCCCAACTGAACCTTGTCCATGCCTTTAGCACTGAGAGCTATGATTACTGATTTCTTTCTTTCTCCCACATATGTCATTAAGTTTTTTGACAGCAGGGGCTACGAATTCCCAATGCCTTGTAAAGGACATTTTTTTAATACACAGTAAAAGCCCAAAAATGTTTGTTGAATCAGTCGATAAATTTATGTACAAAGAATGTTAAGTCTTAACAGCACCTAACCTAATGTCTTAAGAGAAAATACACGCAAATTCAAGGAGTTTTCCCCCCATTTACTACTTTATATATTTTTAAAAGTAAATCCATTAACAACATACATTCTAAGACTATTCAGTATTTTAAAATATTGAGAAAAAACTAAATTAATATTTACCTGGTACTTGAGTTTCAGCCTTAGTGCAATCACTGTTGGTCACGGACATATGTAAGTAAAGCCACTACCGTTACTGGCATTAACCAATTAACCAAAAATTAAGCAATTAACCAAAAAAGGACTCATTTTTATATCCTTTGTGTAAACAAACAAACAGATTGCAGAAAGTATTCTATATCTTCTATTTGTGACTGGGCACGAGGTCATACTTAAAGAATCTAAATGCCATTGGAAAACAATTATTTCAATGGCAGTGAAAACAATTAATGTTTCTCAATACTTTAAATGTAGAGTAAAAAGCAGTAAACTCTAATAATTATTTCTACTGTACAGGTGTCATTAAAAATATTTGAAGCCAAATAAAAAATTCAATCATATAGTTATTAAATTCAATCAATTTATATATCAAATAATGCCTAAAAATGACTTATTACAAATAAGGTAATAACAACCTCTTCTCTCCATCCTTTCTTCCCTTCCCTTCCCTCCCACCCCGTGTCTCTTCCCTCATCCAACTCAACCTCCCCAACACATACATGCAAATATAATAGAGAAAAACTACCCTGATCATTTGTAGATAGTAAAAAGCACTCTTTTAAAGAAAATAGAAGCAAACATTTGCATTAAAGAAAAATATACTTTAATGTTACAAATTACTTATTACTGAATATATGACTAGCATAATGCTCAAGTTATGAGAGATATCAAAAGACACTGTCTCAACTGCAAAATATGCAATGTTGTGAGGAAAAATAAGAATTTTTACTCAAAGAATACGGTAAGTACTAACCTTAATTATAAATTCTTTAACCTTGATATTTATATTTTGTTTTCCTGAAGCCCACATACATTTTTCCATAAATAAAGAACAGGGCTGCAAGACCTATAAACAGATAAATGAAGTTCACATTTCCATAGATCCATTATATATGTAACACACACTTACAAGAACCATGTCTTACTTAACTTGGGATCTTTAACTACAGCCTGCTATTATTCTAAAAGCAAAAAGGCAAAACTAAATTATCTGAGAATCTCTTTTGAAGACGCTTCTGAACTATGAGAAGTCTGTACACATTGGTAAAGTACTTTAAGCAGTTCTGATGAATTTCATCATGCCAAATCCTTAAGTAATAATGCACATTTAGTACATTTAAAATGTTTCTTTCTGCTACAATAGTTTTTAAATGATGTCCTCTATGAAATATACCTTTGAAATCTCTATAAAAGTGAGCTAAAGACTATAGTAAGGTAGGTAAATAGTTTCCAGATGATTAACAGGTCAGTTTGAAATATCATATATGGCCCTTATTACAATAAAATTCAAATCTTCAAATTGTGAAGCCTATATTCTTACATATCATTAAAGAAATGAATGAATAAGCTTGTACCTGAACTGAATGAAGCAATTAGTACTGCATAATTGCCATTTCTTAAAAAATAGGATGAGGCCAGGTATGGTAGTGCACACCTGTTATCCCAGCAATTTGGGAGGCCAAGGTAGGAGGACTGCTTGAGGCCAGGAGCTCAAGACCAGCCTGGGCAATATAGCAAGACCCCTTCTCTACAAAAAAAATTAATTTATAAAAAAAATTAGCCAAGTAATAGTCCTAACTACTTAGGAGGCTGAGGCAGAAGGATTATTTGAGCCCAGTAGTTTGAGGATGCAGTGAGCTAAGATGGCACCACTGCACTCCAGGCTGGGTGACAAAGTGAGACCTTGTCTCTAAAAGAGAAAGAATCAGGATGAGCTAATAGATATAAGCTTTTGGTGACATGTATAAAGATGATCCTGTCAAAGAATATTTCATGATAAAGTACAGACTTCATACTTTCTTTATGCAGTTCACTTTGCCCACAAATTTTTTTAATTTAAAATGCCACTACAAATAAGTCACATAATATAATGATTCTCTTATCATAAAATTATCAACACTACAAAATAATTGGTGTGGCAATTAACTGACTAAAATCATATTTTTCAATAATAATGTGAAAACATAATTGACATTCCCTTTTTTTTTTTTTTTTTTTTTTGAGAGACAGAGTCTCGAACTGTCGCCCAGGCTAGAGTGCAGTGGCGTGATCTCAGCTCACTGCCACCTCCACCTCTCTGGTTCGAGCGACTCTCCTTGCCTTAGCCTCCCTAGTAGCTGGGATTACAAGCACACGCCACCATGCCCAGTTAATTTTTTTTCTTTGTATTTTTAGTAGAGACGGGATTTCACCATGTTAGCCAGGATGGTCTCGATTTCCTGACCTCATGATCTGCCTGCCTTGGCCTCCCAAAGTGCTGGGATTACAGGCATGAGCCACTGCACCCAGCCGACATTCACTTTCAGTAACAGCAAACAGCAATGCTTTTGGAGAGATGATTCCAATTTTTTTCATTCTAAGCCTAAATATCACTAATTCATTAAATAAGTATACTATGGTGAACAAAAGAAACAGTTGAAAAAGAATATTAATTTGTACATTTTTGAATTTTATCAAATGCTACTCAACAGAAGATGGTATAATGAAAATAAAACCATTCTGAAGATAATCTCCAGTTTGGTCATCGCATCCATGGCTAAGTCATTTAACATCTTTGGAATTCAGTAGTTTTATATGTAAAACCCCAAGTTCACAATAAATAACCTCTACAGTCCTGCAGAGCTCTCATACTCTAGAATTCCATGCATCAACTGTTTCTGCCACTCTTTAACCCAAGTTTAGGACACAAGGTAATTCTTACTGTGGTAATGTTTTTCCCCTCTCTTTCTCTGAGAAAGGGCAAGCGAGCACTTTCAGATCTCTCACAGAAGCTTCCATCATCTGTTCAAGTTTGGATGTTGACAGAGAAAGTTTACACTGAAACGAGGCTGTCAGAGCAGGAGCATCAGACTTTGTCAGGTTGGCAACAAATACAACTTCTGGATCTGTGATCATGGCCTTTAAAGTCATATTTGGTCGAACAGAGTCATCTGAAGAAACAAAAAACAGGAACCAGAAAAGTTTCAGATAAGTATTTTCATTTGACTGCACGTTATCTACAAGTTGTTAAAAGTTCTTCTCAATGTTTTCCTATAAAAGATATGGTGAAACTGACAATATTAATTGGTTAATACTAATGATTAAATGATTAACAAATGCTGATTGTGTAAGATAAGGCAATCTGATCCCTGTCCCAATAATACCACTACCACTTTGATCTAGCAAGAATAATCCTGTTTTGAAGTTCTTTTTGTCAGAATTAAGTTATGTACATATACACAGACATAAGTATATATTATATTGCAGGTGCAAGAAAGGGAAAACTGGAAAGAAGAATATCAGGAAGAGGAAAAGAAACACTGATAAAGCAGACAATGTTACTTGTTTCCTTCAGTTTCACCCAAAAGTCCATAGTCAGTGTCATATAATCTATAATATAAATATATTCAATGCATATATAAATAAAAATATCAGATACAATTACTATTTTAAAAATAATAAAAGTAAATTTTTAAAATAGCATTCTTACCCTACCAGGACATATTACTTTTTCAATCTGGATAATACATTAGAGAGAAACATACCTGACTAAGACAATTGTAATTTAACATAGAAAAGTCACTGATCTGGCAGGGACAAAGTGGCTCACACCTATAATCACGGCACTTTGGGAGGCCGAGGAGGATGGACCGCTTGAGCCTAGAGTCTGAGACCAGCCTGGGCAACATGGCAAAGCCCAGTCTCTACCAAAAATACAAAAAATTAACCAGGTGTGGTGGTGCAAAACTGGTCCCAAGCTAATCAGGAGGCTGAGGTGGGAGAATTGCTCGAGCCTGCCGTAGGAAGTGAAAATTACAGTAAGCCAAGATTACACTACTGCACTCCAGCCTGGGTGACAGAGTGAAAGCTCATCTAAAAAAAAAAAAAAAGGTTGGGGTGGAAAGGGGAGGAGAGAAAAGGAAAGGAAAAAAGAGAAAGAAAATCACTGATCTACTAGATAATGCTGGAATAAAAGAAGTATACAGCTCAAAGTAGCTTTAGCATACAGCTAGACCAGACATTTGCAAACTCTTCCACAAACTTTAAGGCGTTAAGGTGACATTCAGGGAGGTCCTGCTGGGTCCTCCAAAGTCCCCATGTTCTGCTTTAATATTTTCAGTTGTTTTTCAATGTGCTAGAATCCTCCAAATATTTTCTTTGAATAAGATTCCCCACCTATAAAACAGGCCACTAACCACTGACCCAGATTAACTCCACTTCTGGATCAGTAAAGAAGTGTTCATGGCACAGTTGGAACTAAAGCAGTTTCCTGGTCGTTGGTCCAATTTCTACTGTATCTCTCTCTTAAAAATGTTTTCATTTTAAACCATTTCTTAAAATGTTTTAAACATTTTAAACATTTCTTAAAATGTTTTAAAAAACTAAAAAGCTAAAGTTTTTATATAGAATATGTTTAAATCTAAAAGACTAATTTTACATTCTTAAGTTCTCCATTTCTCCTTTTTCTGGTTTGTAATTCTTGTTAAAATATACAAGTTGTCATCTATGACAGATAAATTCTGCTAACCTTTCTCTGTCTTGACTTTCCCTGCGGCAGTCTGTCTTGGTAAAATCTGTGTTTCTTTTGCCACATTTTCTGGACTTTGAGGCACAGCTTTGATAAAGAAATCTGCCACAGTCATCAGAAATTCCACACTGGCACATACATACAGCTTGTCAAGAACAGCATCAATTTGACTTCCATTTTTGTCTTGTTTGTAACTTATATCAATCATAGAACTGTTGTTATCTTGGTCACTCTTTCTGTCAATCATTCTGAAAAAAAAAATATGCTATTCATTATTTTATTCTTGCTAAAACAATAAAAAAGATGAAATATTTCCTATATACCTCAATAATCTTTCTTTCACCTTTCATTTTCTAATCTGCATAGAAAACAGGTCAAGGTTAACTAGAATCTAATTATCCATTAGTAACCAAGACTACCAATCTCCAAGGCAAGATATAAGTTATTAAGCAATTACTGGATATTTTATACTTATTATGCAATTATATATGTTATTGCATTATAATGCAATTCTTGCGTATTACACTATAATGAAATACTAGAGAAACAAACCAATGATGGCTGGAATGGAATTTGGGCAATTAATGAAACACATCAGTGTAGTGACACAAAATGTAAGGCAGCCCTTTTACATTATTTTTATGAAATAAAACCTCACTTAAAATATTCATCTTCAAAGATAATCCTATGAAAATTTGAGCCCAAAAGTATTCAATACAACTCAAATCATCAAGTGTTTATCAAGTGTGCTCAATTATAGTTCCCCTATGTCCTCCATAAACTAGAAAAAGCAGGCTACCTGACAGATGTTATCATTTATCACATGAAATTTCCAAACTAGAAAAGCTGGGTGCATGACAGCACTCCCTCCTTATTTACTCATCTCTCAGAAAAACAAAGGGCTCAGATGTATTCCATATGTATTCAAAAGAGTCCAAGTTTAAGTAGCAACATTGTTTTCTCAAAAAAAAAAAAAAATTGTGTCTCATAACTTTAGAAAGAAAATAAAAACATAATTAGGCTACTGAAATTACATATTTCCCACTTTAGAGTGAGCTAATATAAGTCACCCTTTCAAAAATGGCTTGACGATGTGAACGCGGTAGATTCTATTTCTACTAAAATTTTGAAAGAAATTTTGCATAACTGTTTTAAAAAGACATGAACAAAATAAACAAGACGAAAGAAAAATCCATAACTTGAAGGCTTTTTTAAAATAAAATTCTGCCTACTGGAAAGAAATTTGAAAAATGTATCACCAAATATATCACCCCATGTTGACTTAACAATTAAAACTCATTTTCTCTTAGTTCCCACTCTAAAGACGGTATTCCATTTTATTATTAAACTTCCCTTTAATTTAACCCTTAAGGCAGCTGAATCTGATATCAGCACTACTTCATAATGCAATTCAAATCAGGAAGTATGATCAAAGACAGACATCTTTTTTGATGATCCCTAGTCTAGCAATGCCTGGAAGCCATGCCAACTACAATGTCAACCTGAAATAATGTACAGCAAATTCAGAGCTGACAAACCTCGACGTTGCTCTCTCAATTCCTTCTCTGAGATCATCAAGGGTGCATGTCTTAAGTTTAACAGTGACATTCATTGAGCCATCCTTAAACATCTTCCCTGAGGAGGCCATAAGATGTAGTCTGAGTTCACCAAGCTGGAAACTGTCATTATGAAAAGAAACTCTGGACTCCTATATTTTAGAAGCAAAAGAATTAATTATCTTTAAATATTATATAATTACTTTTAAACATATTTCTTCAGAGATTAAAGGTGAATTGATTTCACAAAATTTGAAAGTATCAGTGCTAAAACACCTAAATAGAACAGAGAATATTCATGCTTGTGAGTATACCTGCACATACAAATAAATACCTATATGTGTGAGTATTCAACAATGGTTAGTATAGAAAAATTTATCTGATTTACAGCTTATTGCAAATAAAAATAATTAGGAAGGAGTTCTGATCAATTAATCTAACTAATAAATATTTAATGAGTTCTTCTGTTAAAAAAAACAGTGATAAGATTTATGAGGTTTATAAGAAAGAGTAAGGCATGGTAGGTGATGAGTGAGCATACACCCTAATTCCTTGAGAAAACAAAACAGAAATACACTAAAAGGAACATCACAAGAAGATGCTATTAGTTGCAAATGATTAAATATTTTGTGACACATAGTATTTTATTCATTCATATTTATATCTTCTCACATTTCACAAAGGCCATTTAGTGGTTAGGTAAAGAGTATAAATAGTAAGATCTCAGAGAGGCTGAAGAGATCATTCTGCCTGGGGAAAATTCATGAAGACTGTGAGAACTTAATACAGCTTCAGAGGCTAAGTGGGATCAGATAGGCTAAGAGGGTGGCAGGAGACACTCTACATAAAGAAAAAACATGAACAAACAATTTAAGACGCTCTGAGGACATACGATACAGGGTGATTTGGCTAGGATACTCCAGTAAAGAATGGTAGGGAAAAAACTAGAAAGAAATACAGAGGCCTAATCAAGGTCTCAAATCCCAACCTAAATATTTAAATTTTCACTTATAGAAAAACGGACCTCAATCTTTATTCTACCATAACATACAATTCCAAATTGTCTCAGTATGCTCAGATTAAAAAAAAAAAACAGCCAATCAACAAACAAAAACCTTCAGGCAAGTGATGAACATCCATCACCACTGCTTACTAGAGACCATGGCAATGATAACAGGTGTGCTGGGTATAAGCAATCATCAGCACACTGGTTAGAACTCCACCTCTTCTCTCACTCAAGAGAGTATGTTCATGCAATTGGGTCAGAATGACATTATTATTGGCAAACTTTGAATGCCTTTAACTTATAAAAATGAAAATTATTCAAACTTTTATTCCATAACCATTAATAGAAAGGGCCTGAGACACATCTACTGATCACTACACACTAATGTTTCCTGATAGGATTACTGATATGGTTTCCTGATGTAGACAATTTGGAGCCACTAAATTTTTTTCTACAGATGACATTCAGATTATATAACACAATGTTTATTAGTGGAAAGGGAAGTTGGAAATGGCTACATGAGATTCATTTAGGAAACAGAACTTGTGCCAATATCTAGGATGGATGAAAGGTAAAAAAAATCAAACAAGGAAGTCGCTGCAGTACTACAAGTCTAAGAAGAGTTTCAAATAAAGCAGTATGAGAATTGACAGAAAAAAGAAAAAGTTTACTCAAGAAAAAACTGACAGTATTGAGCATCTCAATGAATAAGGAAGGTATATAAACAATGAAGCAAAAGTAGACATCAAAATTCTAAGACTGGGGAACCAGCAGAATGATGGTATCAAGTAAAATAAAGATTGAATTTAACGGTCCATTTTCTGTAAGGGCATTTTCTGATGTTTTCATGAGCATTAAACATTAGAAAATAAGGCAGTTCATTGCATAAATGACAGATTCAAGCCCCAAATTCAATAGCAACAATGTACAAATATTATATAATTTGTAGTAAATAAGAATGAACATATTTCATATAAATAGACATTAACAACAGATATAAAACCCATAATCTGTATCTGTTGTTAATGTCCATTTGAGTATACTGCTCACTGGCCAATTAGGGTATATCCTCAATGTTCAATCTATAATCAATAAAGAATATGGATATTAAAATGCGACATATGCATTATAGGTATTAATGTATGACATAATTAAAAATATTTACTGGAAGGAAATATCTGCATAATAAAAAATATCTTTCTACAATACCACTGATACATTAATTAGTTCAAATAATTATGGCATAAGACCTTGTTTCTTCAATTCCTTAATTGGTATCCTTAATACATAATCTTACTACATATAACATTTATTCAATAGAAACATAATTAATGCTTATATATCATAGATAATCATGAATTTAAAAATCATCAGGCAAGGCTCTAAAGCCACTACTAAATTATTATTCTTAAGTAGTTATATATACATATACATATATATACATACACATATAGTTGTGTAATAAAACTGTACATTTAATTAATCACTCATATATAAAATTCTTCTAGTAATAAATCAAACTGTGTTTTGATACTGATATTACTTGGAAAGAAAGAAAACCCTGAGTACTTTGCCTTAGCCTTGTAAGATTAGAAATACTAACAAAGTGAAGATACAGGACAGGACCAACGCATATTCTGTAGGCCAAATAGAATTTTATAGACATATTAAATGTTTTAATGAAAAGTCCCACCAAAAAAAAAGCCAATACTCTAAAACTGACTATCAAGAGCTACAGATTTATTTCGAATTATACAAATGTATTACATACCTGGTTGATATTATTGTTATAAAGGATAATGGAAAGAGATTCAAAGTGAAAGTCAAATTGAAGAGTAACAGTCTGGTTCACAGAAAGCTTTGAGTCTGTCCCATCTTCTTGTTCTGATGGTGAAAATTTAAAAGCTTTTAAGTAGGTACATAATTTTATGAATATTTTTAAATCTGAGATAATTTATTATTCAAAATTTATACGATGCTTTCTGGGATTCTGCAAATCACCTTGAGACAATTAATAAAAATGGCAATTACATTCCAACTGTTAAATTCTAAAAATGGCAATGACTATTCCATATATATATAGTATATATGCGCAAAGAGGCACAGGCAGACTATGTTAAAAAAATTTTTTTAAAGAGGGGTACTTACAAAGAATATAGTTTATAATTTTCAAGGCTTTTACATCTAACTGGCTACAAGCCATTTTCAAGACATTATGAAACTGGAGACAAAGAATAATCAAATATTTTGCCTTAGATTAGACAGCTAGTAACAGATTCTCTGCTAGCCTAATGTACTTCTCACTATCTTTAACTACCTATATTATCCAACCCGTCATATTTATAAGAATAACAGAATATAACTCAATAGCAAAGTCAAACAGAGTTCATATATGATGCAGGGGAAGGGAGTGGGTGCTTTGGAATTTTGAGACGAATGAGACTTCAAGAAGTAACTTAGTCTTTTCCCTCATCTTTAGATAGATCATACAGACTGAATAGATCTTGCTTTCAATCACTCTTACGGACTAATTCTATAATCTTTTTCAATATTGATTCTAAATTTTGTCATTCTACAGAACAGTCTGTTCTTACAAGTTACTGGAAAAACAAATACTGCATAACTTTAACCATCTAAGCCTGCTCCAAGTTAGAAAATTCCATTTTCCTTGGAAATAATTTATATTCTAATTTTCATCATCTTTGCAGCTTCCATTTGAATTCATAAATTTTCCCAAGTGCCACAGTGTCCATCTAGCAAGAACCAGATACATGAATGTGATCATGACTGAACATAATGAGATCATTAACCACATAAGGCTTGCCTGTTAATAGTTTATTCATCTCTACATATAGTTCTTGTCTAACTATAACAACAGCCTGTTTATCTAGCATTTCTCTGTATGGTGGCACAAACTTCACTTGGGGAGATGTTGACCTCATCAAGCTTATGCAATACTTGAAACTATCTACTTAGTTATTTTTCTTCAGCGAGGCGGCCGAGTTGTAGACACAGAGATGCAGATCTTTGTGAAGACCCTCACAGGCAAGACCATCACCCTTGAGGTCGAGCCCAGTGACACCACTGAGAATGTCAAAGCCAAAATTCAAGACAAGGAGGGTATCCCACCTGACCAGCAACATCTGATATTTGCCGGCAAACAGCTGGAGGATGGCTGCACTCTCAGACTACAACATCCAGAAAGAGTCCACCCTGCACCTGGTGCTGCGCCTGCAAGGTGGCATTATTGAGCCTTACCTCTGACAACTCGCCAGAAATACGACTGTGACAAGATGATCTGCCGCAAGTCCTATGCTCACCTGCACCCCAGTGCTGTCAACTGTCACAAAAAGAAGTATGGCCATGCCAACAACCTGCGCCCCAAGAAGAAGGTCAAATAAGCCTCTTCCTTCCTGGAAGGGCAGCCTCCTGCCCAGGCCCCTTGGCCCTGGAGCCTCAGTAAAGTGTCCCTTTGGTTGACGGGGAAAAAAACCTAACACCATAAAAACCCTAGAAGAAAACCTAGGCAAAACCATTTAGGACACAGGCATAGGCAAGGACTTGATGACTAAAACACCAAAAGCATTGACAACAAAAGCCAAAATAGACAAATTGGATCTAATTAAACTTCAGAGCTTCTGTACAGCAAAAGAAACAATCATTAGAGTGAACTGGCAACCAACAGAATGGGAAAATATTTTTGCAATCTACCCATCCAACAAAGGGCTAATATCCAGAATCTACAAAGGATGAATATCCAGAATCTACAAAGAACTAAAGCAGATTTACAAGAAAAAAACAAACAAACCCATCCAAAAGTGGGTGAAGGATATGAACAGACACTTTTCCAAAGAAGACATATATGAAGCCAACAAACATATGAAAAAATGCTCATCATCACTGGTCATTAGAGAAATGCAAATCAAAACCACACTGAAGTACCATCTCACGCCAGTTAGAATGGCGATCATTAAAAAATCTGGAGACAACAGATGCTGGAGAGAATGTGGAGAAATAGGATCACTTTTACACTGTTGGTGGGAGTGTTTAAATTAGTTCAACCATTGTGGAAGACAGTATGCGATTCCTCAAGGACCTAGAAATAGAAATTTCATTGACCCAGCAATCCCATTACTGGGTATATATCCAAAGGACTATAAATTGTTCTATTATAAAGACACATGCACACGCATGTTCATCACAGCACTGTTTATAATAGCAAAAACCTGGAACCAACCCAAATGCCCATCAATGATAGACTGGACAAAGAAAATGTGGCACATATACACCATGGAATACTACGCAGCCATAAAAAATGATGAGTTTGTGTCCTTTATAGGGACATGGATGAACCTGCAAACCATCATTCTCAGAAAACTGACACAAGAACAGAAAATCAAACACCACATGTTCTCACTCATAGGGAGGGTTGAACAATGAGAACACTTGGACACCAAGAGGGGGAGCATCACACACTGGGGTCCATTGTGGGGGCTGCAGGAGGGATAGTGGAAGGGAGGGTGGGGGAGGAATAATGTGGGGAAAAATGTCAGGTATAGGTGATGGCAGGATGGTGGCAACAAACCACTTTGCCATGAATGTACCTATGCAACAATCTTGCATGACCTGTACATGTACCCCAGAATCTAAAGCACAATTAAAAAAAAAAAAACTATCCACTTTAACCAGAAACCTTGCATACTGTTCTAGTATGTTTGTGTGATTTCAAAGCACACCAAGCATAACTATAGAAAAAGCAATGTTGATATGGTATATCAACTGGTAGTTTTATCAGTTACTGTCATTTGAAATAATAGCTGATGGTATGAGAGCATCAGAAAAGCACAGCAGCCCGGGACCATTTACTACATGGGCAAGGGGTACTTCGTCTTTTTTAGCCATGAAAATATTAACCCATTTACAGTCTAATAAAACATAATATTCATGTCAATGGGTTTAAATGATGAAAAAAGAAATTATATTTAATCTAATCTAAGAAAGCAAAAAGAAACCTTACATTTTAGAAAAACTATCATTTAAAAATGGCTGAATTCAAAAGGTTCACTGCTTTTATTAGGTTCGAATTAATGATCTGAAACAGTATCTTATGTATTTGATTCATAATTCTCCAATAAGTCCAGATAAATAAAGCTGTAACTATACAAGAATACCTTCCTTTCTCATTGTTCAATCATCTGAGTATGATACATGATACCAAGGTCCTTTTCTCTCTTACTTATCTTGGAACCTTACTACACTGCCTGTCTAGTTTGATTCTTCTCTCAAGATATTCCACTTCAGTGCCTAGTGAATTCAGCAGATTTAGCATTCACAAGTAAAGGGTAAACAAGCATCATGCCAACAACAAGTGACCATTCCCCCTGTAGAAGACAACAGACATAACTCCCAGTCCCAGCTAAATTTTCACAATAAGTAGAACAAAACTGAATTAGTTCATACCACATTGTGCTGGACAACTAGAAAAATACTATATATAAATATGACATTAACACTAATTTTTTTCTCCATAAAGTAAGTATCACCAATTTATACCTTTGAGATGGTCAGGTCCACTTGAAACATCAACTTTTCTGACTCTTACAGCCTCCTGCACAGACTGTGTAGGGCTTGGTTGTGAGGAAGCTTCTCCAAGATTTTCCAGCAAAATCTTCATTAAAACTGTCAAGTCATCTTCACTGAGAGCAACCTAGAAACCACCAATAATTTGTTAACTAAAGGTAATTTTAAAAATGCAGACTGGCTGGGCATGGTGGCTCACACTTGTAATCCCAGCACTTTGGGAGGCCAAGGCGGCCGGCAGATCATGAGGTCAGGAGTTTAAGACCAGCCTGGCCAACATAGTGAGACCCCATCTCTACTAAAAATACAAAAAATTAGAGGGGTATGGTGGCGGGTGCCTGTAATCCCAGCTAGTTGGGAGGCTGAGGCAGGAAAATTGCTTGAACCAGAGAGGCGGAGTTTGCAGTGAGCTGAGATCACAACACTGTACTCCAGCCTGGCGACAGTGTGAGACTTCATCTCAAGAAAAATGGAGACTATCATATTTATGTCTCGATTTATGTTTTTTTAAATTAATTGTTCATTACTTAAAAGAGAAATTGAGTTGGGACTGTAAATACCAGAAGAGAAGTATTTCAGCTTGTTTACTGTGTGTACACACACTTCTGCCTTCACCCATATCCAGGCCTCTGCCTCTGGCACTCCAACACTCTCTATGGCTTATCTGTTACTATGTCCTCCTGTTACTGGACCTGTGCCTATCTGTCCCCTTTCCCGATCTTCCCATCTGCATTCTGTCTCTCTTTCATCTCACGTAGTACTAGCACTTCTATATTATTTACTCCCCTTGTAATTCAATACAGGGAGAGTGTTGTTCAGTTTCTACTCTCTACCAAAAAGTAAAAAGATGCTCTCCTGCTATGTAGCTCTTAATCTCAGTACATATGCATCTGGATACATATATATATATATAAAATGTTTATATATATATAATATATATTTTATATATATATAAAACATGTTTAACTTATCAAGAATAACACCACTTAGAACAATAACAAATGCATCTACAAAGAATGTTTAAAGAACAAAAAATAGGAAGGTAGCATCTTCTTTATCTCTTACCTTCACAAAAGGGTATGTGTGGCAAAGAAAAAGAGCCAGGGCTCTGAGTCAGACAGATCTGTATCAACTCTACCACTTCAAGCTGTCTTGTCTGCCAAGTTTTTTAACCTCTTAATTCAAGTTTCTTAATCTTTAAAATAGGCATAATACTAACCTTCTCACAGGCAGCTGCAGAACAAGACAAAGCAACTAAAACAAAGCTGCTATTGGCTGCTAAAATCCATTAAATCAGTACTCTCTTTGAAGTTTCTTATCCTTCTACCTTGTGTAAGACACAGTGGCTCAAAAGACCTGTTTCAAGTATTTATACACTAATTCACACAGGCATGCATGCATGCATAGCAAACCTCCTCTGAATACCACAGTAACCTGTGTCGCCAAATTAGGTCCCTATCACCAGAGAAATTGCCTAGTTCCCAGTTTAAATGAAAATACAGAGCCAGGCCTCACATAACAGGTGTAATTTTCACGCCTTAGAAATTCCTTGTGTATCCCTTCCCCCTTCTTATATCAACCAAGATACCATAACTTCCTTAAGGGCAACTAAGTTCACCCCTCTTTCACTTTGCTGTGGGTTAAAAAAAAAAAAAAAAAAAAAAAAAAAACAAGTATAAAGAACAATTTTGAAAGGCAGCCTCACAGTTCTTTAAAAATCATCAAACTGATCTATGCAAAACAACTTGTTGATATCTATCACCTGCCTGATATCCTTTCTGAGCTGCAGCCCAGACCCAGGAAAACTATACAGACTATGACCAAAGAGCGGTGTTTAGAGAGACCTGGACTGCTGATAAATTAAGCATTGGTGGTCTCATCCACTGTTACTGCATTCCTGAGTTAGTAAGAGTCCTTTTGGTTAAAGTAATGATCATACTTTGATGCTAAAGTATCAGATGTTACTTTTTGTTTTCTTGTTTCTTCTAAAATACTTCAAGCATAAAGGAAAAGAACAGAGAATACTATAATCTTCCTCTGTGAATCTACCACCTGGCTTTGTCAAATTTTAACAAGTTGCAATATTTTCTTGAGATCTTGTTTCCCGATTACAGATATAGCTGAAGCCCCGTGTGTACCTCTCTGAAACCCTACTCCCTTCTCCTTTCATCCCCGGAGAAAAACACTAGCCTAAATTACAGAATTATTATTTCCATGAATACTTTCTTACAGTTACCACTACTGCATCTCTTATAAACAATATATAATAGTACTATCTTTCCTGTTGAAAATCTGAAATAATATAGAACTGATAGAACTGTACCATCATTTTGCAACTCATTTTTTCATTTTATGTTTAAGAAATATCAATTTTGTTTCATATAGTTCTACTCCATTCACTTTATCTGCTTTACAACATCCATTATATGAAGATAACATAATTTTATTCATGTTCTGCTACCAGCAGACATTTAGGTTTTACTTAGGCTTTCACCAAACCTATAAGCACACAATCTTTGAAAGGGAGAGTCAAATATTAGTCCTGGGATCTAATCTCTTAGCAGAGAGAAATTAAAAGAAGGTACCCATACTCTGGAATAAAGCCTACCCTATCAATGCCCAAACAGACATAATTCACTCATTGTTCTTCATGTAATATATACACTAGTATATGAAGCTTCAATTTTAACTTCTTCCCTAGTAGAACTCTGCTCCTTTGATCCTTCTTACGTTAGAGCCAACGCTGAAATAATCACAGGTATCAAAACCCATTAAACGACTGAATTTTTGTTTGGTTTTGTTTACCCTCTCTCACCCCTATCCCATCCCCAGCTGTTTGGTTTCAACAGTTTCACACATAGGCTCACAAGAATCACAGGATTCCTATACTTTCACGACTACCTTCAACCAGTCTCACCTCCTCCTCTGAGCTAATATGCAACCTGCTGACAACACTATTAAAAATAATGCTGTGGCTGGGTGCAGTGGCTCATGCCTGTAATCCCAGCACTTTGGGAGGCTGAGGTAGGTGAATCACCTGAGGTCAGGAGTTCAAGACCAGGCTGGTGAACATTGTAAAACCCCATCTCTAATAAAAACACACACAAAAAAACAACTAGCTAGGTGTGGTGGCATGTGCCTGTAATCCCAGCTACTCAGGAGGCTGAGGCAGGAGAATCACTTGAAGCTGTGTGGCAAAGGGTGCAGTGGGCCAAGACTGTGCCATAGCACTCCAGCCTGGGTGACAGAGCGAGACTCCATCTCAAAAAAAAATGCTATATGTATATGCTTATCAAATATACACATTTGCCTATTCAAAACAGTATCACCTTTCTAATTAAAACAGGGCCTCTATGAACTACACTATTAAAAAACAATGCTGTATTTATAAGCTTATCAAATATACACATTTGCCTATTTAAAACAGTATCACCTTTCTAGTTAAAACAGGGCCTCTACACATTAAAAATACTAAGGTGCTTTGAATGTAGTATCTGAATATCACTTAGCATTGTTTTACAATTTAACTGCATTAAAACTTTAAAAGAATTTTTCAAAATTAAGAATAATATTTTGGGGCCGGGCATGGTGGCTCACGCCTGTAATCCCAGCACTTTCAGAGGCCGAGGAGGGCAGATTATGAGGTCAGGAGATCGAGACCATCCTGGCTGACACCATGAGACCCTGTCTCTATTAAAATACAAAAAATTAGCCAGGCATGGTGGCAGGCACCTGTAGTCCCAGCTACGTGGGAGGCTGAGGGAGGAGAACCGCTTGAACCCGGGTCACAGATGTTACAGTGAGCCAAGATCACACCACTGTACTCCAGCCTGGGCAACAGAGCGAGCCTCCACCTCAAAAAAAAAAAAAGAATAATATTTTTAGTAGACTCCAGCAGATTTCATCTCAGACTCCTTGCTCGTTTTACCAAACAACTAACTAAAATGAAAACAAAGAAAAGTGAGGGAAACAAGGATGATCTCATTTGCAGTTAACAAAGGATTCCCTTTTACTTTTTATTTATTTTTGTTATTTTTGAATAGGAAACAAATCTAGTTTATTCTATTTACTACTTAGGCAAAAGTATACGTACAACAAATGTGCACTAGGAGAAAACTGGTTTAGCTTTATCAATAATGTAGCATCTTCTACATTATTACATTCTTCTGATACCCACCAGAACTGCACTGTGATCAATGATAAAAGCCTATCAAGAAATTTTCTTATATTATATACTACATATTTACCTGCATAGGTTTTAGTTTTCCTTTTATCTCCATCCCTGGAATTTGCACACACCATGTTGCTGCTAAGTTTCGCTGTATGGACAAAAGCATGTTGACTGGTTTTAAAATTTCAATGTCATTTTGTGGCAAGCTAGCCTGCAAAACAGTTCTGAAAGAAAAACAAAAATTTATTTTTTATTTCAAATTTACATTTTAAAATAAGGACTACCCTATGTGTAACAGTTTTCACACAGCCTTTCATAAAGGCTAAAGGCTGCTATCAGAAGTCTTTTAGAACATACTTGTTTTCACAAAATCAATCCAGATCACAATAAATAAAGTTAATATGCAGAGCTATCCAAAACCAAGCCTATATAACACTGATTTCAAAGACAGAATTTTCGTACACTATGACTACTGCACTATTTACTATTTTTCACAAAGGCTGTTTGATACAGTAAATAGTATATATTGTCATGCCAACAATACATCTTCCTAAAACTGGAAGATAAAGAAAGTGATCCTATACTTAGCCCTTAATATGTCATTGGTAATTCTCCAGACTCAAGGGGAAAACTCAACTTATCTAAAAGTTAAACGAACATATGGTAATAGTCATTCTAGCTTGCCTGCCAACAACCACTTGCATTATCAAATAAGCTCTTGTCACTCAATAGAGCCAACACTGTCCAATTTGGATTAAATAATCCTTTAGATAACTCACTGAAAATTCCCAAATGTGACAATGTTTGAAAATGAGAAATGAATTTTAAATTTTTTATGTTAGGAATTTTTTATGTTATTTTTTCCCACCCCCCAAAAAAGGAAAGGGCTATGTGCAAAGTAAGAAAAATAAAAAAATTAAATTAAGTATTGAGTAAACTATAGTTTTATAATAGCTAACTTTTACAGAATGGAAAAAAATCATATTATAAACTTAGTAAGAGAAAATACAGACTCTGTGAGGCATACAAATAACTATTAACCACTGACCAAGAAGCTAATGGTCAAGGTTTCATAATTAGAATAAATAAGGAATGAAAACCACGAATTACTAGAATATTTTACCTCATGCAAAAATTCTATGAAAATCCTATTTCTAGTAAGAAATACACAACTAGATTACATATTTATACCTTGACAGCTTCAACTGAGTGAGTTCGATGTTCATTTTATCAATGACTGGGGGAAGAGAATAATGTTCCATAGGAACCAAGGTAAACTTGTTTTCAACTCTGATTAAACCAAGATCTGCTATAACACCATTAGGTGATACTGAAGACTGAGGAATAATAATAACTGGTGCTTTCAAATTAATATCCATCAAAAGGCGGAAACTCTTTTGAGCCAAGTCTTTCATGCTGGAAGCAGCTCTTTCTGCAGCCTGGACTGTGGCTGTGCTTAAAGCTTCTTTAGCAGTTTGGAAATTGTTGAGGAAGTTCTGTTGGAAGAGACAGATTTTTAGGGAAAAAGGTAATTATTTTTAAAAGGAAAAACTTTAAAAAGCATTTACTTTAAAAAGAAAAAATAAACAAAAGAAAATATAAAAGAGATGTTATTTATGATTTTGTATATGGAAAGAATAAAGTCTAGAAACATACACTCTGAGCTATTAACATTTGCTCTAGGAAGAAGAGCTCTTTCTTTCATTTTATATATTTGAGAATTATTTTATTCTTATGACAAATTTTTGCAATAATTCTTTTTTGTTTTCAAGGAAAATTAATCTTTATTCATTTACATATGTTTCAGTCACCTGTAAACAACTGAGTATGCTACTCCTGCTACTGCTATTATTCTCTTGGTAGACTCGAGATTGACAATAGGACAGCAGCAGCTATATATGCTTCAATCTTACCCTTCTCTGAACCCCCACTAGAGCTTTTCAGTATACCTTAGACCAAGGGTGTTCAATCTTTTGGCTTCCCCAGGCCACACTGGAACAAGAGGAATTGTTTGAGCCACACAAAACATACACTAATATTAACGACAGATGATGAGCTTAAAAAAAAATCACAAAAAAATTCATAACGTTTTAAGAAAGTTTACAAATTTGTGTTGGGCCACATTCAAAGCTGTCCTGCCGTGGGTTCAACAAGCTTGCCTTAGACACTCCTTAGTTTTTATTTTGTTTTGCCTTTGAGAACATCATGACATTGACATTCCAAGATTATCGCACAACTGAAAAATGGAAAGTGACTACTACTTAAGGCTTTTGTTTTTCAGTCTTGGAAAAATAGAGTTAAATAAACTTTACTCTCACTGTTATTAAATTTAAAAAGTAAATATATATTGCTCATAGTACACTCAAAATAATTGAATGATTCATTTATATAAGTTCAGTAGAGAAATAAAAATAGTCAACATATAAACTAAAGTAGGGGGCTCTTCCAAGCTACACATCAAAGAGATATCCTGAAGCAGAAAAAAAAATTAAGTGGGATTAAAATGGTTTAGTTATATTCAAAATCTATTTTGACAAGCAAAATAAGAATTTGAAAGGAAAGAGAGGAAAAAAGGAAAAGGATAAATTATTAATACTTTGCTAAGTAAGGAGAACAAAGATATGTGATAAGTTACTCTTGAGTGATAAAGAAGACATCAGAGAGAAAAAGGTTGAGGTTTGTTTTTTTTTAGAAAAAATAAGAGAAATGGGATAATGAGAAATCAAGAATATTTTATGCTAAATTTCTAGAAAGTTGTTTAAGAAAGAACACTTGATACAACAGACTAGTATATCATTAGGACTGCTGAGAGTAGGATATAATAGAACACATGTATAAATAAATGGTTGAAACTGGCAACTTTACTTCCAGCCTTACCTGGCAGCTATGGGGTGGACCAGAATAGGGGAGTCATGAAGATAAAGGCAACAATTCTTTAAAAAATCTCCCTTTTATTCATGAATGTTGATTATTTTAAATTCAAATTTAAATGAAAGGGAGAAGGACAATACTGTATTACTCTAAAAGTGGGTTCTATTCTGTACTGCGGGTAACAGCAATAAAGTTTAGTCTTAGATACCAAGCTTCTGCCGGCTTACTTCTAAAGATTTTTTTTAATGTACTCATGCATGAGGAAGACAATTAATTGTCTACAATCCTGTAATCATTAGTAAGAGTCAAAATTTATTTAAAGTAAGACGTATTTCATCTCAATTTCAACAAAAAACAGAAAAATTTTTCCCAATGAAGATAAGATCATTCTTAGAAGCAATATTCTTGGTATAAATCTATTAATATTACAAAGGCAACCTAACCTTCCCCAGCAACCACTTCCAAATTAGTTACTCTCTAGAAAAATAAACATAATGGTTTAAGTAGAAATTAATGATTTTAAGAAATCATGAGATTCTGTACATGGGAAACCCTACAGACTCTACCAAAAGGCTCCTGGAATTGACAAACAACATTGGTAAAGTTTCAGGATACAAAATCAATGTACAAAAATCAGTAGCATTTCTATACACCAATAACATTCAAGCTGAAAGCCAAATGAAAAACACAATCCTATTTATAATACCCATCAAAAAAACAAAGTACCTATAAACACATCTAACCAAGGAGGTGAAAGATCTCTACAAGGAGAACTAGAAAAACACTGCTCAAAGAAATCACAGATGACACAGACAAATGGAAAAACATTCCATGCTCATAGATTGGAAGAATCAATATTGTTAAAATGGCTATACTTCTCAAAGCAATCTATAGAGTCAATGTTATACCTATCAAATGACCAATGTCATTTTTTACAGAACTAGAAAAAACTATTCTAAAATTCATATGGAATCAAAAAAGAACCTAAATAACCAAACCAATCCCAAGCAAAAAGAACAAAGCTAAGGCATCACATTACCAGACTTTATACGATACTATAAAGCTACAGTAATCCAAACAGCATGGTACTGGTACAAAAACAGACAAATAAACCAAGGGAACAGAATTGAGAACCCAGAAACAAACCTGTACACCTACAGCCTCCTGTTCTTTAACAAAGTCAACAAAAATAAGCAATGAAGAAAGGATTCCCTATTTAGTAAATGGTGTTGAGAGAGCTGGCTAGCCATATGCAAAAGAATTAAACACTGTTCATTCTATGGTGAAAGAATGCCTACCTTTCACCATATAAAAAATTAACTCAAGATGGATTAAATATTTAAGTGTGTAAGACCTCAAACTATAAGAATCCCACAAGAAACCTAGGAAACACCATTCTAGACATTGGCTTGGGAAAGAATTTAGGACTAAGTCCTTAAAATCAATTGCAACAGAATTAAAAATTGACAATTGGGACCTAATTATAGAGCTTCTGCACTACAAAAAAAACTTTCAATGAAGTAAACAGACAACCTACAGAATGGAAAAAAATATTCGAAAAGTATGTATCTGACAAAGTATCAAAAGTATGTATCTAACATCCAGAATCTATTAAAAAAAGAAAAGTAAATGAGTGAACAAGCAAAAAAAAAAAACAAATCCCATTTAAAAATGGGCAAAAGACATGAACAGACACTTCTCAGAAGGAGACATGCAAGCAGCCAACAAACATATGAAAAAATGTTCCACATCACTAATGATCAGAGAAATGCAAATCAAAACCATAATGAGAAACCACTTCACACCTGTAAGAATAGCAGTTATTAAAAAATCAAGAAATAACAGATGCTAGGGAGACTGCAGAGAAAAGATAACATTTACATAACTATTTCTGGAAATTTAAATTATTTCAGCCACTGCAGAAAGCAATTTAGAGATTTCTCAAAGAACTGAAAACTACCATTTGACCCAGCAATCCTATTTCTGGGTATATATACAAAGAAAATAAATTGTTCTACCAAAAAGACACATGCACTCATCTGTTCATCAGAGCACAATTCACAAAAGCAAAGACATGGAATGAACCTAGATACCCATCAACAGCGGACTAGATAAAGGAAACATGGCACATATACACCAAGGAATGCTACATAGCCATAAAAAAGAATGAAATCACATCCTTTGCAGCAACATGAATGCAGCTGGAGGCTATTATCCTAAGCAAATTAACACAGGAACAGAAAATCAAATACTACATATTTTCACAGTGAATGCAGCTGGAGGCCATTATCCTAAGCAAATTAATGCAGGAACAGAAAATCAAATACTACATATTTTCGCTTACAAGTAGGAGCTAAACACTGGGTATTTCATGAACATCACAATGGTAACAAGAGACACTGGGGACTACTAGAGAGAGGGAGGAAAGGGGAAAAGGTTGAAAAAATATTGGGTACTATTCTCAGTACTTGGGTGACAGGATCAATCAATCATACCCCCAAACCTCAGCATCATGCAATATACTCATGTAACAAACATGCCCATGTATGCCCTGAATCTAAAATGCTTGGATCATCAACTGAAATTAAATAGTTGAGATTATCAACTGAAATTGACAACTGAAGTCCAAAAAAGTTGAAATTATTTTTTTTGAAAAATAGTGATTTTAGAAAGCTTTGATTAGCAGCCCCGCTAAGAAGAATAGGCAGATTTAAATCCTTTAGCCCATGTGATATGGTTTGGCTCTGTGTCCCAATCCAAATCTCATCTCAAATTGTAATCCCCAGGTGTCAAGGGAGGGAACCGGTAGGAGGTAACTGAACAATGAGGGTGGAGTCCCCCATGCTGTTCTCGTGATAGTGAGTTCTCATGAGATCTGATGGTTTTACAAGGAGCGTTTCCCTCTCCACTCATTCTTGACTGCTGCCATCTAAGACATGTCTGCCTTCCCTTCCATCATGACTGTAAGTGTCCTGAGGCCTCTGCAGCTGTGTAGAACAGTGAGTTAGTTAAACCTCTTTTCTTTATAAATTACCCAGTCTCAGGCAGTTCTTCATAGCAATGTGATCATAGACTAATACACCATGACACTTACATGGAAATAAATAATAAAAAGAAAAGCATTTCATGATGCTGTGGATCACAATCATAACCAAAAGCTGTAAGTTCCAATATGAGTCCTCCAAATGCTTGAAGAGTTTCCTCAAAAAAAAATTGTTTTAACTAAATACTCTTAAATATATTTCATTAAACAAGTAATAGTGAAAAGCCCTAAATTAAAACATAAAACATACATTTAAAATGTATACCTATGGAAATGTTAGAGAATTATAGTCTATAACTTCAAAACAGTAATTTTAAAAATCCATTTGGTTAATATCATGAAAAGGCTTTAACATTCTGTTCAGCACTCAGGTGCTCATCACATAGCCCTATCAGCGAAGATTTTTACTATCTAGGTTCAGCTATATAAGCAAAGGTATTTGGGCCTCAGTGAGAAATAAATAGATTTTTTAAAACTTACCAAAAGAGACATGAAGAATTTATGCACATAAACAATCTGAATACAACCCACTTTGAAACTAAGTTTGCCGTCTACTTTGGACATATCAGCATAGGCCTCTCCTTCTGTAGCATCTGGATAAAGAGTCAGTTGGAACCTAAAGACTTCATCTCCCAAAATAGAGACAGCCTACAAGTATTAGATTAACTGGTTATTATATCAAAAGTGCTGTATAACCCTTATCAATGTATTATAAATAAGTTCTCTTATTACAGAATCCTTGATATATAAAGTAGCAATCTATGGTTTCAACCTTAAAAATTATTAGCTGAAAACATTTTGTTTAACAATGACTTCTTCCTATTTCTATAAAAATCATTTTACCAGTAAAAATATCAATCACTTAACTGTTGAGAAACAAATTTTACAAATCAGTGTGTGTCAAGAGGCCTAGCCTATACACAATGTGAAAGCGGACTATTAGCGTTTTCATCTCCAATTCCTGATAAAGTACCTGGTACATGACAGACGATAAATGTATAGTATGCAAACAAATAATAACATCTCAAATCCAAAGAACAACATAAATTCTAATATAAAAATCTATTTTTTAATCACCTTTTTGTGAATGGACAGCAGATCTACATTCGTAACTATAATATCTTTAAGTCTAGCAAACACATCGGTCTGCTTAGGCTTCACAGAAATAGAGGCATCCATTCCTATAGGAAACACAACATTTATAAACTTTTCACCAATTCAGTGGTATTTAAGTTCAATAATATACTGACAAGATATAAAGTGAATAAAAATTACTCATTATTAGACATATTAATGGCATCAACTTTCATGTATGAGACATCTAAGAAAGATAAGAATACCTTTAAGTGACACAGACATCTCCTACAAAAAAGTTGTGGAAATTAAAAAAAAAAATCACCAAGTTTCAAGGAAATTTTCCAAATTAATCATATTTCTCCAAACTTAAATATCCTCTGAATCGGCAAGATTGGCAGTGGTCATTTATGAAGACAGTATTTGTTAAACAGTGATGTTACAAACATTTACTATATTAAAAACTGTTGGTCTAATAACTTAAAAAAAATGAACATCATTTGATGAATACTCTTATTTCTATAATAAACTATATTAGATAGCAGTCCTCTAAGATCTCTCTCCAAAACAAAATTTCTTTGTCATTCTCAATTTCTAAAGGCATAATGATTTCTACAACTGCATAAAAATGTAGATAATATATAATGCATAAGGAATGTCTCAGGTCAGCTATGAATCATAACAAATTTACTTCTAACATTTTAAAGCACATCTTTGAAAAGTTTGCAGTCTTCAATGTAAGTAAACCAAAAGAATACTCATAAGAAGTCTACCAGGTACAAGCTCATTTTTCGTAGTTATATAAAGAAACAGAAATACTTACGACAAGAAATAACTACTTACCATGTATTTTAATATCTGCAATGTTACACTTCTGATCACAGATGAAGACATTAAATGCATTTAATTCAGCTGTGACCTTTAAATCAAACACATCTTTTTGGGAAACGTTGCTGGATACTAAAAAGTCACAGAAACCTTCTGATTAGTAAAGGGCAAACATGATAGAACACATACAATAACCTCAAATCCACCAAAATAAAAGAACATAATGTACTCTGAGGAACCAGAACTCCCTCCATTAAGATAGCATGTAATTAACAGATTTTGGATCAATTATCAAATTCCGATCGTACAAAAATTAGCATTTTCCCTTTCAAATTACAAATAAAGGCAACTATACTTTTTTTTTTTTGAAACAGAGTCCCGCTCCGTTACTCAGGGGGAGTCCAGTGGCACGATCCCAGCTCACTGCAACCTCTGTCTCCTGGGTTCAAGTGATTCTCCTACCTCAGCCTCCTGAGTAGCTGGGACTACAGGTGTGAAAGGTAACTATTCTATTAATAGCACCTTGAAAGTACAGTTTACCTGATGGAAACCTTACTATAACTTTTTGGGAAAGTTATATGAGTTATGTATCTTAGCTATACTATAACTTTTTCTGGGAAAAAGTTACATTGTATATGAGTACTCTAGAATTCTCTTTGTCTAAAGTTTTGATTCTGAACTCCTTTGCATATCATATATTAGATTAAGGAAGAATAATTCATGACAAACTGAAATAGTGATGCATAGTTAATAAAATACATATTATTTACTATGGCACTTACATGTTATTAACTACAGAAAGTATTTCCTTAGATTATATCCTGTTGCTCCATGAACAATCCTAAAATAAATTCTATGAGAAATGAATATAAAGGGCCAAATTTAAAAAAAAAAAAGCTAAAAAAAAAAAAAACAGAGTGAGACTCCATCTCCAAAAAAATGTATATATACATACACATATTTTTTTGAATATATACTTTTTTTTTTGAGACTGAGTCTCGCTCTGTTGCCAGGCTGGAGTGCAGTAGCACCATCTCAGCTCACTGCAACTTCCGCCTCCCAGGTTCAAACAATTCTCCTGCCTCAGCCTCCCAACTAACTGGGATTACAGGCGTCTGCTGCCATGCCCAGCTAATTTTTGCATTTTTAGTGGAGACGAGGTTTCACCATGTTGGCCAGGATGGTCTCAATCTCTTGGCCTCATGTTCCGCCAGCCTTGACCTCCCAAAGTGCTGGAATTACAGGCATGAAACACCACACCCAGCCAAAATATATTTTATAATGTATTGCATGCAGGCGTATGTGTGCATAAGAATCACAATCAAACTAGTTCCTTAAATCCACTTTAGTCCAGATCCTGAATGATAAATTTAGGATGCATTTTCCTAAAAATCTGTCTCACTTGAAGGAAACAGAGAATTCTGATTGAAACTGCAAAAGCATAGAGAATATCTGTCCTTAATCACCAATGTGACAGGTTTTTTCTTTAATATTTCATGTAGCATAACCAAACCATAAAGACCAACAATACAGTAAAACTGGAAGACTTTATCTTTGGGGTTAATAGTGTTTCTAGTTTATTGTGAGTTTAAACATCTCTTTTTCATTTATTCAACTGTGTTGTGTATGTATTTTACATATATACATTATATAAAGGAGACAAACTTCTGAGGATATTATTTCTGAGGCTATTAATGTGAGAGGTACATTAAAGACAAAAAGTTTGGTAAAGCTCTTTTACTCTAGTTTATAAGGAAATTACTGCTCTAGTCCATGGTTTAAAAAAATCATATCCTTGTATCTGATCTAATAGTACTGACAAGTTTTACACCAAACATGTCAGTAATATAGGTAAAACTCAAACTTGTAATGGTCTGAAAATTGAATTACTGGATATTAAATACTGACATCATATAACATGAAAGAAAAATAATTAAAATGATATTTGTCTTAAAAATAAGCAAATGCTCTTTATTCACTCAGAATGTCATACCTATTATTTCATAAGTCATATGCCTGAGGACCATGTGCCTATATCTGTGTGATCTAAATACAGTTTTGGTTGGAAACCAGTGTCAGTCTGTATATTCCATGAGCTCCTTCCCTGCAGTGTCCCACAAAGCACTTAAAATTACTGAGCACCAGGTAAGTCAAGTCTACCTGACTAACTGAAATGGACCTTTGTTACCATGTATGACTGAATCCATAATTGAACTTCTTCCTTTCTCACTTTCATTGAACTGAAGATTGCAAAGACACATCAACATAAAGTACATAAATTTCTATTTTATGTAAAAACTAGACAGTGAATTGAAATATAAATACATAACATTAAACAACATTTATTTAAAATTCCTCACTAAACTGCTCTATAATCCCATAGAGATAATGTTTTCTTTCTCTTGAAACTAACCTAATGTATCAGAGCAGCAATGTCAACATGCTAAATACTTACCTTAATGGAAAAAAACAAGTTGTTATATTATTATTAAAGTTCAGATACAAAGCTTTAGATCATGATTCAAAAATTATTACCAGCTTTGACAGTGATACTTCTGGACTCCCCCTACAAGTGGTTTCAGCTCAGATTCCTTCTCAGAAGAGGAAGGTTCAGAGGATGGAACAGCAGATGATAAAAAATCCATGAAGGAAAGCAAAGCTTCCAAATGAAGTACTAAGTCTAAGGATGAAAATGAAACCTAAGATAATGAACAATTAGAGAGGCAGATTTCAGATGCAGTAACATTTTTACATCAGGGTTCAACAAATATAAGCAGCACAAGAAGAGTTCAATTAAGGGCCTTTTTAAATTTTTAATTTTTTTTAAGAACTAACTCTATTAAAATGTTAATCTTTGCCCGATAATAAACCAACACTCTCCTCACTCCCATTTTTAACTCAATAGAACTGGATGAATTTTAAGTAAAGATACAGAAAATATTCTCAGGCTTTAAACCACATTTCAGGCAGTTCCAAGCTGACTATGCATGTTCAAATGGACTGTGAGCAATGTCTGTACTAGGTTATGCTTTATCCTCCACCTTATCTTATTCTAATCCAAATGCCAATACATAATTCAAATGTTTAATGCTTCCACCAATGTTAGGCCAAATAACCAGTCGACTAAAATGAGTAACAAAATTCCTTCTAAGTGTATTACTCACATACTTGTCAAGAAATCTAAGTCAAAATTGAGAAACAATATTTTCAGAATTCAAGTCAACTTTCTGTGAGAACTTTATTCCAATTCTATATCTATTTAACTTTATCCATAAATTAGATTAAAAATATTATTATTGCCACTGTTATTCTCATGTTAGAACTTATAATTTCACAATTGAAAATGGCTATGAAACTAGATTTAATCAACACAACCCAGCCTTATAGTAAATTATAAAAGATTTACCTTCAGTCTCTGTCTGGTACTGTCATGAATAGTTTTAAATTCTGGTCCATCACTGTCTGCCTACAAATAGTGGAAAATTACACCATACAGTTTCAAACACTAAAAATTGATATACTGAAAATACATATACTCTTTATTTTTCTAAGCATGCTACTAAAAGAGTGAAACCATATTTCTTAAAGGCAAAGAAGACCATTCAAAAAAAAACAAACTGACCACATAAGCATTTCTCACATACCATACAAGCAATAACTCAAATTCCTTATCCTACTGTGGAGGAAATGCTAGTATATCTAGATTAGGTACACTAATCTAAAAAGTAGGAAAAAATGCCGGATTATATATAACATACTTTACTTTGGATTACAATGGAACTTTATGTTATTCCCATTTATTCAACATCATAGAGTAACTCAGAAGGTTAATGAAAGTATCCAGGATTTTCAGATGCTTGCAAAATTTACTACAATCAATCAGTTTAGATCAAAAAATGTTGGGAGAGAAAACTGGAAATATTAAATACAAGGGTAATATATATAACATTATATATTCAAATATTAAAGAATCCTAGAAATGAAATGAAATGTACCTTTGTCAGTAACATTTTCAGAAGGGGTTCATCAGTCACATTAGAAGAGTTAATAATGTGAAGAGGTTCTCCTTTACAGTCTAATAGAGAAGAAAGACAAGGTTGATACATCAAGTTAAACATTTCACATGTTTTAAAACAGGACCAGCCATTACACAAATGTACATTTGTCAAAACTCAGAACTGTACACTAGAAAGAGTGAAGTACACTGTGTATAAATCATACCTCAATAAACCTGGCTTTGAAAAAAAAGGAAACAAATTCCATAAAACAAAAATACTAATACTCACCAATTACAACTGGTATAACACATGGTACTGTGCTATTACTCTCATCTAAACAAATCATAGTATATTAAAGAATCTATAAAATATATAAAGTAGGGATTATTCTCAATACAAATTTACTTAAAGATATCCCATAGAGTTCTTATAAACTTTAAACACTAATAGAACTTTAAAAGTTAGCTTATTGCAGGAACTTAAAAGGTCAAGGATACCCACTAACAATAACTTAGTATTTATTCTGAGGGAAGGACATGAGACTACAGATGATATTAATTTTTTCCTCTATATACTTTTGTATTTAATTTTGATTTTTTACAAACACATATTAGCATAATTTAAAAGAAATATTAAAACACACAACTTAAAAAACAAGTAAAACATCTTTTTTCTAGTAAATTAACTCAACTTTTCAAAATGGGTCCCCTACCTCTGTACCAAGGGACTGTTTTTGAAAAGCTGAGTTAATGTAGTAGGAAATTAACACCACTTTACACAAATAAATATGTTTAATGTTGATAAAAAGGTAGGGATTATCTGCCTATTGAATAATTTTCACAGACAATATTTCACACTTACCAGTGAAATCAAAGCATCGCATACTAATTTTTTTTAGATAAGCTTTAGCAGTCATGTCATAGGTTTTAACTCTAGCTTCCATTCCAAGTTGCAGGACATTTAGCTCATGTAAAGGCCTTCCTTCCTTTTCTGATTTTTTCATCAAAGTAACCACAACCTAAAAGAAGGTACCAGTATTACCTCCAACTATTTCACTAATACACAATGAAGATACGTCAAGAATTTAATAAGTATCTGGAGTGATATAAGCAAGAAATACACATAATGTTAAGATGTTTACTTCTATTTGTGCCTGCAGTTTGGCCTAATTCCCAGAAGTCCTAGTCTGATGGACAGCTATCCATCTGAAAGTCTATGATACTAACAGCCAATTTTTACACTATTCCTAAGGTAACTTTTCTCAACTTTGGCAGTATTAACATTTTGAGCTGGTAATTCTTTGTAGTGGGGGACTGTCTTATGAATCATAGGATACAAGGCAGCATCCCCAGCCTCTACCTACCAGATGTCATTTGTATTCTCACCCCAGATAATGGCAACAGAAAATGTTTTCAAACAATGCCAAATATCCAATGCAAACTGCTCCCCCTTTTACCCAATCATTGTCCTAAAGTAAGAGAACAATCATAATATACATTACAAATAATATTTAAAACATCTTATGGGTTTTACATATGTATGTATATATGTTGTATATGTGTGTGTGTTAAGTATATCTGCAAATAGAATCATTCATCTATCAATGTTTCAACGACCATGGCTTAAAACCTTCAGTACTCCGATATTAACCAGAAAAACATCCAAGTTTAACATAAAAGAAGTTGGCTTCAAACCATGTATTTCAGATTCTTAAAAGTAGAGCCCATTCCTTTAAAAGTTTGTTTGTTTGTTTATTGACTGATTGTTAGAGACAGGGTCTTGCTCTGTGACCCCAGCTGGAGTGTAGTGACATAATCAGAGCTCACTGCAGTCTTGACCTCCTGGGCTCAAGCGATCCTCCAGCCTCCCAAGTAGCCAGGAGTAAAGGCACATGCCAAGACACCTGACTAATTAAAAAAAAACAAATTTTTTTTTTTGTAGAGATGCGGTCTCATTACGTTGCCCAGGCTGGTCTCAAATACCTGGACTCACACGATCCTCCAGTCTTGGTCTCCCAAAGACCTGAGATTACAGGCATAAGCCATTGCAAACAGACTATTTAAAAGTTTACCATTTTTATCTCAGAGAAAAAACATAAGCTCTGATAAAACAGATTTAGAGGAAGTCCTTACAAGTCTCTGTATCCACTATGCTCTCTCACATACTCACACTTTTATGCCCGTTCCTCTCTGCCTTGCCCCTAGACCCTTTCCTGATCCCTTTTCTCAGATAATTTATTTCTCTTTAAAAACTTGATTCAAATATCTCCTCCTCCAGAAAATCTTTACTGAACCTCTCGGTCTGCTTAAATGCCCCCTCCCTACCATCAGCAGCACCCCAAGCTCCAACAATATCCTCGGCACAGTTTTCGTGAAGTGATTACAAAAATTTTAATAGTTTTCCTGCATGAGTTCAGACTCTATACTTTTTGCCTCTATCCTTATCACCATGCACATACAATAAATATTTGTTGGATGTGTGAATAAAGAAGAAAATCCATTTCATCTTTTCTCAAGAATATGCAGATGGCAAACATATTAGTAATGTAACTTTTTTTAAATGCAGGCATATAGTATTTTATTCTATCAAGGGTTTCTAACATTTGAAAAGAATTTCTCTGACACTGTCTCCCTTTCCTGCCTTTCTTATATGACATCCAAGGCAAGCGACATTCCAACTGTCCTAAAATCATTAAAAAGCATGTTATAGGATGCTGCCATTTTCTCTATGAAACACTGTAGCTCCCAAATCCTTAACAAACTTTTAATTTTTAAAACATCACTGCTGGGCCAGGCACTGGGGTTCATACCTGTAATCCTAGCACTTTTGGAGGCCGAGGCGGGCCAATCACAAGGTCAAGAGATCAAGACCATCCTGACCAACATGGTGAAACCCCCTGTCTACTAAAAATATAAAAAAAAAATTAGCTGGGCATAGTGGCAGCTGCCTGTAATGCCAGCTACTCAGGAGGCTGAGGCAGGAGAATCACTTGAACCTGGAAGGCACTGGTTGCAGTGAGCCAAGATTAAGCCACTGCACTCTAGCCCAGCGACAGAGCAAAACTCTGTCTTGAAAAAAAAAAAAAGAAAGAAAAGAAATCACTGCTATATGTGAGCGGCCCACATATATTTTTTTCATCAGTACCGATTATCTACAAGTTTAGTAGAGGTAATTCCAAATAACCATTACTTATTCACCTCACTTTACAAAAACAGATGAAAATTACACACCTCTTTAATTTCAAAATTCAGCAGCATATTAATGATGTCTACAGATCTAATTTCCTCCACTCCAGTTGTTAAAGTATTTTTTGAAGCATGTACATCTTGTTGTGATATGGAGATTTCAAGGGACTCTTTAATTTCACCTGAAATGTTTAAAAGAAATTCATTCATTTCTATTCACACATTTCTTCCACAAATACTTATTGTGGACTTATGAGTATTCTGGACCTGGTAGAAGCAATGAAAATCCACAAATTAGTAACAGTGCTAGCCCTTAGAAAACTCATGGTTTAGCAGAAGAGACATATACATTTAAAAGACAAAATAAGCAGGCCATACCTAGTCACATTAAGTGAACAAATGTTAATAGATGCTATATAAAATGCACTGGAAGCACAGAAAAAAGTGTGACATTGTTTTACAGAAGTCAAAAAGGCTCTTAGAAGAGAGCTAAAGGATCTCCTCACACAGCGGAGACATTACTAGAAAGGAGGAAAACCAGGGAGTGATAACACATGATAGGTTTTGCAGACAGAATGGAGTTTGATATGGTTAAGTCATTAGGGGGATAACAAGAGTTAAGACTAGAAAAGAAAAAAGGGAGTGGGAGGTTGGGGACTCTTGCACCACACTAAGAAACAAAAGTAAAGCTATATAATTTTGATGCTGTTTCTGAAATTCGTGTACCCTGAAACGCAATAAAATTGCTTTTTAAACTGTAATATAAAAAATATTAACAGTTATCACTTGCTAAGTGTTCATCTGTGTGGCAGACGCTGTTCTAAGGGCTGTATATATACTTGTGCTGTTCTAAGGGCTGTATATATACTTTTCTATTTAATTCTTATGACATATATTTGAGGTAAGAACTTTATTGTCCTTATTTCAAAATGACCAAATGAGATTCAGACAGATTCAGTCCCTTGTCCAGTGTTGTACAAATGGCAGAGTCCAAATTTGTCAGTCTAATTTTGCAGTCCTCACTTTCCACTGTCCCTCAATATCATTAAATTAGTTATTACTATTATTGCAGTTGACATTATCTTGACCACTAATACAACACACAGGAACCATGTAGTATAAACTATACCAGAATTCCATATAGAAAGCCACTATTGTTAATCATTACCTTTGACAAAGCATTGTATAGGGCAGGGTTTCTTAACTATCATCTTACTCCAACACTGTTCCAAACATAACGTGAACCAGGGAAAATGATTCTAGCAAATATCTTTGCTTTTAAAAAACAATTCCCAGAATAGGCAAAGATTTTTCAAGTAGAAAATAAAAAATGTTGATCATTTTAACAAAGAGTAAATTTAAGCTGATTGAAATTAACAAATTCTATTCATTAAAAGATCCATTAAAAGAGTGAAAGGCCACCAGTCAGAATAGCTATTGAAAAGTCAAAAAATAACATATGTTGGCCAGGCTGCATAAAAAAGGGAATACTTACACACTGTGGGAATGTAAATTAGTTCAGCCACTATAGAAAGCAGTTTTGAGATTTCTCAGAGAACTTAAAACACCTTTGACCCAGCACTCCCGTTACTGGGTACATACTCAAATAAAAATACATCATTCTACCAAAAAGACACATACCCTCACCTATTTATCACAGCACTATTCAGAACAGCAAAGACATGGAATCACCCTAGATGCCAACTGGCGGTGGGCTTAATAATGAAAATGTGGTACATATACTCCATGGAATGCTATGCAGCCACAAAAAGAATGAAATCATGTCGTTTGCAGCAACATGAAGCTGGAGACCACTATCCTAAATGAATTAACCCAGCAACAGAAAACCAAATACCACATGTTCTCACTTGTAAGTGGGAGCTACACATTAAGTACACATGGACATAAAGATGGGAACAACAGACACTGGGGACTACTGGGGATGGGAGAAGGTGGACAGGGGGAGGGTTGAAAAACTACCTGTCAGGTACTATGCTCACTACATGGGTTATGGGATCATTTGTAGATGAAATCTCAGTGACACACAATTTACCCATGTAACAAACCCACACATGTACCCTCTGAACCTAAAATAAAAGTTGGAAAAAAAAAGTGTGAAAGGCAAACCACAGATAGGGAAAAAGATATTTCTACACACACATGCATGTAACACATATAACAAACAAAGGGCTCATATTCAGAATTTTTAAACCGCATATCAATAAGAAAAAAGGCAAACATCTCAGTAAAAATAGTTGTCAATAGGATAAAATGGTTACATCACTAAAAAGGATATCCAAATGGCCAAATAACCATATGAAAAGGTGTTCACCTTCACTAGTAATCAAAAAGCAAATAAAACCCATAGTGAGATGCCACTGCATATCTATCAGAATGCTAAATTTAAAAAGATTGGCAAAGCCCAGTACTGGAGAGAATGTGAAACAACTGGAACTCTCATACGTTGCTTCTAGGAAAGTAAATTAGTGCAACCAGTTGGAAAACTGCTTGCTATAATTTGGCACAAGTTACTGAAGCTAAACGTAAATCTCACATATGACCAAGTAATTCTACTCCTACCTATATATCCAAAAAAAGTGTATATAATTATGTCAAAGACACAAAGTAACATCAATTTCATTCATGAGAGCTAAAAACTGGAAACAACCTGAATGTTCATCAAAGATAGAATGAATAAAATAAATTTTGATACATTCATGTAACTGAATACTGCACAGAAATAAAAAGAACAAACTACTGCTATGCACAACATGGGCGAATCTTGCAAACATAATGCTGAAGAAGCCGAACATCAAAGAGTAAATTCTGTATGATTCCATTTATATGAAATTCAAGAAGAGGCAAAACTAATCCATCTATTGCAAGTTAAAGTGGTAGTTACCTCTGGGTGGATTTGCAGGCAGGATGTTTGGTACTGACTGACAAAGGACAAGAAAGAAGCCTTCTGGGGTACTGAAAATGTACTATATGTTGATCATGGTGATTACACAGGTATATCCACATATGCAAAAATTCACTGAATCGTACACTGAATATTTTTACACTTCACTGTATGTATTAAAATACAGTTACATAGTTTTTTAATAAAAAAATACAATGTGATGCCAGTTTTCACTTAGCATATGGACAAAATTTTTTAATCTGATAATACACTGTGTTAGAAAGGTGTAGAAAAACAACCTGGTGGGAGTGCAAAGTTAGTAACGTTCTATGGAGGGCAAACAGCAAGATCTGTCAAAATCTTAAATTAGTCTATTGATTTGCTGACCTAATTGTCAATTAAATTTACATTAATAATTTACATATCTTTTAACTGGTGTTATCCTATAGATATATACATACTTATAAAAGTATGTATGAGGATATTCAATGCAACATGGTGATAATGAAAGTTTAAAAACAACCAAAAACGTCTACCACTAGGAACTTGCTAAATAAATTAAGATACTTCAACAGAATTTAATACCAGGCAACCATTACAAAGAATGAAGGAGATCTACACATATCTACAGATATGGAACAGACACCAAGATACACTGTTAATATTTCTTAAAAAAAGCAAAGTGCATAAACACATACATGCATGTATACATACAGGATGCTACCATGTTTGAAAAAAACTAAAGATTACACATTTATGTGTATATACATACATTATATATATATATACACACACATATATATGTATATATGCGTATATTACCTTAAAAAATAAGGCTGGCAGTTATTTTGTCTTTAAGTCAAAAGGACCACTGTAACTAATAATCTAAATTCGGTTTCCGTTTTTACTCCTGTATAATCTTCTCAGTATCTTGGGAAAGTGATAATTTATCAACCATTTCAATTCCTACACATATTTTACTACCAAGCCTTTTTGAAAAATCAGATACACTGTGCTACCATAACCTACTGCCAACTCAAAATGGTTTCTTCTATACATGCAATTTCAATGATTACTTCAACAATCTACCACTGATTTGAAGTCCTTCTTTATGGCCTCCTCTTCACTCGTGCAACTTAGAAAAAAGTCTGAAATTATAACTGAAAACTTAAGAGAGTCAATCATCTCCAACTATTATTTCATTCAATAGCATTTTGTTTATTTTCTTGGTAATATGAACTGCAACTTGTAAACATACATTTGTTTACTTTTTATTTCCTAATTCCCTACTAAACCATAAAATAAATAGACACATAAGTATTATGCCACTTACTGTCAGCCTCTTACCTGTCTCTTGTACTCCTGGCTTCACTTTATACAAGTCTTCAGTACCCTCACCGAGATTTTCTGCTAGTATCCTAAATAAAAGATTAAGATCTTCTTGATTTAGACTAACCTGTAAAATATTATGTTAAAAAAAACTATATTACATTTTTAAATGAAACAATTGTAATACAGAAAATAAATTCTCAGTTGCAACACATGAGGGACAGAATAATCCTAACACTAAAAAGTTACATATAATCAAAACCCACAAGAATTGCACTACTTGTTTCATGTTAAAATTTTTATTTTCAAAGATAATAAGATGTTTACAGAAAAACCGATGTAATTTATCAGTCGATACTAGCTCCAATGACTTATGTTTACTGAAAGTTAATAATGATCAAAGAAATCTTACCTTTTTTTTTTAAAGTGACAAATTGGGAAAATGCATAAATTCTACTTTTTAAACAATAACAACTCCAATGAAATAAAAAGGTTATCTTCAATATAAAAAATAAATATGTTCTTCAATGCTATAATTATCTTAGGGGAACTTAGATATCCCTAAAAATAAAAATGTACATATATAATACATAAGATAAAGTATAATATGCTAATACATAATTTATATACAGATCTCTACCAATATGTATGCATAACAAATTTTAAAGTTAAGAAATCTTAACTAAAGATTAAATTCTACAGAAAATAATAATGATCTTGTTGGAAAAAATCTCACTAAAATTTTTCTTACGCTATTCAGCAAAAAAGTCTATATTTCATTTGGATTTCAACTTTAAAAATCTTCAGAGTTTAAAATTTGAACAATGAAATTTTTTTTCACTCATGTACTTACATTCATTGAATCAAGATATCCTTTAATTTCCACAACTGGCAGCTTGTGGTACCAAGATGCAGCTATATTCCGATTTACAAAAAAATCCAAGTTAATTGGGTGCAACAGCTGAATATCAGGATGATAGACGCCCGGCTGGATGACTGTCCTGTGAAAAATAGAAATGTTACGTATGCATAGATATAGGGTAGAAATGCAACAAATTAAAAAAAGCAAAGTCAAGCAGTTTTTGGCTGTTCTACATACTGATTTGAAACAGTGTGGCTTGAGTATTTTCAAAACTGAATCTATAATTAATCTATAATCCACTAGAAGGGACAAATTAAAAGGTGATATACAATGAACCATTAAGAAAACTTTTTCCTTTAAACAGGAGATAGGTAAAAATGGAATAACTTTTTAAAAGCAATCCACATGAAGAAATAGAGAAAATCATCACATACAGTTGTTCAAGGATTAATAGGTATGTTGGTGCAGAGACGGAAGAAAATGATGGCAAAGTGAACAAGAGGTGAACAGTTAGCATTTTCTAAGCCATTTCATAAAGCTCTTCTCTAGGATTATTTTCTAGACTTGCCTTATAGTCATTAATTTTTTATTCTACATAATTAAATCTTCATTGATGAGGTAGAATATAATTTTTAAATGAATTATGTACAGATTTCATGTGCCGCCTGGTATGAGCACTTAAGATGCAACATAATTTACACAGCATGCCTGCCAAAAATGTGCAAGTTCAATCAAACCATGAGGAATCACTCAGACAAAACCAAATTGAGAGGTTAAGTGGAACGAGACTGTTTTCTTCAAAACTACAGTAATAGTCATATAATCATAAAAGACAAAGAAAAGCTGAAGAACTACTCCAAAATAAATTTTCGTCAGTACAGAAATCCTCCTCAGTAGTACAGAATACAATTATACACTATGGGTGATCCTGAATGGGGTGAAACAGTGGATAGTCCTATAATGGAAATTATTATAATGGGACAACTGGTAAAATCTGAATATTGACTGAATTTCAGATTATAGTATTGCATCAATATTAAATTTCCATAATTATATCATGTTTAATGTAAAAGAATGAATGTCCTTGTTTATAGGAGACATACGATAAAGTATTTAGAGACAAAGAGTTAAGATGTCTATTCTCAAATGATTTAACAGAAAATGTTTTAGAATAATATGTATATATGTGTAGACAGATTAAATCAAATATAAACAATTTGTGAACCTAGATGAAGCATATGCAGGTACATTCACAGTACCATTTTTATCAATTTTTCTGTAGGTTTGAAATTTTCGAAAGTAAAAGTTGATTTAAAAACTGTTCTCGTGGCCTGGTGCAGGGGGCTCATGCCTGTAATCTCAGCACTTTGGGAGGCCGAAGTGGGCAGATCACTTGAGATCAGGAGTATGAGACTAGCCTGGCCAACATGGAGAAACCCCATTTCTATTAAAAAAAAAAAAATACAAAAAATTGAGCCAGGTGTGGTGGTTCGTTCCTATAGTCCCAGATACTCAAAAGGCTGAAGCAGGAGAATTGCTTGAATCTGGGAGGCGGAGGCTGCAGAGAGCTGAGATTGCACCACTGCACTCTAGCCTGAGCAACAGAGCAAGACTTCATCTCAAAGAACAAAATAAAAAACTGTTCTGGGCCAGGCGTGGTGACTCACACCTGTAATCCCAGCATTTTGGGGGGGTCGAAGCATGTGGATCACCTGAGGTCAGGAGTTCCAGACAAGTGTGGCCAACGTGGTGAAATCCCATTTCTATTAAAAATACAAAATTTAACCAGGTATGGTGGCTCGTGCCCATAGTCTCAGTTACTAAGGAGGTTGAGGCAGGAAAATCGCTTAAACCCAGGAGGGAGAGGTTCCAGTGAGCCAAGACCACGCCACTAAACTCCAGCCTGGGTGACAGAGCAAGACTCCATCTCAAAACACACACACACACACACACACACGCACAAGCAAAAGAAAATCGGTGTAACTGAAGAGTTTATTTGAACAAACTGTTGGGTAAGAATTTCAACAGTCATAAAATTTCATGGAAATCATGAACATAATATTTAAATCCTTAATTATTGAAAAAATCATACCTAGAAAGTGTAAGCTTTGTTAGCTGCACATCCATTCTATCAATTACTGGAGGATGTACATAGTCTTCATCAGACACCAGACTAAACTGATTGTGAACTCTGATTAACCCAAGATCTACCACTACTGCATTGGTGGAAATGGAAGACTGTGGGATGACTATAACTGGTGCTTTCAAATCAATATTGATGGAAACACGAAAACTCCTCTGGGCAAGATCTTTCACACTTGTGGCAGCCTTTTCTGCAGCCTGAGCAGTGGCAGCACTCAGAGACTCTTTGGCTGTCTGGAAATTATTCAGGAAGTTCTGTGAACACAAAGTATAAAAAGAGAAATTCAAAGAGAATACAGGCACATCAATAATAACATAATCTTCTTTTCATACATGTGGTAACTTTTTTCCCCCAATATTTAACTCTCAGTTGAGCCCTCCTTTTCTTGTGGTAGTAAGAAATTACCGATAATCCATCTATAGCTATGAGCTGCCTGAAATGAGTTAATGTTACATGGTTAAGAAACAGAGAAAGAATTTTTTTTCCAATAATTTTTGTACTAAAGAATTTGGCTTCATTATATTATAGTAAAACTAATTTGTTCTAGACAAAAATCATTAAATGATTCAGATTTCAACTGTTAAGTAGGAGTTTTAATCTCTACATTCATGCATAAATACCATCTATAATTAAAATAATGCCCACTCTAAAATCCAAGATTTATAACATTTTCCATCATAATTATTAGACTTTTAAAAGTATTTCAAAGTTGAAAAATCCATATACAAATAACGATTTTACCAGAAGTGACATGAGGAATTTATGAAGATAGACGATCTGAATGCAGCCAACATTCAGAGATAGCACACCATCCACTTTGGACATATCAGTATACAAATCCCCCCTCAGTAGCATCTGGATACAAATCCAAATTAAAACGGAAAACTTCATTTCCCATTATTGACACAGCCTGAAAAACAGACACTTGAATGTACTCTCATCCAGGAAGATAACGACAAAATTTTAGAAAAGGCTTTATATTTGTAATATTTATAAAAACATTTTTCTATTAAGTATATTTCATTAATGTTTTTAAAATAAAATATACTTTACAACAGAATCTCATATTCAGCCATTAAAGAATATTAACTGTTTACAATTACTTACTTTCTTATGAACTGTCTTTGGATCAACATCTATAACAATAATATTTTCCAGTCGGGCAAAAAGTGACTGCTTTCTTGACTGAAGAGAAAGGGAGGAATCCAGGCCTGAAAAAAGAGTGTACTATAATTTCTACGTTATCTACCGTATATAAGATCTTTATTTCCATTACATTACATTATTTTACCTTGGGGTGACTTTTAAATTTAGCAATGTTTCAATTCCCAATGGATAAATAAGTTGCAATATTAAAGTTTTTTGTTTTATAAACACCAAAATCTATAAATTCATTAAACAGTTATCTGAATTTTCAATCCAGGGAAGAAACACATCTAGTACAAATAGATTATCTAGGATTTAAGAAAATATCCTTTATACCTTATATCCAATCATTTACATGGAAATTATAAAAGTTTCACAAATCAAATTCAGACTAGTAGATACATTGCCAGTTTGGAAAGGACAAAAGAAAAAAAAAACTAGTTTTCCAGTTTGTAAGTTCTTAAAAAATTTCATTAAACATATTCTGGTTTTTGTTTTTGTTTTTTTGAGATGGAGTTTCACTCTTGTTGCCCAGGCTGGAATGCAATGGTACAATCTCAGCTCACTACAACATCCGTCTCCCAGGTTTAAGCGATTCTCCTGCCTCAGCCTCCCGAGTAGCTGAATTACAGGTATGCACCACTACGCCAGGCTAATTTTTGGTGTTTTTAGTAGAGATAGGATTTCTCCATGTTGGTCAGGCTGGTCTCCAACTCCCGAATTCAGGTGATCTGCCTGCCTCAGCCTCCCAAAGTGCTGGGATTACAGGCGTGAGCCACCACCCCCAGCCACCTATTAAACATATTCTTTATCTTTACCAGATCACAAGCTAGTAAAGATAAGCCAGAGGAAAAGCTAGATGAGTTTTAGTAGCTTTTACCTAAAAGAACATAATGTGCTCACAGATATTGTCATGCATTATAAGACTGTTTTTCTTAAGGAAAGATAAATAAAGACAAATACATAATTATGTTATATATAAAAATCACATAAAGGTAAAAAGAGATTAAAAAGTAAAGTTATTATAAAGCATGTCCATAGACCTTCACCTAAAATCTAGACTGACACTTCTCCTAGCTCAATAGTATTTCTACATAGACATCAGTATCCCTTTTCCACATCCTAGATAACTGTCAGGAAGGTCCCAAACACCAGGATATGTGTAAAGTTCAATAGGGATGGTCAGATTCTGACCAATATCTATATCCCAAAGAGAAGAAAGTATGCAATCCAATTATGTCTTTCCAGCTTTCACGGCTCAGAGCCCTTTATTTGTACATTCTTTACCACTGCAAAGAAAAAGAAGAAGAAAAAGCTTCTCTCTTCACAATTTTTAATACTGTGTGAACTTTTACCTTGAATCTTGATTTCGGCGATATTGTTCTTTTCATTGCAAACAATGATACAGAAGGCATTCAACTTAGCAAATAGCCTGAAGCCAATAATGTCACTATCTTTGGAGGATACAATCACTAGAAATAAAACAAAGCACTCTATCACACAGTGAAATTCTAGTCATCTACACTCTATTAAGGTTTATTCCCTATATTAAGTGAACCACTGTTATGTTAAAAAAAATATGTAACATTCTCCAACTGTTAAAGATTCAAATACTTTTTTTGCTTTATATATTCTGTAAAGTTTGCATTTTTAATAGTGATTTAAAAGCAAGAGAAAAAACTAAAATAAATAAGGACATTGAACCTGAGAGAAGTTAAATAATGTGTCTAAGTTTACACGGTTGAAGTTGCAAAATCAGGATCTGAACTGTGTTCTTCCTGATCCAAAATCTGGGTTCTTGGCCAATTAGATGCTACTCCTGAACCCTTCCCTACCTTTGTTGTCTGAGTCTTAATTTCCTTATGTGTAAAATGGAAAGAAAGACTAACTCTTTAAAAGGCCGTTCAGGAGCCACTGAGAGGAGGAAGAGCTCAGTATAAATACAGGTCTTTTCCCCCTATTACCTACCTAAAGGCATCCTATACCACCACCAAAATAAGAGCAAACATTTTTTAAAACAGCAGTATTGATTATATTTGCCTTATATATCAGTTGCTTGCATATAATTTAATTTGAAGAAAAGGGGAAAATGGTAATTAAATGACTCAGTCAGATAATCTCTAGTATTCCTTATTTAGCTTTAGAATTCGAAAACCCTTGCTAACAAAAAACAAAAATGTATTTTTCATACCTTTTGGCAGAGTTGAATTTTTTTGTTGCTTTTCAGTTGAAATTTGTACCTCCTTGGCAACACTCATGCTTTGATCATCTGATGGAACAATGGTTGTAAGGTAATTAATAGAAGAGAGAAGAGCTTGTGTTTGTAGCAACAGATTTAAAGACGAAAAGGCCACCTAAAAATGTTTTAAAGAGAAAATTAGTTTTTCACAGCCAATTATAACCTGTAGTCTCCACGACAGACCCAAAAGATTCTCAGCTGGGCCTGCATCATTGCTTTCCACAATTTAGAAGGAACAGTGAAGAGAGGAGATCACAATCCCCTTTAACAGGGAATATATAGAGAAAAATTACACTTATATACTACAGGGGTACATCAGAATATTACAGTAACCTAATTACTCCATTTCCCAAGCATAATGGTCATGAAATCTTTACTCTGCTTCTCATGGCCATCCTGATATCAACATATAGATGGCTTTTTAAATCTTCAATAGATAATTATGATTATATAAAACTACAAGTCAAAAGATAAAATCCCAGAACCACCATGTGCTACTACTATGTCTAGAAATGATTTCAGAGGTGGCACCCATGAGATTTAAATATAAAAAGGACAATTATGAGTGAGTTACTAAGTGATCTTCTCAAATCACAATAATGGTCCTGTCATTTAAAAGGAAACACAATATATAACTTACAGGGAAAAAGTACTACACTTGTTAAAACAATCACTCTAGAAAGCTAAGATAGCAATACAAACTGCTTTCAAGAATGGGTAGTTTTCTAATAACAAATTAATATAAAATTAAAAACTGTTTATAAATAAGAATTTCTTTTCATTTTCTCATAACACTAAATGGATACAAAAACAATAAAAGCTTCATAATATTAAAACATATATTCTCCTACCTCTCAAAAAAGTGTGAGCTAAAACTCAGCTCTTTCCTTTTAACTCTCTTTTGAGCTTCACTCTGTTGCCCAGGATGGAGTGCAGTGGGACTATCTCAGCTCACTGCAATCTCTGCCTCCCGGGTTCAAGATTTTTCTGCTTCAGCCTCCCAAGTAGCTGGGATTACAGGCACCCACCACCACACCTGGGTAATTTTTTTGTAAGTTTAGTAGAGACTGGATTTCACCACGTTAGCCAGGCTGGTTTTGAACTCCTGACGTCAAGTGATCCACTTGCCTGGGCCTCCCAAAGTGCTAAGATTACAGGCGTGAGCCACTGCACCTGGCTTCATTTTAACATTTTAATGTTACCCATAAGTACGTTTTGCTCCTCTTACTCTAAGCTACTACATAAGTAGTATAGCTTCAAAAGTGCTCAACATCTCTCCTTATATTTAATACACTTTCTCACCTGTACCTCAAACAATGGTATACAGTTTGGCTAGTTTAGAAAACTTTAGTTCTTTGTACATCAAAGTTCCTTTGCCTATAGCATTTCCTAATTTAGAAATAATACTGAAACTTTTAAGGATGTTAGGATGTGATATAACAAAACAACAGCTTTAGTAAGCTGAATCATAAACACAGAGCATGGTAAGTATCGACGAGGTTATTTATAACTCATATCGATCCTTGACTATGCCATGAAATTACCCAGTCAATACTCCTCAAAAGACACTAGAGAGACTTCGAGAGTAGGTTATTTTCAAACAGGATAAATTCGTTTAACAGAATTTCTTACCTTAACTGTTTGTTCAGTTTTTCCAAAAGCAGATTGAAAACTAGGGCCATTCTTATCAGCCTGAAAAAAGAAACAAAAGTTCTAAAGAAGGAACTAAGATCAAAGTAAATAAATTACTTATTTATGATCTCTAGTTAATTTATAGTTAGTTATAAATATATTTTACATACATTGTATATTTAATTTTATTGCCATTATTTTAAAGTTACATCCAAATAACGTATTTATTATAATAGTGCAAATGTGTTCTCAACTTCAAACATGGGAGGACATTCACTTCTGGGAAACTGTAGCTAGGAATCAGAATGATAAACTCTGAAGGTTGTAAGGTATAAAGGTCACATAGCCCATCTATCACCTAATGCTCAAATCCCTCCATAAAGTCTTTAGCAAATCCATTTTTTTTTTATATCTCCAGTAAAAGAAACCTTGTTTCTTTACAGAATCTAATCTTTAGAAATCTTAAAGAGGTCTTCACACTGAGTCAAAATCTGTCTCCCATCATAACTAATCATTGGTCCTAGTTCTGTCCCTTGGGAACATAAACAAACTCAAACTCAAAGATTTACCTCCTGTGAAAAGTTTTCTGGCCTTGCCAATTTCCCTTGCCCCTCTGTTCTAATAATGCTTTGTGCTTTTCTTTATTAGAGAATCAATCACATTATATTCTAATGATTATTTACTTGTGTATCTCCCTACTAGTCTATAATTTCCTTGAGAACAGGGGAAGGTCTTTCATCTCTGTATCCCAAGCGCCTAACAGTATAGACATCCAATAACACATGCAGAGATATTCAATAAATAGCTGTTGACTGATTAAACAAATCAACTAATCTTGAATGCAGCTATATACCATTAGTTCCTTCAGTGTTGCTCATATGAAATATTTCTGTGGCTCTTCCTATTCCTGGCACTTCTCTTCTGAACACAATTTAACATGACTTTATCCTTTTTCATGCAGGATATTCAGCCAAAGGTCATCTATATATGACCTATAATAAGTATAGGTATGTGAGTATGCCCTCGAAGACAAATGGTACCTACTTCATCCCAGGTTTCCATCTTTGGGGGATAAGAAGTTCAGTGACTTTGTGTAATAATAGCCCTGTACTTAACTGAAAGAGAAAGAAGGTGTACAAATGAAAAAAGAAACAGATTTCCCTATAATTAAAAACTGTGATACACATCCAGAGCCATTAGTTTTTTACTGTCATATTTTCCTTCCAGAGATATAGTTTGGAGTATACAATACATATATAATCATTCTATGGTCCCTACCTTAATATATTCCACTTTCAAAAGATCTAATCCAGGCTTGTCAGAAGAGCTAATCAAGTGAAGGGGCTTCTTTTTGGATCCTAGATTAAAGAAAAGGAAAAAAATGTGTTTCAAATAAATTGCTCTTTTGTAATTTGAAACTTTTTAGACTTTTCAAAAATTTGTTAATTAAGCTTTAAAGAAAATCTTTGCATGTTGTCAGTTATTAAATACTAAGGCCATCACTGCTGATGAAATTAACCAAAACAAATAGTTACCTCTGACATCTTAGTTAAAAACATGCATATTTATTTTCACCTGATTTCACAAGTCTTCTAAAATTCTGACAAATTATTTTACTTCTATTATACAAATTAAAATAATTTCCTTTTGTTTAAAGTGTGAGAGGTGACTTAAAAGAGAAAAAATTTTGTCTTTGTCTTTTTTTCCTTAAGAGAGAACTGTTAAACTCCTTTTTAACTTAAAAACAACAGGTACTACCACATGTCCTTTATATTATTAGGTAGATGTACCAAGGAACTGCCTCCAAAAGCTGTGGAGCGAGAAGTAACTTGTCCACCATTTTATCCATCTTTTATTATTTGCAATTCTTTAACTCTTGCTTCTGAGACATCTCAAAATTCTCCCTTGACTTCCAAGGCCATAACTTTCAATAAAGGAAAAAATAGCCTAGAAAATTTATTATTTATATTTTTCCCTCAAGACAATAATGCGTACTTTGTATTAACACAGTGCCTATAGAAATTATAAACACATAAAATATTTTCCTTCAAAGCTGAGATTTTAGTTTCAGCTATTTAAAAAAATTATAAAACATAGGTCTTTATACAGTTAACCTTCTGTATCCATGGATTCCAACCCATAGTACAGACCAATTTCAGACTGAAATATTTTTAAAAAATTAAAAACAATAAAAAATTAAAAACACAAAAATTTTTGAAACCAATATGGTATAACAACCATTTACCTAGCATTTACATTGTATTAGGTATTAGAAATATAGAGATATTTAAAGTATATGGAAGGATATGCACGGGTTATGTGAATTGCCGGGGCCGGGCGCAATGGCTCACACCTGTAATCCCAGCACTTTGGGAGGCCAAGGCGGGGGAGATCACCTGAGGTCAGGAGTTCAAGACCAGCCTGAACAACATGGAGAAACCCCATCTCTACTAAAAAAATACAAAATTAGCTGGACGTGGCGGCGCATGCCTGTAACTCCAGCTACTTGGGAGGCTGAGGTAGGAGAATCGCCTGAACCCAGGAGGCAGAGGTTGCGGTGAGCAGAGATCATGCCATTGCACTCCAGCCTGGGCAATAAGAGTGAAACTCCATCTCAAAAAAAATAAAAATTAAAATTAAAAAAAAAATAAAGAAAGAAAGAAAAGAAAATACAGTGCCATTTTATATAAGGAACTTGAGCACCATGGATTTTGGTACCTACAGAGGTCCTGGAATCAATGCCCCACAGATACTAAGGGACGACGGTATTTGACTAAAGCTTTAGGCAAATGTTAGGGAATTTTAATTATTGAAGATTTGTCCATTCCTACAAGCCTCAAATACCTGAGCACACAACATATACACTGAAATGAATAAACTATCAGAGTTTCTGAAAGAACTAACTTTATATCCTACCATTTTTATTTTTATAATTTGGTGTTTCTTGTGGTAAATGAGTACTATTTAAAAGAAAGAACACAGCCTTCAATATCATAAGACCAGAGATAAACTCTAAGTTTTGTCATTCACGAAATACATGATATTAAGTAAGCTGCTTAATCTTTAGCCTTTATCTGTTTATAAAATGAGAATAATATTCCCCATATCAAGGAGATTTTTACAGACTATCTGAAGCAATAGGTAAGATTAATTAAGAGCACAGACCCTAGGGCCAGATTTCCAGGGTTTTAATCATGGTTCAGTCACTTACTAGTTCTGTGACAATGACAAATTATATTAATATAATCTGTCTATGCCTTAGTTTACTTACATGTAAACTGTAGACAATAACACTGCCTACCCCATAGCACTGATATAAGGATTAAATGAGTTATTACTTGTAAAATGCTTAGAACCATACAGCTATTATCTATTATAAATACTATATAAATTAAAGTGTTTCACATACTTATGAGAGCTATCTTTATTACAGGCTACTATTTCTATTTTTATGGCTATTACCTTCAATTTCATAATAATCCAAGCTGATTTTCTTTAAATAAGATACCGCAGTTAGGTCAAATGTTCTCACTGTAGCCTCTGTTCCTAACTGAGTAACATTAAATACTAGAATTGTGTCTTCTTCCTTCTGTTGTTTAGTAAACTCCAAAATCACCTAAAAGAATTAGCAGAGCCAATGAAAAGTTGATAAGGAGTCTGAATCATACTTAAAATAATGAAAACAAAATCTTTCTCCATATACATCACCATGAGAATAGAGTAACTTTGCTCATATCCTTCTACGACCATAGCTATTTAATATAATTGGAAATTACCAAATTAAATTATATTCTTGAGAATATAAGTACATTTATAAAAAATCATAACAGAATTTAACTCCATTGTTTATTTTTTCTAATTTAGTAAAAATAGGAATGTATAAATCCTTAATATGATTTTCTTAAACCTGTATTTCAAAGCAAAAATCATGTTTAGTAATTTTTATTCGTAATTTTTTATGGGGATTTTTTTTTAATCCCCATTAAAGTAGAAAGTAAGACAAGATGTTCACTATCATACTACTATTTAAGCTAACTCTGGAAATGATAGCCTGTATAAAAAAAAAAGTGGTAATTTTTTAAAGATGTAAGTGCTTTTGCTACTCTAATCAAAAGGTGTAGACCTTTGTCCCCACCCTTTGAATATGGGCAGGCTTGTGAATGCTGAAATCATTAGAGTAGAAAGGAATTGATACTAAAAGGACTTCTGGTGCCAAAAAAGACCATGAAACCCCCATCTGGGAACACTCATACTGGGGGGAGCCAGCCACCATGTAAAAAGTTCAGCTACTCAGACTCTCATGGCCTTTACCATGCTGAGAGGCCAATAAGTAGGGGTTTTAGTCAACACTCCCAGCTGAGCTCCCAGCCAACAGCCAGTATCAACTGCAAGCTTCATTAAGTCAGCCATATGGACCTCCAGCTTCAGATGACTGCAGCCCCAGTCAATTTCAGAATGCAACCACATGAAAGACTACACACAAAAGTGCCCAGTTTGACCCTTCCAGAATTCCTAACCCACAAACCTGTAAGCAAAATAAAAGTTATTTTAAGCTATTTAACTTGATAGGCAGCAATAATAACCAGAATAACATAATACTGAAAAAAGGCAAAATATAATATTGTTAGCAGATGTTATAATTACATACTGAGATAAAACTTTAAAAATACTTAAAGAAGAGGCCAGGTGTGGTGGCTCATGCCTATAATGCCAGCACTTTGGGAGGCCAAGACAAAGTGGATCACTTGAGCTTGAGATTTCAAGACCAGCCTGGGCAACATGGTGAAACCCCAACTCTACAAAGACTATAAAACATGAGCTGGGTGTGGTGGCATGTAATCCCAGCCTCTTGGGAGGCTGAGGTATTCTGTCACAATAACATAAAACAAATTAAGACATTCGTTATCATCATGAAGTTTACATTCTAGGGAAAGTTGGAGAAAGTAAAGGTTGCTATCTTGTCTTGGGTGGTCAGATCTTTCCAATAGGATGACAATCAAACAAATACCTGAAGTTAAAGAAAACAAAGCCATGCAGGAAAAGAGTGTTCCAGGCAAAGGAAATAGCAAGCACAAGGAATGTGCTTTGGTATATAGAAGGAAAAACCTAAGACAGGTATAAGCTCCATGGGGCAAGAAATTTACTCACTGCTATTTCTCAGTATTTAAAATAATGTCTGGTAATAATGGCACAGGATCAATACTTATTGAAAGGATAAATGGAATATGGCTGAAGCAGAGTGAGCAAGGCAGGAAATAAATGGCCAGTCATATGAAGTGTTACGTGTAAGGCCTTGTCCGCCATGGGAAGGACTTATCATTTACTCTTAGTGAGACCTGAAGTCAGTGGAGGATACGGAGCAGAGTAGCAACGTGATCTGACATTCACTTTTTTAAAATTCTATTTTATTTTATTTTTGAGACGACTTCTTGCTCTTCACCAAGGCTGGAGTGCAGTAGTGCAATCTCGGCTCACTACAACCTCCACCTCCCAGGTTTAAGCGATTCTCCTGCCTCAGACTCCTGAACAGATGGGATTACAGGTGCCCACCACCACACATGGCAAATTTTGTATTTTTAGTAAAGACAGGGTTTCACCATGTTGGTCACACTGGTCTTGAACTCCTGACCTCAGATGATCCACCCATCTCAGCCTCCCAAAGTGCTAGGATTATAGGCGTGAGCCACTGCACCCAGTCTGACATTCACTTTTAAAGGACTCTCTCTGGCAACTGACAGAACAGAGTACCTGACGGAAGCAAAGACAGTTAAGAGGCTACTGAAATATAATTCAGGCAAGATTATGGTGACTTGGACAGCAGAGTAGCAGCAGAAAGGAAAAGCAATCCTCTGAATGCATTTTGAAGTTTGGGTCATGGGATTTAATTATATTTTGGATGGAGTATGAGAGAAAGAGAGAAGTTGAAGGTGGCTAATGGTAAAGAACAAACCTTTCTCTAAATATCAGTAATACTTCGGTTTGTACACACAGCTATAATGTAGTATTTCTGACATTGTATTTTAGGACATGCTGTCACATTGAGATACGAAACAGTCAATAAGGAACACCTCCATTTTCTATTCTTTTTGTGTTATTATCAAAGCAAGACAAATTTTTTAACAGAAATCTGGAATACATGGAAAAGCAAGCAGGCAAATATAAAAACCTGTAATCCCACCACCCAGAGATGAACACTGTCATTTATCAAAGAAAATATATAAATATAACTTTAAATGGAATTGTAATATCCTTGGTATTATAATCTTTTTGTTTTCCCAAATACTGACATATTGTAAACATTTCTCCATGTTTCCTTTTACCACATGACTTTTAAAGGCTATAAACGTATGTTGGAAATTTAGGTTGTTCACATTTTTTCAAACCATAAACATGACAATGAGCAATATTACTTAGCTTAAAAGTTAAAAGTTTAAAAAATTAAAGTAGGCATGTCATAAAAATTTTCTGCAGAAAAGTAAATCCTAATTAAAAGTCTAAGCTTGAGGCATGAGAACTGCTCGAACCCGGGAGGTGGAGATTGCAGTGAGCCGAGATCATGCCACTGCACTCCACTATGGACAACAAGAGCGAAAGTCCATCTCAAAAAAAAAAAAAAAAAGTCGAAGCTCTTCCAGAATAATTTAGATATGTCACAGATCATTCTTACATCAGTTTTTTTTCTTTGCATATATATTTTTCATTGCATTTTAGGTTCTGAGGTACATGTAAAGAACATGCAGGATTGTTGCATAGGTACATACACGGCAATCTGGTTTGCTGCCTTCATCCCCATCACCTGTATCTGGCATTTCTCCCCATGTGATCCCTCCCCAACTCCCTACCCCCCCACTGTCCCTCCCCTAGATTCCCCCTACAGACCTAAGTGTATGATGCTCCCCTCCCTGTGCCCCCTGTGTTCTTATTGTTGAGCACCCGCCTATGAGTGAGAACATGGAGTGTTTGATTTTCTGTTCTTTATCAGTTTGCTGAGAACGATGGTTTCCAGGTTCATCCATGTCACTACAAAGGACATGAACCCAGTGTTTTTTAAGGCTACATAGTATTCCATGGTGTATATGTGCCACATTTTCCCTGTCCAGTCTATCATCAATGGGCATTGGGGTTGGTTCCAAGTCTTTGCTATTGTAAACGGTGCTGCAATGAACATTTGTGTGCATGTGTCCTTATAATAGAACGATTTATAATCCTTTGGATATATACCCAGTAATGATATACCCAGTAGTGGGATTGCTGGGTCAAATGCAATTTCTATTTCTAGGTCCTTGAGGAATTGCCACACTGTCTTCCACAATGGTTGAACTAATTTACACTCCCACCAACAGTGTAAAAGTGTTCCTATTTCTCTACAGCCTCTCCAGCATCTTTTGTCTCCAGATTTTTTAATGATCACCATTCTAATGGGCGTGAGATGGTATCTCGATGTAGTTTTGATTTGCATTTCTCTAATGACCAGCGATGATGAGCATTTTTTCATATGTTTGTTGGCCTCATATATGTCTATTTTGAAAGTGTCTGTTCATATCCTTTGACCACTTTTGAATGGGTTTGTTTTTTTCTTGTAAATCTGTTTTAGTGCTTTGTAGATCCTGGATGTAAGTCTTCTGTAAGATGGGTAGATTGCAAAAATGTTTTCCCATTCTGTTGGTTGCTGGTTCACTCTAATGATTCTTTCTTTTGCAATACAGAAGCTCTGGAGTTTAATTAGGTACCATTTGTCTATTTTGGCCTTTATTGCCAATGCTTTTGGTGTTTTAGTCATGAAGTCCTTGCCTATGCCTATGTCCTGAATGGTTTTGCCTAGGTTTTCTTCTAGGGTTTTTATGCTGTTAGTTCTTATGTTTAAGTCTTTAATCCATCTGGAGTTAATTTTAGTGTAAGGTGTCAGGAAGGGGTCCAGTTTCTGCTTTCTATACATTGAGTCAGTTTTCCCAACACCATTTATTAAACAGGGGAATCCTTTCCCCATTGCTTGTTTTTGTCAGGTTTGTCAAAGATCAGATGGTTGTAGATGTGTGGCATTGCCTCTGAAGCCTCTGTGCTGTTCCATTGGGCTATATTTCTGTTTTGGTACCAGTACCATGCTATTTTGATTACTGCAGCCTTGTAGTATAGTTTGAAGTCAGGTAGCGTGATGCCACTAGCTTTGTTCTTTTTGCTCAGAATTGACTTGGCTATGCGGGCTCTCTTTTGGTTCCATATGAAGTTCAAGGTGGTTTTTTTCCAGTTCTGTGAGGAAGATCATTGGTAGCTTGATGGGGGATAGCATTGAATCTATAAATTACTTTGGGCAGTACGGTCATTTTCACGATCTTGATTCTTCCTAACCATGAGCATGGAATGTTTCTCCATCTGTTTGTGTCCTCTCTTATTTCATTGAGCAGTGGTTTGTAGTTCTCCTTGAAGAGGTCCTTTACATCCTTTGTTAGTTGTATTCCTAGGTATTTTATTCTCTTTGTAGCAATTGTGAATGGCAGTTCATTCTTGATTCGGCTCTCTTTAAGTCTGTTATTGGTGTATAGGAATGCTTGTGATTTTTGCACACTGATTTTGTATCCTAAGACTTTGCTGAAGTTGCTTTTCAGTTCCAGGAGATTTTGGGCTGAGACGAAGGGGTCTTCTAAATATATAATCATGTTGTCCGCAAATAAGAGAGACAATCTGACTTCCTCTTTTCTCAATTGAATACCCTTGATTTCTTTTTCTTGCCTGATTGCTCTGGCTAGAACTTCCAACACTATATTGAATAGGAGTGGTGAGAGAGGGCATCCTTGTCTAGTGCCAGATTTCAAAAGGAATGCTTCCGGTTTTTGCCCATTCAGTATGATATTGGCTGTGAGTTTGTCATAAATAGCTTTTATTATTTTGAGATACGTTCTGTCGACACCTAGTTTATTGAGAGTTTTTAGCATAAAGGGCTGTTGAATTTTGTCAAAGGCCTTCTCTGCATCTATTGAGATAATCATGTGGGTTTTGTCTTTGGTTCTGTTGATGTGATGGATTACGTTTATAGATTTGCATATGTTGAACCAGCCTTGCATCCCCCAGGATGAAGCCTACTTGATTGTGATGGATAAGCCTTTTGATGTGCTGTTGCAATCGGTTTGCCAGCATTTTATTGAAGGTTTTTGCATCTATGTTCATCATGGATATTGGCCTGAAGTTTTCTTTTCTTGTTGAGTCTCTGCTGGGTTTTGGCATCAGGATGATGTTGGTCTCATAAAATGATTTGGGAAGGATTCCTTCTTTTTGGATTGTTTGGAATAGTTTCAGAAGGAATGGTACCAGCTCCTCTTTGTATGTCTGGTAGAATTCCACTGTAAACCCAACTAGACCTGGGCTTTTTTTGTTGGTAGTCTATTAATTGCTGTCTCGACTTCAGCCCTTGTTATTGGTCTATTCAGTCAACTTCTTCCTGGTTTAGGCTTGGGAGCATGCAAGTGTCCAGGAATTCATCCATTTCTTCCGGGTTTACTGGTTTATGTGCATAGAGTTGTTTGTAGTACTCTCTGATTGTGGTTTCTATTTCTGTGGAATCTGTGGTGATATCCCCTTTATCGTTTTTTACTGCATCTATTCGATTCTTCTCTCTTTTCTTTTTTATTAATCTGGCTAGTGGTCTGTCTCTATTGTTGATCTTCTCAAAAAACCAGCTCCTGGATTCATTGATTTTTTGAAGGGTTTTTTGTGTCTCTAATTCCTTCAGTTCTGCTCTGATCGTAAGTTATTTCTTGTCTTCTGCTAGCTTTTGAGATTTTTTTGATCTTGCTCCTCTAGCTCTTTCAATTTTGATGACAGGGTGTTGATTTTAGGTCTTTCCTTGCTTCTCATGCGGGCATTTATTGCTATAAATTTTCCTCTAGACACCACTTTAAATGTGTCCCAGAGATTCTGGTATGTTGTGTCTTCGTTCTTGTTGGTTTTGAAGAACATCTTTATTTCTGCCTTCATTTCATTGTTTATCCAATCAACATTCAAGAGCCAGTTGTTCAGTTTCCATGAAGTCGTGCAGTTCTGAGTTAGTTTCTGAATTCTGAGTTCTAATTTGATTGCACTGTGGTCTGAGAGACTGTTTCTTATGATTTCCGTTCTTTTGCATTTGCTGAGGAGTGATTTACTTCCAATTATGTGGTCAATTTTAGAGTAGGTGTGATGTGTGCTGAGAACAATGTATATTCTGTGGATTTGGGGTGGAGAGTTCTGTAAATGTCTATTAGGTTTGCTTGGTCCAGGTCTGAGTTCAAGTCCTGGATATCCTTGTTAATTTTCTGTCTTGTCGATCTGTCTAACATGGACAGTGGAGTGTTAATGTCTCCCAGTATTGTTGTGTGGGAGTCTAAGTCTCTTTATAGGTCATTAAGAACTTCCTTTATGTATCTGGGTGCTCCTGTATTGGGTGCATATATATTTAGGATCGTTAGCTCTTCTTGTTGCATTGATCCTTTTACCATTATGTAATGCCCTTCATTGTCTCTTTTGAACTTTGTTGGTTTAAAGTCTATTTTATCTGAGACTACAATTGTAACTCCTGCTATTTTTTCCTCTCCATTTGCTTGATAAATCTTCCTCCATCCTTATATTTTGAGCCTATGTGTATCCTTGCATGTGAGATGGGTTTTCTTCTTGGATACAGCACACCAATGGGTTTTGACTTTTTATCCAATTTACCAGTCTGTGTCTTTGATTGGGCCATTTAGCCCCTTTAAATTTAAGGTTAATACTGTTTTGTGTGAATTTGATCCTGCCATTTTGATGTTAGCTGGCTGTTTTGCCTGTTAGTTGATGCAGTTTCTTCATTGTGTCGATGCTTTTTACCATTTGGTACGTTTTTGGAGTGGTTGGTACTGGTTTCTCCTTTCCATGTTTAGTGCTTCTTTCAGGAGCTCTTGTAAAGCAGGCCTGGTAGTGATGAAATCTCTAAGCAATTGCTTGTTCATAAAGGATTTTATTTCTCCTTCGCTTATGAAGTTTAGTTTGGCTGGATATGAAATTTTAGGTTGAAATTTCTTTTTTTTAAGGATGTTGAATATTGGTCCCCACTCTCTTCTCGCTTGTAGGGTTTCTGCTGAGAGATCCGCAGTGAGTCTGAGGGCCTTCCCTTTTCTTTCTGGCTGCCTTAGCATGTTTTCCTTCATTTCAACCCTGATGAATCTGATCATTATGTGCCTTGGGGTTGCTCTTTTTGAGGAATATCTCTGTGGTATTCTCTGTATTTCCTGGACTTGAATATTTGCCTGCCTTGCTAGGTTGGAGAAGTTCTCCTGGATAATATCCTGAAGAGTGTTTTCCAGCTTGGATTCATTCTCTCCATCACATTTAGGTACACCTATCAAACGCAGATTAGGTCTTTTCACATAATCCCATATTTCTTTGAGGCTTTGTTCATTTCTTTTTACCCTTTTTTCTCTAATCTTGCCTTCACATTTTATTTCATTGAATTGGTCTTCAATCTCTGATATCCTTTCTTCTGCTTGGTTGATTCGGCTATTGAAACTTGCGTATGTCTCGTAAAGTTCTCGTGTTGCGTTTTACATCTCCATCAATTCATTTGTATTCCTCTCTAAGCTGTTTATTCTTGTTAGCATTTCGTCAAACCTTTTTTCAAGGTTCTTAGTTTCTTTGCATTGGGTTAGAACATGTTCTTTTAGCTCAGAGAAGTTTTCTTATTACCCACCTTCTGAAGACTGTTTCTGTCAATTCATCAGCCTTGTTCTCCATCCAGCCTTGCTCCTTTGGTGGCAAGGAGTTGTGATCTTGGGTGGAGGAGAGGCGTTCTGGTTTTGGGTGTTTTCATCCTGTTTGTGCTGGTTTCTTCCCATCTTTGTGGATTTACCTACCTGTGATCTTCGTAGTTGGTGACTTTCAGATGGGGTCTCTGAGTGGACGTCCTGTTTGTTGATGATCAAGTTATTTCTGTTTCTTAGTTTTTCTTCTAACAGTCAGGCCCCTCTGCTGTAGGACTGCTGGAGGTCCACTCCAGACCCTTCTTGCCTGGGGATCACCTGCAGTGGCTGCAGAACAGTAAGGGTTGCTGCCAGTTTCTTCTTCTGCTATCTTTGTCCCAGAAGGATACCCACCAGATGTCAGCCTTAGCTCTCCTTTATGAGGTGACTCTTTGGATATACAGGGGTTGGGGAGCTGCTTGAGGAGACAGTCTGTCTCTTATAGGAGTTCAAGTGCTGAGCTGTGAGCTCTGTTGTTCCGTTGAGAACTGCTGGGCAGGTACGTTTAAGTCTGCTGCAGCGGAACTCATAACTGTCTTTTTTCCCAGGTGCTCTGTGCCAGGAAGGTGGGGCTTTATTTCTAAGTTCCTGTCATGCTGTTGCCTTTTTTCAGAGTTGCCCTGCCCAGCAAGGAGGTAGCCTAGTCACAGTCTGCCAGCAGAGGCACTGCTGAGTTGCCGTGGGCTCTGCCCAGCTGCTGTGTGAACTTCCTTGCAATTTTGTTTAAAGGGGTATAGTTAGAACTGCCTTGGTAATGGCGGTCTGCCTCAGTAATGGCAGACGACCTCGGTAATGGCGGACTGCCTCGGTAATGGTGGACTGCCTCAGTAATGGCGGACTGCCTCGACAGTGGTGGACTGCCTCAGTAATGGGAGATGCCCTTCCCCCAACAAAGCTGGACCGTCCCAGGTCCAGCTGTGCTTGCTGTGAAATTCTCAATCCAGAGTGTCTCAGACTGCTGGTCTTTGTCAAGGTGGGACTGGCCGAGCCAGATCACCTGGCTCCCTGTTTCAGCCCCCTTTTTTCAGTTGAACAGGTGACTCTGTCAGACGATCCAGTTGCCAGTTGAAACGGCGCCCAGATTTCTGTGAGTTTTGTGCGGAGACCCGCTGCACTGGCTGAAATAGCCGTGCTGGTGACTCGTGGCACTTTTTCACTGGGGAATCTCCTGGTTTGTGGGCAGTAAAAATTCATTTGGAAATGCAGTGATTACTCACCCTCTGCGTTTTCACTGTGAACTACAATCCAGAGCTGTTCCTATTCGGCCATCTTGGATCTCTTCTCATACATCAGTTTTTTAAAAAGTATTTTATTTTTAAAAACCTTTGTGTGTGAGAGAGAGTGAATGTGTGTGAATGTGTACATGCATGTGTGTTGGGCAGCAGGAAAGACAGAGTACCACATTTTTAATATACTTGACATTTGGGTCTAGCTTGAGGATAGCTTACAAGATAGTGAAAACCAGAATGTAACTACTTATAGACAAAAAAGCACATACTTCTTTAATTTCAAACTTGAGTAGAAGATTAATGAGCTCCTCATTTGGGACCTCTGCAGCTTTTTTAAGTTCTGATCCTTTCATACTTTTACCAGTCTGTGGTTCTCCATCTTCAGCATCAAAATACTCATCATCAGACTCTAACGGAAAAAGACATTTATTTGATCTGAGACAATGTACGTTGAAAACTGCATAAAACACTCAAATCTAAATCTCCAAAAAGGGAAATTCATTTATTAGATATAATCTTCATATTTATCATCAAAATATCTGCCTTTTTTAAACTTCCACCAAGTGACTCAACCTGACACGTAATAATCACATTTAAAATCAAGGTCAGGTGCGATGGCTCACGCCTGTAATCTCAAAACTTTGGGAGGCTGAGGTGGGCAGATCATTATGTCAGGAGTTCAAGACCAGCCTGGACAACATGGTGAAACCCCAACTCTACTAAAAATACAAAAAAAAAAAAATTAGCCGGACATGGTGGCAGCCGCCTGTAATCCCAGCTACTCAGGAGGCTGACACAAGAGAATTGAGGCAGAGGTTGCAGTGAGCCAAGACTGGCCATTGCACTCCAGCCTGGGTGACAAGAGCAAGACTCCCATCTCCAAAAATAAATAAATAAATTTAATTTAGTTAAATTAAATAGCACTATGTTCTTTTCTTCAATGATTCTGTTTTTCATTTTAATTCATTCATTCAATACTAAACAAAATATTTATTGGGCATTATCTACCATGTATCAGGCTGTGCCAGCCACTAAGGATACCAGAATGACCAGGATAGACACAGTCCTGTCCTGATGAAGCTTACATTCTAGTTCCAAATTAAAACAGATCAATTAGGTCAGAACTAGAGAAAAAGTTCATATAGAGATTGGGGCAAAAAAAAAAAAGTAGCTTATTTAGAATCTTAAGCATTGTCAACTACAAAAATAACCCCTTCATTTTATCCAATGAAGACAGATACTTGGGCTTAAAGAAAAGACTCAAAGTCACGCTAATGTAACACAACTAGAACTAAAACCAGTAAATTACTATAGCACTTTGAGAATGCCCTTATTTTCTAAAAATGTTATCTCTGTGTAACAATGTACAGGCTTAATTTAGTAGAGAAAGAGTATTTTACTCTCCTTACCTGATTCCACAGCATCTAGCAACAGTGGAGTACCAAGCAGACCTTTTGTCCTGCCTGAAATAACAGGAATTGAGGATACCTAGCAAAGAATACAAAAAGTTTTCTTAAAAAGAATGATTTAGCAGGATTAAATGTCATAAATGAGAGAAAGATTAAAAAGTAATAGAGGATAAAGAGATATGGAAAGACACATACACACAATATAACACAACATACAAATCTTCCAACAAGACATATTGTGCAATCAACTAATAGTTAACTAGAATTACAAATTATAAAGTCTACCACCCACATTTATAAGGACAAAACTAAGTGTAGCTCTAGTAAGTTAGTCTAGTAATACTGTATATCATTTACATTCTGTCTATTACAATATTAAAGTACATCTTTTTTAGAGGTCCCTGGCACATGGTACCACCATTAGCTGGATTTATCAAATTTCATTTCAAAGTAGAAATCCAACATTTCTACTGTATAAAGATCAATTCCAACTAAAGTGACCTACAACTTTTAAGTCTTAACATACAGGGAAATTTTATACCAATTGTTTCATCTGCAAGATTCTAAAAAAGATTTGTGTTTGTTTTTTTCCCCTCTAGCTTTATTTAAAACACATTTTATAAATTTGAAAGACATTTTACTTTCATTTCTATACTTTTGGTCCTTTCACTTATAAACCCTGCGCTGAAACAGACTTTTCACCACTGCTCTAAAACGATGGTAAAAATAGGTTTACAAATTTTATTTTATCTATTTACCTGTCTCTGGAGACTGGGTTGATGATTTCTGTGGCAAAGGTATACTGTTTATCAAACATAGCACATCTTTCATCTTCTGGTCAGAAATTCTCACATGCATCAAAGGAAGTCCTCCTGATACTTTAAATCTAAAAGTGCAATTCAGTGGTAACGTTTTAAGTCAGCATCTCTACATTGCAGATGAAGGAAAGAATTGCATTAATGTAATTAGATTAAAACACATCAAAAGTCTAAACATGTTTTAATTTAATTACATTAAATTCCTCCTTTACAACACTGTCAAGAAATGGGAAGTTCTAGGTTAGCTAAGTTTCCAGATAATTTCAACATATCCCTCTTAAGTAGCCAAACCTCTTTAATTTAACTAATTTTTATCAAAATCTTTCCAAACACAATTCTCGACATTTCAAAACCAAAACACTACTTCCTGGTATCAAAGATCTCGTATTATAAACATCAAAGAGTATTTACCCCATCACCTCTCTATCCCATTGCCTTGCTTTCTTTCTTTTTATATATAGCAGTTGGCAGCACTGGACATATCACATTTATAGTTGTTTATTTCATGTCTGCTCTGATTAAAATGTTAGCTCCATGAGGACATCTGTTTTACTCACTGCTGAATCACCACTGTGTTTTTATCAGTTGCTTACTTTTTGGCAGGTGCTTCTATTCTGTTTCCCTACTCAATGTAATTGCCCCCGGGTTTATTTGTCTCAATAGCTTTCTGGTAGCTATATGCTGGTCATAAAGCTCTTTTTGGTTGTTGTTTATCTTTGGCTTCCTCACTAAGCTGTGAACAGCTCAAGCTGACAGATGCCTAATTGCTAGATGCCATACTGGGGTATGTACAGTAAAGCACTATAGAGAGGGAAACATAAAGCACTAAATGCCTATACTGGAAAAAACTAAGGTCTCAAATAAATGACCTCAGCTTCTACCTTAAGAAACTAGGACTGAAAAGAGTGGAAATCAGGGGGAAAAAAAGAATCAAAAGAAAGAATAAAATGGAAACCAATAGCTGGGTATCTCAGAAGATCAACAAAATTGATAAACCTCTCATCAGAGTGATCAAGAGAAAAGAGAAAAGGCACAAATTACTAACATCAGGACTAAGAGAAATAACATCACTACATATTCTTTGTGTATTACATAGGTAAGAGAAAAGCATTATGAACAGTTTTATGCCAATACATTCCACAACTAAGATGGACAAATTCCTTAAAACACACAAACAATAACTTAAAACACTTGAAACACACAGACCATTAAAAAGAATAGATAATCTAGCCCTATATCTATGAAAAAAAACATGAATTTGTAGTTAAATACCTCTCAAATAGAAAACTCCAGGACCACATGGCTTTACTGGAGAATTCTACCTAACATTTTAGGAAGAAATAATACCAGTTCTACACAACATCTTCCAGAAACTCAATGCATGAGGCCAACATTATTCTGATATCAAAACAACAAAACCACAAACCAACATCCCTCATTAACACAAATACAAAACTGTGTAACCAAATTTTGGCAAAACAAGTCCAAAAATATTTTAAAAGAATAATACATATGGGTTGAGTATCCCTGATCAGAAACGGGGCAAGAAGTGTTTAGATTTTGGATTTTTCCAGATTTTGTAATATTTGTATTACACAATGATATATACTGCAGATAGGACCCAAGTCTAAACACGAAATTGATTCATGTTTCATTCATACCTTGTACACATAGCCTGAAGGTAATTTTATATAAAATTTTTAATAATTTTGTGCAAGAAACAAAGTTTGTGTTAACAACTTATGTGCAGAATTTTCCACATGTGACATCATGTTGAGTCTCAAAAGTGTCAAATTTTGGAGCATTTCAAATTTTGGAGCATTTCAAATTTTGGGTCTTTGGATTAGGATGTTCACCATTACCAAGTGAGCTTAATCCAGTAATGAAAAGTTGGTTTAATATCCACCTGATAAAGGGTATTAATGAACTACTGATACATACAACATAAATGAATCTCAAATTAATTATGCTGAATTAAAAATGTCAAACAAAAAAATTAAATGTCTAAGATTCTATTTACATAAAATTCTAGAAAATTCTAACATATATATAGCATCAAAAAGCAGACCAGTGTTGTCCAGGGACTGGGAGAAGAGAATTTCCAGAAGAAAAGAAAGGAATACAAAGGGGAACAAGGTCACTTTTGGAGATTATGTGTTCATTATCTTGACTGTGATGTTGGTTTCACAGCTATATAGCTAAGGTGATATTTATCAAACTGTAAACTTTAAATAGATGCAGTTCTATTCAATAAAGCTGTTTTTTAAAACCAGCAAAAATATTTCATAACTGTCTACTTAAATTCAAAACTAATTTTCTATTTTTATGTCATTTCATTTTCTCTCAGGATTATATGAGATTTCATTATCAAAAGAGCCTCTAATGTTTTTAAAGATTTTATTTCATTGATATTAAATGTGGGATTACATTCATTCAAAAAATGGACCATCAACTTTTACAAGAATGTAAAAGTTCAAATACTTCTGAAATAAGAGCTGATGTATAACTCAAACATACATTTTCTTAAAAATATATTTCTGCTGCAAGATAGAATAATTGTTATTTATTTTTGTCTCCCACAGAAATCTATCTTTGCTTCCTTAAATTCTAGCAACTGATGCAGACATATTTCACCTGTTGATTTTCTAATATAAAAGAAGCTCATACATTACCTGGCCATTCTAATGTCTTTTTCTACCATGGCCTTGGCCAGCTCAACATGAATATCCATGGGCTGCAATATATGAATAGCTGATGGATGCTGAAATCGACACTTTTTCCAGTTTTCCTCTTTAAAAAATAATTTGATATTATTTATTGTTTTTACAAACAGCAGTGGAACATGGATAAAATATTATTTTTAATGAATATTATTTTAAATTATGTCTATGGAAAATCACTGTAAATTAATCCAAAGTCAATGATTACCAATTTTTACTTCTTTCAGCATATCAGTTAAATAACCTATGCTTTTTAAATACAAACTGACAGGATCAAAGACTGTGATATAAAATAATTTCGTTTGGAGAATGTTCACATAACATCTTCCATTTCAAAGTAAACAGAAAAAACAAAGCCCAGGATCTACTACCCCAATTCCAGAATTAGTGACCAAGGTTGATAATTACAGTGAAAAGAGGAGGAAAAACAAGAAAAAATAAAAAAACAGGTTTACGGTTAAAGTGCCATATTTATACCAGCTTAGCACACAATTCCAAAGCAAAGATGAGTTTTATCAAAATTTCATGACCAAAAAAGTTTAATAATCACTTTTCTTCAAATAAGGTCCCAAAAATAGATTTTCCTATAACCAACAGAGTCCTATGCAGATCTTTACTGATGGCAATGACTGAACATCTTTTATCACTTATAATTCAATTATTTTTAAGTAAATACAAAAGCAAAGACAGTTTTAATGGTCTGTGTAAATACTCTACTTCAAGGAATCAACAGGCTCTTAATACATGAAAAGTATCATGTATTTACATTTTAATAAATCTGAACACTCCTGCTAAAGTATAAACTCTGCACGTAGAGACTAACTGCGTCCTTTCCTCTAATGACCTATCACAAAGTGATATTATGATCAAGGATAATTAATAAATATTTATTGCTCCTAAAAACTAAATCTAAAAAAAACAAAAATATTTACTTAAACGTAGAAAACACCAAAGCTTTTGGAAAATAATTAAGTCAATTACTTTAAGATATTAAGACTATGTCTACAATTTTGTAGCTATACACTTCAGATATCTACAAAAACAGAAAGCATAATACCAGTAATACTATTGAAATGAAGACTAGGCTAATATAATATTTAATAATGAAAGCAGCAAGGATAATATTGAGTCATCCCAAAAGCATTAAGACAGAAAAATGTGAATCAACTGCAAATTCCATTTTGTGTTCTAAGCAGTTTTATAGTCATATTACAAAAATACAGGCTATGAATAGACCTAGATTCAAATGGAGCTAGGTATCTTAAGATGACTAGCCAAATTTCCATTTCTATTTATAAGTGTTGCAGTAATTTACACTGATAGTCTCCTACACGGTTTCTTTAAGCGGCCAACAGAGTATGTGTGCAAAATGGTTGTCAGGGTTGATATAAAGGCACACATATATACACACATGTATTACACAAACTACCCGAAATATCCAAGATCCTAAAAGTTGAATAATGGTTTACCTGCTCTTGCAAAAAGTAGTTGTACATTTTTTATTTCAACATCAAACTTGTCATATGCCTTATCCATTATTTCTTCCAGAGACGAATTAGTAGTCTTCTGTAAACCTTGATCTTTACTGTTGAGCTAAAATGAAGGAAAAATTTCAATTTTTTTTTTCCAAAACAGAAAAGCACATATATCAACGTATTTTAGTTAGGTTTCAATCTTGCATTTAGTTAGTTAAAACCTAACAAAATGAAAATACTGTCCTTAATGAATAAAAATTTTGTTTAATCTTCAGATAATTATTTGTAAACAATGCATTAGGAATATAATATTTCAGCATACATCTCTGTTAAAGTTGAGAAATAGGTGTTCAGCACATTTTTATGTTTGAGCTGTCTGCCTCAAATAACTTGTTTAGATGTACAACTACTCCTTTTCCTGGCTCTCAGGAGTTATTGCCACTTATAGTCCAGTTCCCATACCTCCCCACCCTACACCCTTCACCATTAAATAGCAGTATTTTGTTCCTTCTCCACACTACACCACAGAAATAATTAGGCCACTATAATTCAGCTCCAATTAGGACTACCTTCTCCCACTTCCGAGAGGAAGCAAAGATCAATTCAGGAGTATACAAAGGGACCTTCAAAAAGTTGATGGAAAATGCCCATTATGAAAAAACTATAAACAAATTTCAAAACTGTTTTGCACCAAAAGAAACTTGTACTAACTTTTTATATCATGTCTGAACAGGATCAACTTTGAGTCACTAAGAAGATTAAGGCATCTATTTGAAAATGGGCCCCTATCATAGCAACATAAATTCTGCTAAAATTAAAGCGAAAACAAATACCAAATTTATGCTGAAGCTTGGGTGAAAGAATAAATCAGTAATGCTTTACGAAAAATGTATAGGAACGGTGCCCCAAGGAAATCAGCAGTTTACAAACAGATAACTAATTTTAAGAAGGGTCAAGACAATTTTGAAGATGAAGCCCACCAGTGGCAGACCATGCACATCAATTTTCGAGGAAAACCTTAATCATGTTCATTCCCTAACTGAAGAGGATCAACGATTAACAGCAGAAACAATAGTCAACACCAGACTGGTTTCAGCCTACACAATTTCAACTGGTTCAGCCTACACAATTCTTGACTGAAAATTTAAAGTTGAGCAAAGTAATCAACAGGATCCAAAACCATTGCGCTCAAATCAGCTACAGACAAAGGCAGAGCTTTCAATGGAAATTTTTAAAGCGTGGGATCAAGATCCAGAAACATTTCTTCAAGAACTGTAATAACAGATGAAACATGGGCCAGTCACGGTGGCTCACGTCTGTAATCCCAGCACTTTGGGAGGCCACAGTGGGCGGATCACTTGAGGTCAGGAATTTAAGACCAGCCTGGCCAACATGGTAAAACCCTGTCTCTACTAAAAATACAAAAATAAACCAGGTGTAGTAGCAGGCACCCAGCTATTCACGAGGCTGAGGCAGGAGAATCACTTGAATCCAGGAGGCAAAGGTTGCAGTGAGCCAAGCTAGTGCCACTGTACTCCAGCCTGGGCAAGAATGAGACTGTCTCAAAAAAAAAAAAAAAAGAAAGGAGAGAGAGAGAGAGATGAAACATGGCTTTACCAGTATGATCTTAAGGACAAATCACAATTAAAGCAATGGTTACCAGGATGTGAAAGTGCTCTAGTCAAAGCAGAAGTGGACTAGTCAAGAGCAAAGGTCATGGCAACAGTTTTTGGGGATATTCCAGGCATTCTGCTTGTTCACTTTCTGGAGGGCCAAAGAGCGATAGCATTTCCTTATTACGAGAGTGTGCTGAGAAAGTCAGCCAAAGTTTTAGCAGAAAAATACCCAAGAAATCTTCAACAGAGTCCTTCTTCACCACGACAATGCACCTTCTGCTCATTCCTCTCATCAAATGAGGGCAGTTTTATAAGATTTTCTGAGAAATAATTAGGCACCCACCTTACAGTCCTAATCTGGCTCCTCCTAACTTTTTTTTGTTTCCTAATCTTAAAAAAAAAATCTATAAACAGCACCTAATTTTCTTCAGTTATGTAAAAAAGACTACACTGACATGATTAAAATCCTAGGACCCTCAATCCTTGAGCAATGGACTAAATGGCTAGTATCAACACTTACAAAAATGTCTTGAACTTGACGGATCTGATGTTGAAAAACAAAGTTTATAATTTTTATTTTTATCTTTTAATTTCATTTGTCCACAAACTTTTCAAAGTCCCCTCATATATCTGAAATCATCACCTTTTACTGGAGGCTTGGATTTCTACAAGAGTCAACATCCAAAATCCAGAAGTTCTCTTGCTCTACCTAGTTACTGACAGTGGTTTAACAAATATATATTCATATATGTACAATTTCCTATTGTCAAAAATATATACGCAACAAACAACACGGTATAATTAAACTCTGGAAACTATGAAAACTAGGAATGCTTCTTTCTAATTAGGAAAAGACAGACAGAATCCAGTCCTTACTGTCAATTTACCTATCATTACAGAAAATTTGGAGGTTTTTTCTTTTAACAATCATAAAACATAAATAAAATACTCCAAGCTAGGCTTGAAAAATAGGCTAAAAAAATAAGGCTATATTTCGTTTAGTGAACTCTGAAGAAAAAAACAGCAAACTATTGGAGAGTGAGCTAGCAAGCCAGTCAAAGATGGGCAGACAAAAAAAAAAACTGCATATATACCTACCTGAAATGTACCAAAATCTAGAATCAGAAGATTTGACTTTTCATGGTGGAAACCTGTCTGTGGAACGATTAGATAAGAAGGCTTCAGATTTATCCTTAAATCAAGGACTTTTCGAGTTTCAATAATATGTGTAAGTCCTAAAAAAGGTAAGAAATAATCACAGATTAGATGGTCAAGTTGAAATATGTAATCATATTATTAACAACCAGAATAAGAATTTTACTTGAAAAGTATTACAAAGGAGTATTAGTTTTTGTCAAAAATTAGATTCTCAATTCAGCATGTAAGGTGAAAATTGCTTACAATCAATGGGAAACAATCTTATTATAGCACAGTATAGTAAACCTAACACAGCTAGTATTTTAAGGAACTGGATAAAATAGTTGGCTTGAGTTTAGAGGCCATATTATACAAAAGTAAGTATCTTTCAAACTATATTCACACACAGTGTGATGAAGAGTTTCTTAAGAACTGAGATGGAGGATTGTTTTTCATCTCAAGCTCATTCTCAAGCATGAGTTCTTGACTTTAAAGGAAGGAAGAATCATCTGTGCCCCATATTATGCTCTTCTCACCCAGTCTAGCAGGTATATTTGTCTTTTGAGTAAGTTATGTCCACTCTATACTGTAATACAGCCTGAGTTTAAAATAAAGAAGAAAAGCAACATAATATTTTGAATACAATGTTTACAGTAGAGTAGACAAAATGTTTAAAGCTTAGCTGATGCTTATATAGACACTCAAATTCTTTACCTGTAGCTGTTCTTTCCTTAATTTCTTCCAACTTCATCAATGTTGCTGATGTTATTTGCTCAAGATCCAATCCCTTATTTGACTGAAAGAATTCAACCACTGCATTGACAGTTTTCTGTAAGAAAATTTTTTTAATGTAGCCAAGTTACATATAGTTCCTTCCATATTGTAAACTTTAAAATTTCACCTCAACTCTAAAGAGCTGTGGCTTTGAACTGTGGAACTTTAAAGACATTCTGCTCTACTACATCTCCCTTTGGAATGAAAGAGAATCTGGGGAAAGGAAAGAGCCTAAGCAAGCTTACTGGAGAGGCAACAAATGTGCACTTATCATTAAGGTGCCAAGTATGTTCTACAGTGTCATATGGACGTAGCAGCAGATACTACTTCTAGTTTTAGCCTCCGATTAGTCAGAAGGTGAAACGCTACTTCTCTACACTGCAATTAGATCCCCCCTGCACTTTGAAGTTTAGAAAATTAAGAGGAAGAAAGCCATTCAGCTCTTACCTACATGCCAAACTTAAACTTTTAAAAAATCAGAGATTTTCCAAGATGAAAACAGTTCTGGAGACTGGTTGTTCAACAATGTGAATGTACTTAACACTACTGAACTGTAAACTTAAAAATGGTTAAGATATTAAATTGAGTTATGTAAATTTTACAATTAAAATTTTTAATTATAAAATATAATGAGTTCTGCAGTCTTTATATATTGCCCCTCCCACACACACACTGTGTGTTTAGCTTTCAGTTGTAAAGTAAAATTAAGTCAGAGATCTCAACAAGCTGGGGCGAACCTACAAGTGATGCAATGAATAGTGAACCATATCCATATTGCTGACTAACTTGAGATGATGGATAAGATAGCCTGAATAAAAGGTAAAGCCATAGATACAGAACCTGAGCCAGCATTTCCAGTAACATCTAAATGCCAATGCTTTTTCCCCATGTTATCAATATTTAAAACTCTTTTAATCACTCCTAAAGCTCTATGAATTTCTTCTAAACAATGAAAGAAAAGAGAAACTACACAAAAAAGAACTGGAGTAAGAGTCAACGTATAACAATTTGGGAGTAGTTGGCAAATAAGAATTTTTAAAAGTATATTAGATTTTTAAAAATTTAACATAAGCATAGACAAATCTGAGAGTAGGAAAAATGTATAGCACATGAAAAAAATCAAAATTAGCTGCTGAACACGTACTGCTTTTGAAACAAGAAAAACCTATTAGGAAAGTTACCTATCAAGTAAAGAAATGTTAAGTATGAAACAGGAGAAATTAAAAAACCATTTGTCAGAAGTGTAAGATGGTTTAAATAAAGAGTTACTTTTTCCTTGCACTTACAGCATCATAGATGACCTCCACAGGCTGAGACTGAACAATCAGACTCTGGTCAGCAGGACTATCCTCCGGATTGCTTTCAAACTCGATTTTTAAGCAAGGATGATGTAGTATCACCAATGGAAGCCACAAGTGATGGTACAATATCCTGCTGTCTCAAACCTGTTATATACCAGTGTTCTAATTTTGCTTCTACCCTATAATCCAATGAAGAAAAAGGAAATAATACAGATAAGGTCTTTTGTAATCTAATGGGCCAAAATACAAATTTCCTTTTAAAAGCTTCTTTAAGAACCAGGACCACCCATGCACATTATGCAGAGCTGAAACTCAGCCTCCTCAGCCAGGTATTCAATTGCCCCCAAACAATCTGTTTGGCTGCTCTTGTTGTTTTAATTAATTCCTTTTCATCCACATGAAAAACTCACTTTAGTCAACTTCAGAGTACTGTAAAAGTTCTGACCACTATTGTATGAATAAAAGATTAGGCGACATAGATGAACTCCTCACCCTATTTCTACGCCACCCTTAACACCCTCTTACTCCTAGTCATTTCCTAGCTTCTCCTAGTCATTTCCATCAGGAGCCAAGGCCTTCTCCTAGCTCAGTTATTCTCTTCCACAACCAAGCTTGTGTAGCATTAACTATGAGGTATTTAATTTTACAATACCTTCTCACCTTAGAGCTGCCTAATGTTATATAGTTCTTGAATTATTAATTTTTTTATATCTTTTCTTATCTACTTACATTTCTTAAAAACAAAAACTTGTACTTCTCCACAGCTTTCACAGTATTAGGCCTATAAATTAAATACTATCCAATAAATATTCACAAAGATAAGGAGGGAGGGCAGAACAAATGATGAAGTACCCGTACAGCTCCATAACAAAACAAAAGCAAATATAAAAAGACTATCTTGACATATACAAGCAAAAGAAATTAAAGAAGAGCTAGCACTAATTATTTTTTAATACTGAATAACACACCACACTTTTTGCCTAAAACTGTAACTAGAAATAAAAATTGAAATAAGTTCTTAAAAACTTACTTAAGAGCTTGTGCTCCTGGACGCTGAGATACTTGAGTGCCCAGGCCAATTATCTGAATTTTTAGTATTTCTGGAATATTCTTGTTTTCTCTGATTGTAACAGAGGTGCTTACTAACTTCAGGGTCATTATATGGGCAACATACTATAGAGAAAGAATAAAATTAAAATTGTTAAAGTTTAAATAATTATTACTTTCTTTAATACTTTCTTCTTATTTAAATTTGCTGAATTATAAAGCAACCTAACAAATAGAGCATGGTAGGTTCTGGTATCCATATGCTCACCATAAAGGAAAAATTCTTCATTTACAAATTTATTCACTATAAATTAGAAAATTCAATATAAAATTGTCCACTCAAATAGGATACTTATAAAACACCTAGAAATTCATTTCTCTTAGTTCATTTTGTTTTGTTTTGTTTTGTTTTTTGGAGATGCTGTCTTGCTCTGTTGCCCAGGCTAGAGTGCAGTGGCGCAGTCTTGGCTAACTGCAACCTCTGCCTTCCAGGTTCAAGCGATCTCCTGCCTCAGCCTCCTGAGTAGCTGCGATGTGATCTGCCACCACGCCCAGCTAATTTTGTGTTTTTAGTAGAAACGAGGTTTCACCATGTTAGCCAGGCTGTTCTCAAAGTCCTGACCTCAGGTGATCCGCCTGCCTCGGCCTCCCATAGTACTGGCATTACAGGCATGAGTCACTGTGCACACACACACACAGGCTCATCCTCTCTTAGTTTTAAAGGTTATAACAATGAAACAATTACAAAACATTCTGTGACGTAAAGATTCAATTCAGCAGCTTTTTCCTGAACAAACTATTTCAGAATAATCCTGTGGCTGAAGGAAAGAAAACTATATAGAACATCTGCTTGATTGCTGTGCAGAGTCAGTAAGACACTGAGAAAATAAATCCTAACCCCGAAAATTACTGAGTCAAGATCGAAGGTAAAACAGAGAACCAGGGAGATGATCCTGGAATCTGGGGGATATGTTTCTCCTAGAGGTATTTGGAAATTTCAGAGGGGACAGTCTAGAGGCTGGGAAGCCAGGCTGGCAGGGTCAAAACTGGAAATCAGGTCCCACAAAAAGTAAAAGCACTGATAAAACACTCCCCTCTTTTGGCTGGGACCCTAAAGGGCTATATCATAGGAGTAAAGGTGAACTGGAAGTAGGCGGACTCCCATGATCTGCAGCACAGCATCAAATCATCTCAATACCTACAGTAACACTGATTGTGTGCATGTACACACACACACACACTCTCTCTCTCACATATACAACCATACACACGCGTGCACACACACACACACACAGGCTCACCAGATTCAAGATAAATTCAAAAAAAAAACCAGCAGAAACAACAGTAAATAGATTCACAGGAGCTCTAGACATCGAGTGTGTCTAAATTTAGACTTACTCAGACTACTAGATTTATTATGGTCAAAGACATAAAAGATAAAACAGAGCATGCTAGCAAATAATTTGGAAGCTATAAAAAGAAGAACCAAACAGAAATTCAAGAACTGAACCATACAAAAACCGATTAAGAATTCAATGAATGAGTTTAACAGTAATATACAAAGAGCTGAAGAGACAGAATTAGAGGAAACTAACCAAAGAATAAACAGATAAACAACTTGGAAATACCTCAGAGAAAATAAGACACACATGAGATATTATGAAAAGATTCCACTATATACACTGGAAGTCCCAAAGGATGAAGGATAAAAGAATGATGGGACAGAAACAAAACTGGAAGTGATGACTTTTCCCAAATTGATGAAACTTCAAGATGTCCAAACAGTAAGACATCCAAACAGCATAAACAAAAATGAATACATTTCTAAGCACACGACAGTAAAATTACTGAAAATCTAAGGTAAAGAGATTTTCTTAAAAATAGACAAAACAGATCCAAGATGGCCGATTAGGAGCAGCTGAGGATTGCAGCTCCCAGTGAAAGCGCGGAGGGTGAGTGGACGCCGCATTGCCAGATGGATTTTTATTGCCCACAGACCAGGAGATTCCCAGGGGGAGGAGCCCCACGGGTCGCCAGCGCGGCTGGTTTGGCCGGCGCAGCTGTTTTTGCCAGCGCGACTGTTTTCGCCGGCGCTGCTGTTTGGGCAGCATCCCGGCGCAGCGGTTCCCCCATACAAAATACGTGGGTCCGGGGTGCCGTTTTAGCTGGCAATTGGAGCTCCGGGAAGGCAGAGCCGCCCATTCATCTGATTAAAAAAGGGGACTGAAACAGGCAGCCAGGCCAGGAGATTTCCCAGGCAAAAAAACGCCACGAATCTCAGCGCCCGCGGTTTCAGCCGGCGCAGTGGGTCACTGCACGGGAAAGCACACAGATCCCGGCGCCTTTTCAACAGGCAGCTGGAACACCTGGGAGACTCTGAGGCAGGGAGCCAGGTGATCAGGCTCGGCTGGTCCCACCCCCCACAAAAAAACAGCAATCGGAAAAGCTCTGGATCGAGAGTTTCACAGCAAGCACAGCTGAGCCCGGGGACGGCCCAGCTCTGTGGGGGAGGGGGCGTCCGCCATTACTGAGGCAGTCTGCCACTACAGAGGTAGTTTGCCATTGCCCAGGCAGTTCTCACTACACCGGTATAAACAGGACTACAGGGAAGTTCATATGGCAGCTGGGTGGAGCCCACAGCAGCTCAGCAAAGCCTCTGTAGGCAGACAGTGACTAGGCTGCCTCATCGCTGGGCAGGGCAGCGCTGAGAAAAAGGCAGCAGCACCAGGGAAACTCATAAATAAAGCCCTAACTCCCCGGGACAGAGCACCTGGGGAAAAAAGGGGTTTATGAGTTCTGCTGCAGCAGACTTAAACGTACCTGCCCAGCAACTCTAAATGCACAATGGAGCTCACAGCTCAGCACTTGAGCTCCTATAAAGGACACTCTGTCTCCTCAAGCAGCTCCCTGACCCCCGTATATCCAACGAGTCACCTCACAAAGGAGTGCTCAGACGGACATCTGGCGGGTATTCTTCTGGGACAAAGATAGCAGAAGAAGAGACTGGCAGCAACCCTTACTGTTCTGCAGCTGCTGCAGGTGATCCCCCCAGGCAAGCAGGGCCGGGAGTGGACCTCAGCAGTCCTACAGCAGAGGGGCCAGACTGTTAGAAGGAAAACTAAGAAACAGAAATAAATAACTTCATCATCAACAAACGGGACGTCCACTGAGAGACCCCATCTGAAAATCACCAACCACAAAGACCACACATAGATAAATCCACAAAGATGGGAAGAAACCAGCGCAAAAAAGGAGGAAAACACCCGAAACCAGAACGCCTCTCCTCCTACAAGGGATCACAACTCCTCACCAGCAAGGGAACAAGGCTGGATGGACAACGAATGTGATGAAATGACTGAATCAGGCTTCAGAAGGTGGGTAATAAGAAACTTCTGTGAGCTAAAAGAACATGTTCTAACCCAATGCAAAGAAACTAAGAACCTTGAAAAAAGATTTGACGAAATGCTAATGAGAATAACCAACTTAGAGAGGAATGTAAGTGAATTGATGGAGCTGAAAAACACAACACAAGAACTTTGCGAAGCATACACAAGTTTCAACAGCCGAATCGACCAAGCAGAAGAAAGGATATCAGAGGTCGAAGATCAACTCAATGAAATAAAACGAGAAGGAAAGAGTAGAGAAAAAAGGGTAAAAAGGAATGAACAAAGTCTCCAAGAAATATGGGACTATGTGAAAAGACCTAATCTACGTTTGATAGGTGTACCTGAATGTGACAGAGAGAATGAATCCAAGCTGGAAAATACTCTTCAGGACATCATCCAGGAGAAACTTCCCCAACCTAGTAAGGCAGGCCAATATTCAAGTCCAGGAAATACAGAGAACACCACAAAGATATTCCTCAAGAAGAGCAACCCCAAGGCACATAATCGTCAGATTCACCAGGGTTGAAATGAAGGAGAAAATGCTAAGGGCAGCCAGAGAGAAAGGTCGGGTTACCCACAAAGGGAAGCCCATCAGACTCACAGCAGATCTCTCAGCAGAAACCCTACAAGCCAGAGGAGAGTGGGGGCCAATATTCAACATCCTTAAAGAAAAGAACTTTCAACCCAGAATTTCATATCCAGCCAAACTGAGCTTCATAAGTGAAGGAAAAATAAAATCCTTTGCGAACAAGCAAGTACTCAGAGATTTCATCAGCACCAGGCCTGCTTTACAAGAGCTCCTGAAAGAGGCACTAAACATAGAAAGGAACAACCAGTACCAGCCACTCCAAAAACACACCAAACAGTAAAGACCATCAACACAATGAAGAAACTGCATCAACTAACGGGCAAAACAGCCACCTAGCATCAAAATGGCAGGATCAAATTCACACATAACAATATTAACCCTAAATGTAAATGGGCTAAATGCCCCAATTAAAAGACATAGACTGGCAAACTGGATAAAAAGCCAAAATCCGTCAGTGTGCTGTATCCAGGAAACCCATCTCACATGCAGAGATACACAAAGGCTCAAAATAAAGGGATGGAGGAAGATTTACCAAGCAAATGGAGAGCAAAAAAAAGCAGGAGTTGCAATTCTCATCTCTGATAAAATAGACTTTAAACCAACGAAGATCAAAAGAGACAAAGAAGGACATTACATAATGGTAAAAGGATCAATGCAACAAGAAGAGCTAACGATCCTAAACATATACGCACCCAATACAGGAGCACCCAGATACATAAGGCAAGTTCTTAATGACTTACAAAGAGACTTAGACTCCCACACAATAATAGTGGGAGACTTGAACACCCCGTTGTCAATGTTAGACAGATCAACAAGACAGAAAATTAACAAGGATATCCAGGACTTGAACTCAGACCTGGATCAAGCAAACCTAATAGACATTTACAGAACTCTCCACCCCAAATCCACAGAATATACATTCTTCTCAGCACCACATCGCACCTACTCTAAAACTGACCACATAATTGGAAGTAAATCACTCCTCAGCAAATGCAAAGAACGGAAATCATAACAGTCTCTCAGACCACAGTGCAATCAAGTTAGAACTCAGAATTCAGAAACTAACTCAGAACCGCACAGCTTCATGGAAACTGAACAACTGGCTCTTGAATGTTGACTGGATAAACAATGAAATGAAGGCAGAAATAAAGATGTTCTTTGAAACCAACGAGAACGAAGACACAACATACCAGAATCTCTGGGACACATTTAAAGCAGTCTCTAGAGGAAAGTATATAGCAATAAATGCCCACACGAGAAGCAAGGAGAGATCTAAAATTGACACCCTATCATCAAAATTGAAAGAGCTAGAGGAGCAAGATCAAAAAAACTCAAAACCTAGCAGAAGACAAGAAATAACTAAGATCAGAGCAGAACTGAAGGAGATAGAGACACGAAAAACTCTTCAAAAAAATCAATAAATCCAGGAGCTGGTTTTTTGAAAAGGTCAACAAAATAGACAGACCACTAGCCAGATTAATAAAAAAGAAAAGAGAAAATAATCAAATAAATGCAATAAAAAACGAAAAAGGGGATATCACCACAGATTCCACAGAAATTCAAACCATCATCAGAGATTATTACAAACAACTCTATGCACATAAACTAGTAAACCTGGAAAAAATGGATAAATTCCTGGACACATGCATCCTCCCAAGCCTAAACCAGGAAGAAGTCGAAACCCTGAATAGACCAATAACAAGGTCTGAAGTTGAGGCAGCAATTAAGAGCCTACCACCCAAAAAAAGCCCAGGTCCAGATGGGTTCACAGCCGAATTCTACCAGACATACAAAGAGGAGCTGGTACCATTCCTTCTGAAACTATTCCAAACAATCCAAAAAGAGGGGATCCTTCCTAAATCATTTTATGAGACCAACATCATCCTGATACCAAAACCTGGCAGGGACTCAGCAAGAAAAGAAAACTTCAGGCCAATATCCATGATGAACATAGATGCAAAAATCTTCAATAAAATACTGGCAAACCGATTGCAACAGCACATCAAAAAGCTTATCCACCATGACCAAGTAGGCTTCATCCCGGGGATGCAAGGCTGGTTCAACATACGCAAATCTATAAACATAATCCACCACATAAACAGAACCAAAGACAAAAACCACATGATAATCTCAATTGATGCAGAGAAGGCCTTTGACAAAATTCAACAGCCCTTTATGCTAAAAACTCTCAATAAACTAGGTATTGATGGAACGTATCTCAAAATGATAAAAGCTATTTACGACAAACCAACAGCCAATATCATACTGAATGGGCAAAAACCAGAAGCATTCCCTTTGAAATCTGGCACTAGACAAGGATGTCCTCTCACCACTCCTATTCAATATAGTCCTGGAAGTTCTAGCCAGAGCAATCAGGCAAGAAAAAGAAATAAAGGGTATTCAAATAGGAAAGGAGGAAGTCAAATTGTCTCTATTTGCAGATGATATGATTGTATATCTACAAGACCCCATCGTCTCAGCCCAAAATCTCCTGAAACTGATAAGCAATTTCAGCAAAGTCTCAGGATATAAAATCAATGTGCAAAAATCACAAGCATTCCTATACACCAATAACAGACTTAAAGACAGCCAAATCAAGAACCAACTGCCATTCACAATTGCTACAAAGACAATAAAATACCTAGGAATACAACTAACAAGGAACGTAAAGGACCTCTTCAAGGAGAACTACAAACCACTGCTCAATGAAATAAGAGAGGACACAAACAGATGGAGAAATATTCCATGTTCATGGCTAGGAAGAATCAATATTGTCAAAATGGCCATACTGCCCAAAGTAATTTACAGATTCAATGCTATCCCTATCAAGCTACCAATGACCTTTTTCGAAGAACTGGAAAAAACCACCTTAAACTTCATATGGAACCAAAAGAGAGCCCGCATAGCCAAGTCAATTCTAAGCAAAAAGAACAAAGCTGGAGGCATCACACTCCCGGACTTCAAACTATACTACAAAGCTACAGTAATCAAAACAGCATGGTACTGGTACCAAAACAGAGATATAGACCAATGGAACAGAACAGAGGCCTCCGACGCAACACAACACATCTACAACCACCCGATCTTTGACAAACCTGACAAAAACAAACAATGTGGAAGCGAGTCCCTGTTTAATAAATGGTGTTGGGAAAACTGGCTAGCCATGTGCAGAAAGCAGAAGCTGGACCCCTTCCTGACACCTTACACTAAAATTAACTCCAGATGGATTAAAGACTTAAAAAACATAAGACCTAACACCATAAAAACCCTAGAAGAAAATCTAGGCAAAACCATTCAGGACACAGGCATAGGCAAGGACTTCATGACCAAAACACCAAAAGCAGTGGCAACAAAAGCCAAAATAGACAAATGGGACCTAATCAAACTCCACAGCTTCTGCACAGCAAAAGAAACAGTCATTAGAGTGAATCGGCAACCAACAGAATGGGAAAAAATTTTTGCAGTCTACCCATGTGACAAAGGGCTGATAACGAGAATCTACAAAGAACTGAAACAGATTTACAAGAAAAAAACAAACAAGCCCATTCAAAAGTGGGCGAAGGATATGAACAGACACTTTACAAAAGAAGACATACATGAAGCCAACAAACATATGAAAAAATGCTCATCATCACTGGTCATTAGAGAAATGCAAATCAAAACTACATTGAGATACCATCTCACGCCAGTTAGAATGGCGATCATTAAAAAATCTGGAGACAACAGATGCTGGAGAGGATGTGGAGAAATAGGAACGCTTTTACACTGTTGGTGGGAGTGTAAATTAGTTCAACCATTGTGGAAGACGGTGTGGCGATTCCTCAAGGACCTAGAAACAGAAATTCCATTTGATCCAGCAATCCCATTACTGGGTATATATCCAAAAGACTATAAATCGTTCTACTATAAGGACACATGCACACGAATGTTCATTGCGGCACAGTTTACAATAGCAAAGACCTGGAACCAACCCAAATGCCCATCGATGATAGACTGGACAGGGAAAATGTGGCACATATACACCATGGAATATTATGCAGCCATCAAAAACGATGAGTTCGTGTCCTTTGTAGGGACATGGATGAACCTGGAAACCATCATTCTCAGCAAACTGACACAAGAACAGAAAATCAAACACCGCATGTTCTCACTCATAGGCGGGTGTTGAACAATGGGAATACATGGACACAGGGAGGGGGAGTATCACACACTGGGGTCTGTCGGGGGGGAAAAAGGGGAGGGATAGTGGGGGGGTGGGGAGTTGGGGAGGGATAGCATGGGGGAGAAATGCCAGATATAGGTGATGGGGAGGAAGGCAGCAAATCACACTGCCATGTGTGTACCTATGCAACAATCTTCCATGTTCTTCACATGTACCCCCAAACCTAAAATGCAATAAAAAAAAAAATAGACAAAACAGAGAGGTGGGTGGAAATTACCTTCAAAGTGATACAGTAAGACTAACAGCTGAATACACAAAAGAAAACACAGGCCAAACAACAAAGAAACTGTATCTTCAAACTCAGAAGATCATTAACAACCTAGAATTCTATACACAAAAAGAAGTATCTGGCGGGGCGCGGTGGCTCACGCCTGTAATCCCAGCACTTTGGGAGGCCGAGGCGGGTGGATCACGAGGTCAAGAGATTGAGACTATCCTGGCCAACATGGTGAAACCCCATCTCTACTAAAAAGTACAAAAAATTAGCCAGGCGTGGTGGTGCATGTCTGTAGCCCCAGCTACTCGGGAGGCTCTGAGGCAGAATTGCTTGAAACCGGAAAATGGAAGTTGCAGTGAGCTGGGATTGCGCCACTGCACTCCAACCTGGCGATAGAGCGAGACTGTCTCAAAAAAAAAAAATTTTTTTTAAAAAAAGGATCCTTCAAGAAATAAAGAAAATAGAAATATTTTCAGAAAAAAAAATTTTTTTAAACTTGTCACCAGCAGAACAGCATTAAATAAGATAATATGATGGGCATTGTTCAGGTGGAAGGAAAATGAATGACAGATGGTTAGAGATACAGACATAAATTACATGACTGGACTAGTAAACATTTCTACACTTAAAATTCTCCCCATAATAATTTACAGATTCAATGTAATCAATCACAAAAGCACCATACACTTTTGAAAAACACTGATAAGATGATTCTAAAAGGTATATATAAGTGGAAAAGGCCTAAGATAACCAAAACACTCTTAAAAAAAAAAAGGTCAGTGGTCTTACTTCAAGACTTATAAAACTATAATAATCAAGTGTATTACTCTGTTCTCATGCTGCCAATAAAGACATACCTGAGACTGGGTAATTTATAAAGGAAAGAGGTTTAATTGACTATCTTTCAGCATGGCTGGGGAGGTCTCAGGAAACTTATAATCATGGCAGAAGGTGTCGGGGAAGCAAGGCACCTTCTGCACAAGGTGGCAGGAAGGAGAAGTGCTGCGTGAAGGGGGAAGAGCCCTTTATAAAACCATCAGATCTCATGAGAACTAACTCAGTATCACTACAACAGTATAGGGGAAACTACCGCCATGATTCACTTACTACCACCTGGTCTCTCCCTCCATGATGGCAAGGTGCAGATTATAGGGATTACAATTAGGATGAGATCTGGAGAGGGACACAAAAGCCTAACCATATCAACATAATTAGTCATTAGGAAAATGCAAATTAAAACCACAGTTGAGGAACATATCATACCCACTAAAATGGCTAAAATTAAAAAGTCTGACAATATCAAATGTGGCAAGAATATGTGACAACTGGAACTAGTGGTAGGAATATAAAATATTACAACTTTTGGAGAAGTGTTCGCCAGTTTTTAGAAGAGTTATATATATTTACCCTATGACCCAGCAACTCTACTCCAACGTATTTAACTCAAAAGAAATAAAAAAATATGTCCACCAAAGACTTGTACATTCATAGCAGCATTATCTGTAATAGCCAAAACCAGAAACAACAAAAATATGTATCAGCAGGAAATAGATAAGAAAGTATGGCATATTCATACAATTAAATACTATTCAGCAATGAAAAGGAACCATCTATAAATACATACACAACATGACTGAATATCAAAAACATCATTTTAAGCAAAAGAAGATAGAAACAAAAAAATGTGTGAACTGGAAAAAGTAATCTATGGTGACATAAGTTATAAAGTGTTTGCTTTTGAAAGGCAAAAGAAGAAAAATGACTGGAAGGGTTACAAGGGAACTTTTTGGAGAGATGGAAATGTTCTCCATCTTGTTTTTGTTAATCGTTACATAGGTGTATTCAATTGTCCAAATTCATCAAATGAAATTTAAGATCTCTGAACTTCATTTTATGTAAATTCTGCCCCAAGCAAATTTTAAAGACACCACTTATATCAATCCAACAAAAGATGTTCAACTTCTACTGATAAAATTATAAAACATGATTAAAGGAATGAAAAAGGGGTAAATAAATGGAGCCATGTGCTGTATTTAGAGATTAAAAGGCTCAATTCAATATAAATTCTCCCCAAATTAATTTATAGAGTCAATAAAATCGCAATCAAAATCTCAAGTTTTTATATAGAAACTGACCAGCTGATTCTAAAATTTATATGGAAATTTTAAGGACCAAGAATAGATAAGGCAATAAGAATACCAGAGTTTAAGGATTTTTACAACAAGGTCAAAGGAATGATTACAAAGTTGCAGTAACTAAGACAGAATAATACAAAGACAGACAAATGGCCAATGGAATAAAGCAGGAATTCCACAAGTATAGACACTTAACTGATGATAAAGGAGTAAATGGAGAGCAGTGGGAAAGGCAACCAGTGTTGCGTCAAGGAGACAGCTATATGGACAAAAACTGAATCTTAACCCCAACTTCACATCATATACAAAAACCAGTTTTAGACAGACCATAAATCTAAATAAATAAAGACAATATAAAACTTCTGAAAGAACAGTTTCATGACCTTGCAGTGAGGAAAGACTTTTAAACAGGACACAAAAAAGCACTAGCCATAAATGAAAAAATTAGTAAATATTAAAAATAAGAAGTCTAGCCATCAAAAGATACCATTAATGAATGAAAATGGAGACGGGAGTGGTGGCTCACACCTGTAATCCCAGCACTTTGGAAGGCCAAGGCAAGTGGGTTGCTTGAGCTCAGGAGTTTGAGATCAGCCTGGGCAACATGGCAAAATCCTATCTCTACTAAATATATATATATACACATACACACACAAAATTAGCTGGGCGTGGTGGCACATGCCTGTAATCCCAGCTACTCAGGTGGCTGAGGCAGGAGACTCACTTGAACCTGGGAGACAGAGATTACAGTGAGCCAAGATTGTGCCACTGCACTCTGGAAGAATAAGACCCTGTCTCAAAAGAAAAAAAAAAAAACAGAGAATAAAAATATACTTTACATTATGAGAGAAGAGACTTGCAACACTACTAAAAATGAAAAGCCAAGCCACATTGTGAGGGAAGATATTAACATCCAACCAGCAAAGGCCTCATATCCAGAATACATAAAGAATACTTACAAACCAGTAAGAAAAAAAGACAACCTAATAATGAAGAAGAGATTCAAAACCCACCTTCACAAAAAAGCATATTTAAAGACCAACAAATACATTAAAAACTGCAAAACCTCTTTAGTCATCCAGGAAATGCAAATTAAAACTGTAATATTACAACTACCTTTGCATCAATCTAACACTACTACTATTCATCCCCATTTAGAAAGGCTAAAATTTAAAAGACTGATAATGCCAAGTGCTGGTGAAGACATGAAGCAATAATTATCCTCACATACTGCTAGTGGAAGTGTTTTCCACATTGGAAAAATATTTGGTACAATATAATATCAAATATGCTCATATTCTTATGACTCAGCAATTCTACTCCTCAGTAAATATTATCTTACATATCCACACTAAAAGACACAGATTTAGAGCAGCATTCTTCATAATAAACAAGAAACAACCCAAATGTTTATCAACAAGTGTACAAATAAATAAGATGTGGTATTTTCAAATAATTGAATCCTACACAGCAATGAAAATGAGTAAAATGCATCTACCGCAACGACAGGGATGGATCTCACAAGAACAAAACTAGAAACAAAATGAATATATATATATATATAGAGAGAGAGAGAGAGAGAGAGGCCATTTACAGAAAGATTAAAAATATGCAAAACAAAATCACAATGTTGGTAGTAAAAATCAAAAAGAAATCAAAGATGATTACCATAAAAATCAGGATAATGGTTACCTTCGGAGAAGCAATGATGGGGGGACGTAGGGGCTTCTAAAGTGGTAGCAATATTTAAATCTTAACCTTAATAATAATTACATACCTGTTCCCTTTTTAGTCAATCAAATAGGCAGTACATTTTTGTTTTGCTTACTCTTTTATATATGTTATACTTCACAATTTGAAACAAATTTTTTAAGATAAAATTCTTTAAAGCTTTAATTTAGCACTATAATAAGTACTTTTATCAGGTTATTCTTACATTCACTAAAACTAAAATATAAAGTTGGAAGCTGGGCACGGTGGCTCACGGCTGTAATTGCAGCACTTGGGGAGGCTAAGGCAGGCAGATCACCTGAAATCAGCAGTTACAGACCAGCCTGGTCAACATGGCAAAACCCCGTCTCTATTAAAAATACAAAAATTAGCCAGGGATGTGGTGGATGCCTGTAAACCCCAGCTACTCCGGAGGCAGAGGCAGGAGAACTGCTTGAATCTGGGAGGCGGAGGGTGCAATGAGCCAAGATTGCGCCACTGCACTCCAGGCTGGGTGACAGAGCGAGACTCCATCTCAAAAAAATAAAAATAAAAGTTGGAGAGAGAATTTTAATTGGTAAAACCTGATTGAAAGCATTCAACCAATAAGTAGCAGAGTGAAACTAGTGGCATTTTTATTACTTAAAAAAAACAGCAACTCTAACCCAATTCAATCTAATACAGTACAATGAGACAAAAATATCTCTTAACCACTTAAATAAATACCTGCTTAGGTAAAGTTAGGGTGTGGGTACTCTCACTATAACCAATGGCAGTGAAGAGTTTATCTTTTCCTCTGGAGTCATAAGATCATCGATAGCTATGAAGAAAAAACATTTTAAAAAATTAATTGCGTTCATTTGACAGATATAACTGAAAGACTAACCAAACTAACAAGTATCCTAAAATCAACAGACATAACTGCTAAAGCAAAATTAGCCAGGTAATTTCCTCTAATATGCTACAACTTTGACTAGTTAAACATATTCTATTTGCTTGCTAAGGTGAAGAAAAGGCAAAGAGACCTATGTAAAAGGTAACAAAAAATGCTAAATGTTGAGACCTCTAAACTTAAACATTTTAAATTTAACATAAATATTTCACAAACAAAAAAAAAAAATCAAAGTTTTATTTTAGTCTAGGTTTTATTTTAGATAAACATGGGAACATTCCAGCCTAATGTATTTGCTTATATATTTACCATACTGAACTAATTTATTTCAAATGTATTTCAAAATAAAATTCAACTAACAGGGAAGATATAATTTACATAGTTTTGTTTTTTGTTACTTAACACTGTATAATAAATTTGACTTGGAACTTACTTTCAGGGATCAATGATTCTTCGTCCTTTTTCTTAGACTCTTTCTTACCCCAAAACCCACTAAACCAGCCTCCACGTTTCTCGCCTGTGTCAGCAGACTTTTTCCTTAATTTTTGCCCAGACCGAATCACCTAAAAAATAAAAATTTAAAAATTTACTTGAAGAATGTTGCCCTCTTCATTTTCAGGTGTAGCCTGGAAAAAACAATCATTCACTTTTTTGTTTTAACACTACGTAAGACTGAACCAGTCAAGAAAGCCAGTATCTGCTTAAATGACGCTCACAACATAATTTGGTTAAATGTAGTTCCCCTATCAGTTTATTAATACTTCTCACACCAACTGATAGCATTTTGATGAGGCTGCATTTTATGAGCAATATAGTTAACGTTCCAAGTAAAATGTTTCTAAGCAATGTGACTTCCAAATTTTTAAGTTAAGGAGCCACTAGACAGGCATGTTTATAAAACGAAAAGTTCCTTGAAAGGGAACACACCCAAATTAGTATTAATTTAAAACAATTATATTTAGAATTCATATACATCACTGGCTTGCTAACTAGGCAGAAAGGAGGAGATAAATTAAAATAGTCCTTGAATCTCATTTCACCCTCTTTCACAACAAATCTATCAGAAAGAAAGAAAAAAAAAGGAAGAAAGTGAAGAAAGAAAAAAAAAGGAAGGAACGAATGGAGAAGAGAGGGAGAGAAGGAAGAAGGAAAGGAAGGAAGAAGAAACAAAGGAAAGAAAAAGTAAAAGAAATAGGAGATAAAAACCATAAGTAAGCAGGTATATAAGCATGGGAGAAAAACTGGGTAGCCAAAATGATAGCAGTAGTATCCTAAGTTGTTAGGAGTATAGATGTCTTTTAATTTCTTCTTGGAGTTTTTCAGAGTTTTCATCAGAAAATTTTTTAAGTGGCCAAGCACAGTAGCTCACACCTGTAATCCCAGCACTATGGGAGGCCAAGGCAGGTGGATCTCTTGAGGTCAGGAGTTCAAGACCAGCCTCACCAACATGGCGAAAACCCATCTCTACTAAAAATACAAAAAAATTACCCAGGCGTCTATGATCCCAACTACTCAGGAGGCTGAGATAGGAGAATCGCTTAAACCCAGGAGATGGAGGCTGCAGTAAGCTGAGATCGTGCCACTGTACCCCAGCCTGGGAGACAGAGTAAGACTCCATCTCAAAAAAAATGGTAATAAAATAAAATAAAGTTTTCTTTTCCCTTCATGTTAGTTTTTTCAGTACTCCAGTTTCTTTTCTCCTGAGACTAAATTAAGCAATAAAAACTTCAACTCATGAAACTTCAGTATCTTGATCCTAGGTTTAAAGGAAAAGTATTAACATGTTTAAAACATAAAATGAGCTAATAAAAACGATTACCTCAACTTGTGCTTGTTGCCTTGCTAAAATTATGTTAAAAACATCTAGAGTTTTCTCTAAGTCCTGTAAAAAACAAAGAGACACTTGTAAACAGGAAATGTAATCATTAGATAAAAGAAATTTTTCTTTTATGATTTCTAGGCATATCTAGTCCATTATCAGTACTTGTGATCTAATGCAAGTATTAGTATAAATCTGAATGTATTCTAGACTTTCAAATTTTTAAATTTTGTACAGTAAGAGTTTTCCAAGAAAATAAATCCTCATTAAATACAGTACAAAAATAATTTTCTGTGAGACCATTATAATTGATAGATAGTCATAAATGCACATGAAAACAAGAATATTTAGAAAGGGGATTTGTTTTATGTATTATCCTTATGGTTCTTACCTCTTACTCTCCCCTATTCTTTATTATTATATAGCCATTGTACTAAGGGTACCATCACAAAACGCATAACATTTAAGAATGTAAAATTCTGCAAATCAACAAGTAGGCTAAAGGAGAAACTGACTGGAGGCATTTATATAAAAATATGTGGGAGAATCTAACATTAACCAGGTGACCTATTTCAGAAAAATAGGAATTCAACTCATTTTTCACCTTATGAATCACTGGTACAAATAGTTCTATAACTGAAATCAGATGACATTAAGAAAATTATATATCCAGTGTGTTTTTGCCTTTTAAAAGGGGTAGATAAGACATCCTCTTTCCCAAGAAGTAAAAGCTGTTTTATATAAATGATTATTTTGAAGTATTTTAAAAAGTCACTACCATTTAAATACAGGATTTTTACTAACAAAACAAGATATAGCTATCTAATAAATGCATATTTAAACAGCTATGATACTGACTCTCTAAACATTATTATGAAAACCAGACACCTTTCCCAAATTGCTTACAGTAACCTTATTTTATCTGATATTAGCATGGGGAAAGTTTTTTTAAAGAAGAAAAACTGGAAAAAAATATTCTACATTTTCCCATATGATTCTCTCTCAAAAAGAGGTGAGTAATTTACCTCCTAAATTCATTTTTGATTCAAATTACATAAAGAAGAATATTAAAGGATGATTAGACAAGTAACAGCTCTCACTAACACACACAAGATATACCTGAATTTCTTTTTGTGTTTCTTCTGAGACTTTAGACTGTATTAACTTGTTTTTGTAGGCAATTTTATAACTCTTGAGTAACTGCCTGTGCTTTTTTATGTTACTCCATGACCACATCTGTGTATACCTTCTTATATGAACTTCAAGAACAGAATCAATTGCATATTTCCACCTGAAAATCAAATGTTTTAATGTAAATTTGAGTATAAAGATTTAAGAGAAAGCAGGAAAAAAGTCTTGACTTTTTAGATCTTAAATTATAAAATTTTTTGTTCTTCTTAACTGTCTTCCTATAAGAGCTCAGCAATTCCCAGTGCAATTGTCTGACTTAAACATTTAGATATAAGAAAACCCATAAGGAAGAGGTTTTGCCAAAGCAAAATCCCAAAGGCACAAAATTACATGTGGAAAATAGTATTCCAGTAAGGTTATAACATTGAGCTTATGTGGGTGACTGATAAGCAATAAAACTTTTACAAAAATGTTGAATGTCTTGAATGTTAAGAATTTGGGAACCAGCTGGGCATGGTGGCTCACACCTGTAATCCCAACACTTTGGGAGGCCAAGACAGACAGATCACAAGTTCAAGAGATCAAGACCATCCCAGCCAACATGGTGAAACCCCATCTCTACTAAAAATACAAAAATTAGCTGGGTGTGGCAGAGCACACGCCTATAGTCCCAGTTACTCAGGAGGCTGAGGTAGGAGAATCACTTGAATCCAGGAGGAGGAGGTTGCAGTGAGCCAAGAACGTGCCACTGCACTCCAGCCTGGCAACAGAGTAAGACCCTGTCACAAAAAAAAAAAAGAAAGAAAGAAAGAAAAAAGAAAAGAAAAAAAAGAATTTGAGAACCTAGGAGCAGAAATACAAGTGGATATTCATATGAAAAAAGTAACATGGACATATATAAGAAGTAAAAGCTGTTTTCCTGCTTTTATAAGTAATCAATATATTTACTATTTGTCTTTTAATATTCTTGTCTCTTTTTTAAAAGTGTCTGAATTACATGTCTTTTAAGAGTTTTAAGGGATTATAAACATATAATCATGTAATTAGGTACTCTCAGAGTTAAAAGTTTCTTAACTCTGAGAGTACCTAATTACATGATTATATGTTTCTCACAAAATAAAAAAAAGCAATTCTAACTCACCACAGTCGACCATTGGTATGAAGTGGTAAACAAGGCTTGTATTTCCTATAAGGTGCATTCCTAACCATATAATCCACTGACTCCAAAAGGTCGATCATACTTAAGTACTGTTAAAACAAAAATAAAATTTTATTTATTACATTGTACATATAAATAAAGACTACATTTCATTCTATGTTTTAGTCTAGTGAGACTCCAAATTCCCAGAACCATGTTGCCTGGTAAGCCAAAAATATACTGTATTTCATCAAACTTAAGATGCTATCAATTACCAGTATACTGTATTTCATCAAATTTAAGACACTATCAATTTTAAGTTGTAATATAATTTTAGGTTCTACTACAAAAGAAAACTGCTGTTAATTAAACTGTCTTATCACCAATATATATATCCTATTTTCAGATATGTTAAAATGTAAACTAAATGAACAACTTAGAAACAATGAAATATGGTATCTGTAAAGTATGGCATAAAATATGTCTGTTTCTAAGACTATATATTTTTCCTCTGGCCCATCGTTTCAGCAGTAACTATGAGGTGATTTTGAAATTGCTGCAAAAAATTATTGCATAACTAAAGCAAGATAAAGCTATTTAAGCAGCCAGCTTACCAGCAACACAGCAATTCTGCATAGATCTGACAAACAGCTCAAATGGAGGGAAACATACACCCAGAGGTAACATGAAAGCAGAGAAGATAAAGAAAAGGGCAAGTCTAGCTTCCTCCTCTCTAATTTTTCATAATGCAGTTCTAACTCAGGGTTACCTACCATGCAGCTGTTGATCACTTGAAATGTGTCTAGTCTAAACTTAAATGTATTGTAAGTATAAAAGATTTCAAACATTTGGGGGAGAAAAAAGATGTGAACTATCTCATGACAACTTTTTACATTTATTACATGTTGATATGATTAATATTTTGGAAACGTTAAGTTTAACAAAATGTATTATTAAAGTTAATTTCACCTTTTTCTTTTCACATTGTTAACAGAGCTACTAGAAAATCTAAAATTACAACTTGCATTACATCTTTATTGAACAGAACTGTACAAAAAAACTAAATTAGCTAAATCTCCTGTCCTCCTTTCATTTGCAGTTCACCAAGCCTGTCACCCCAACTCTCTGGGCATATAACCATGCTTGGGAAACAAATGAAGGAAAAAGCTGCCAACATAGCTGTTCTAAAAATTAAAGAAACAATATTTAATAACAGTGTCTTCCACTAAAATCTGAGGAGGGAAAAATACATTAAAATCTTCCATCAACAATTGTGAGTCAAACGGAAATAATGTCATTCCCTACAGTTTGATATGATTCTCTACAATTTAGGAAAAGATAAAATGAAATAAAGAAAACTATTTCTTAAATTTGAAGTTCATATTCCTTCAAACAGAATTTTTTAAACAGTCAAATATTAACATAAGGAACCCCCCCAAATCCACCAAATCACTAGAGAAGTAATAATCACCAATAAAAGCAGTCAAGATTTGAGGCTAATCAAAACTGCAAATATCCAAATGAATCATACCTGAGGTTTGGTAAGTTCAATGGCAATATTTTGCACTTCTATGTTCCAATCCAGTTTCGGCGTTTTGAGCTCTGATTCTGCATAAGGATTCATGTAGAGTTTTGCAGAGGCTGATACTGGCTGGAAAACTTACATCACACAGGAAGACATAAGATATGCTTATATGCTTTTACATATAAACAAGTATAAATAATTATGAGAACACTGTTATACTAGAAGTAAAGAAAAATGATCAAAAATATGTGTAACAAAATCGCTACCAAAAAATATTTCAGCAGTTTAAGCTTCTACTTATCTGCCTAATAATAACCTCAATGGTTAAAGCGAAATCTCCAAGGAGCAAATTGGAGACCTATGCTTCTAGGTAAGAAATGCATAAATCAGACAACCTACTCTTGGTTATTCACAGTCTGCATACAATTAGGCTTCTCTTCCTTGCTGCAAGACCTTTAATGATTTTATTATTCACTGAAAATACTAACACAAAAAGGGAAACAAGATGTGGTAACTTTGTCTTCTTAATCACTAGCAGAATTTAATAACAAAATCATGAGTAAAATTCATTCCAAAAAAGGAAACTGCTCACCTCTTTCTGATTTTCAAAATGATCATTATATACATAACCTTAGAGTCAACTAAAGAAAATAATCTTCCAGTTGAGAAGTAATACAAAAAGGTGTGTTAGGGAAGATAATAGACAGGGGAATGCAAGGTGAGAAATGATAAATTTTAACTATGAATAGTATCAAAACTATAAAAACTGTGATATCTTATGGTAATTACAATTTGCATAAGATTGTACAAAATTTTCAACTGCTTTAAACGCTAGTTATAAATGGAAAATGCCTAAGAATGAAACTGTAGATTTTTCTTAACTATTTCTTATATCAGTGAACCTAAATGCTTTTGCAAACAAGCAGCACTTGAAAGTTTTATCATCATAAAATACAGGGATCTATATAACATAAGTGCCAACTATTATCCAGTGGCAATTAGTTACAAAAGAACATGAAGAAAACAACAGTGAACCAGAGTAACATGGAACAACATGAGTATGAAAGCTGAGAACAATCGTAAAGACGTAATAAACCAATAGCTTCATTAGAATGAATCTGAAATAAAGAAAACAGATGGAAAAAATAAACAAATAAGGAGGAAGCTTTGTTAGAGATCTAGTTATAACATAAAGGTGAGGCTGCCCAGAAACAGAAAAGCTCACACACAAAAAAAAACCTCTCTAGAGTGGCTGGTTTAACACTGCAATGTAACATGGTAAAGGTGACCTGAATACCAGGATCTCAGGAGATTAAGTTATTTTTTTGAAAAAAGAAAGAAAACCTAAATCCTAAAACAAAGAATACAATAGCAAGCTAAGAAGAATACATGCAATTCAAAGAAGGCTGGCTGTAGAGAATAAACTACAGCCATACTGCCCTTCTCTCTCTTACTCTCCAGTGGTGTGTGTGTTATCTATTCCTAAATAGTTATAACACAAACATGCTGTATCATAATACTAAGGTATAACATTAATAAACTTTATTTGACAAAGTAACTTTACCACACAGGTATGTTAAAATAATGTATTTAATTATATGTTTCTTCCTATAACATGAAATAAACTTTTACTATTACTTACTGTATTGATAATTTGGAGGTATATTTCCGCTTGTAAGAATTTCATTTTTCAGCTGATCCTAAACAAAAAATATGAATGAGAATAAAAAAGAAAATGCACACATATTCAGTCACACACACGCACACACACGCGCACACACACACACACACACACACACACACACAACGTGGTTCTTACATTGGTATCTTTGTTTCTCTCTTTGTTACTAGTAGTAAGAAAAATACACTGAGCATTATTTACAAGTATAAAGATATAGAAGCAGACAATTTTAAGAATTCTGTATGTCCACAAACAATCTTGTAGTATGTCCCTCTGACTCTGAAAAAACGTACATTTCCATCCACTGGGATTTCAGACACAGTCTAGTCAAAGGCAAATTAGGTGGTACAGTATCTTTCTGAGAATTAAGAGACAGAACACTGAAATTTAGCCAGGTCTAAAAATCCAACTGTTCTTCCTTTATCCGTTAATAAACATGGCTAAGACTGGTTTGGCACATTGAAGTTTTGAATTAATCTTCTACTATTCAGAAAACATCATCACAAATGTCTAAAACATTTGTCAAAGATATAAGCTTTACATCTGAAAGTATCATCTTTATAATACTCTTAATCATTCTAATATGAAATATCAGAATGTAACCAGAATACCATCAAAATGAGAATGTAAAAAAATAATAAATACAGTCTTAATTTAATACTATGGGCTCTGATGTCATTGCCCAGTGAACCATTTTACAAAAATCTTAAAAAACAAAAGTGCTTTTCTGAAGACATAGATTTAAAAGGATGTTTTTCAAATTTCTGATTTAGTGAAATACAAGTTAAACGAATAGCTGATATCCTTTCCTCATGAAGGCCCTCTTATATTAAACAAATTTAGGGAGTGGGAGTGAAGTTAGCTCTTCCAAGTATATATTAACATTACCAAAATCTGTTCCCTTGATCCCTGGTAAGACATGCTGCAGTTTACATTCCAGTAGGCGCTAAGACTATCAAGTCGTATAAGCTGTAAGAGAAAAATGAAAGAGATCAACCACACTGAAATTATGAATCAATATTAAAAGATTATTCTCATGTTCACCACTCCAAAATTACTCAAATACCATTTTGAATCTTTAAAAGAAAGAGAATAATACAAAAATTAGGGGAAAACATATTCATGCTATTCAGACTTATTAAGTCTAGCATTTGCTAAATTGTGCTTTGAAGAATACTATTTCCAAGGACTCACTCATTCAATTATCAAATATTTATTGAGAATTTAGCATTTAACAGACCCTGTAAGTATTTTGCTGAAAAAAAAGACATGATCCCTCCAGCAGATACGAATGGCTGTTTGCTGAAAACAGGTGGTAGGAGAGGAGTCTATGATCAACACGGTGGAAAAACTATGTACTAAATATCCCTCTTGGGGATTCACAATGTTTATTAATATATTTAAAGTATTATGAAGCTCTGTAGTTTAAAATAAAAAGAAACATATCTGTTTAATTATGTATAGCTTAGTACTTGAATCAATATTCTTACTTGATCAGATAATATTTTTTCTGTGACATCTAAAAATATCTCAGTATCTAATGTTCATAAAGTACCATTTGGGAAATATTAACTGTATCCAATATCTTCATGTGATAGATAAAGAACCTATATCTCAGAATTGGTAAGTGATTACAGAAGGTCACCTAGTAAGTAGCATAGCCAAAACTAGACCCCAGACTTTTAACTCACACTCCAATGGCACATTATGCTCCACCAATGTGTCTTCAAGAAAATAAATTAAGTGCACCTAGAAAACTAACAAAAAATTTTTATTCCAATATAATACCTTGTATATAATTTTTTCTGCTTCATTTAATATGCATGGAGTCCAGTGTTCATTTGCAGTCTAAAAGGAAAAAGAGAACACCTGTGAAATGTGGTATAGATGTCATACAACGGTGCTTTAATACTTGTAAAATTAACGAAATAACCTAGGAAGAAAAGACATCTAGTTAATGTTAGTTAATATTAGCTACCTATTTCTTTACATATTTATAAGACAAAATCAAAGAAACAATGAAAAGAGAATTGATATGGTTCTAATTTAACTGAGTTCATTCACTCAGAAAATAATTACTGGGCTACTATGTGTATTACTGGAAAGAATTGGGTATAAATGAAAACAGAGAGCCAACCTATACACTACTGAAGATCGTACACATTCTTTTTAAAGAAACAAACAAATAATTGTTGTAAAATAGGAAGAAAACCAGGACAGTATGGAAATTACAGCATGACCATGTTTCTACAAGGACAGCACGTTCAGCAATGCCAAATACTAAAGTTATTTAGCAGCAAGCGCGTTATTGAGAAGTCTGTTAAGAACTGTTTCAGTGGAGTAGTAGAGTGAGAGTAAAATGAGTAAGGTATCGGTAAGATGGGAAAGATGAGATCCACATCAGATGTGGGAAGATAACTTTAGTTTTAAAAGTTAGATTGTAACTGCAAAGAAAAACAAATGGTATGGATACAAAGAGGTAGGTCTGCTAGTGCTGCTGTTGTTATAATAGCCACTGTAATAGTTGAAGCAGGAAATAACTGAGCCAGACAATATGCCAAATGTTTTCATAACCTATCTCATTTAATCATCACAAAAACACTAAAAGGTAGATACTATGCTAGTGAATGAACATTGTTTTGACAGCAGGAGATTAACATGGTAACCAGTACAATATTATTTTGCAGGTCTTTGATAAAATATAATAGGAAGCATAAAAGAGGGAGTGGAAATGAAAAAGAATGAGAAAGAAAAGGTCATATATCACATAAGTATTAAAACTTGAGTAGAATCACCAGGCAGACAAAGGGAAGAGAGTAATACAGACAGCTAAAGCAGAATCAAGAGTCTGAGCAAAGATACAAAGCGTCAAACAGCAAACACTAAGGAAACTACATATTCTTATGCACCAGTATCTCTGTTATCAGACAATAGGAGATATATGACCATTTTGTATTTTGTGCATTGTCTACTAGAAGCGCAAAGTTACTATGCTCCCTTATGACCAATATCATTAGGTACAGTTTTCTGGAACAACTCTCTCTCTGTCCTTTAGAACACAGATTCTACCCTTGTTAAAGGTGTTACTGTATACTTCTTTTTATCAAAAGTTTCTTCAAATTCATTTTGGAAACTGGCAAAGGATAAACAGTATATTAAACCCTAGCTTCCTTCAAATCCTCTCCTTTGTGTCTTCAGCTCTCTCGTATTCTCTATTGTTTCTGCTCTGTTCTTCAACTCAACGTGTGTCTCTGTTTCTCTACACGCCTGTAACATTGTTAAGCCTTCCATATAACCACGTCCTTCTTTTTTTGTTTCTCTGGCAGTCTACTGCCCTTCCATTCTTCTTTCTCTTCTTTCCCTACTGAGGCCCTCTTATATAAGTAGTAATAAAGCAAACTTGTCTGGTATCATTTACGGTTCACTGTCCTTAACTTTAAAAGTATCTAAGTGAACCACATCTTCTCCATAGCAAAATCTAATTCAGCTATCTGTCTTCACTTACATACCCTAAAACGTGTTTCCTATCACTTAGTTGCCCATAATAGGAAAAAAATGTACAGCCTATATATATATAATAGTAAAATATACTGATGGTGAAAAAATAGAAAACTAAAATCCAGCCTATATATTTATACATATGTCCAGCCTGTATGTATATTTAAGGGTAGATAGTTGTGTGTGTATATATATATGTGTGTGTGTATAATATACATATACAACTGTCTACCCTTAAAGACCATTAAAAGAAAAACTCATTATAAAATAATCAAAAACAATTAATTTACATATAGCTCAGAGATGCTTATACACACACACACACACACACAAACATATATATATCTATAACCTATTCAGAAATTCCATCTACCTGTACCAAAGATGAGTTTATTACTCTACAGAAATTCATCTTCCCCCACTTTTCCATGTTTAAGATACAGCTTTTTTTCTTTCAAATTATTCAATAATGATATTTTGATACCTATTATATGGAAAGACAATTAAAAATAATTTTAAAATTTAATAATCGTATCACTAAAAATGGTAAACTTCTGGAAAAGTTGTAGCATGATAATACATTTAAAAAATCATAGTTCTTTACAGCACAGTTTATTTTAGACAATATACCCTGTGACTTCAGAATAATACTTTACAGGTTCCACGGAAGTTTTAAATAAAGCAAACATTACCAATAGACTAAGCTCTCCCAGTGTGACACCAAATGAAAGAGGCCGCTTTGGATCAGTGACCTACCAAAAAAGAAAAGATAAGAGTAAAAAATACTGACGGTGAAGGCGAATCCATGACTTTTACAATAAGCAGCAAAGGGACATGTGTTTACAAGTTAAGTCACACAACTCAATTGGATCTGTGTTCGAGTTTTTGCTCTATTTCTGATCTTCAATATCTAAGCTGCAATCCACGGTGCTTAAACTACACCACAATGTGCACAGTATCAGTTTTAGACATCTTAAAGAAAACCCTTATAGAATTGTTTGGTCATGGCAGAAACTAAGGAAACTAGGGAGAAGGGAAAAAGATAATGTTCTAAATCATCCAAATGGGATTCCAGAGTTTAATCACACACACTTTTCTCAAAATGGAAAAAAATTCATGTGGTACAGTTGAGAAGTATGAATAGCTTTATAAGTCATTTTTAATTAACATCAGATACATGATGATTTGTGGCAAAATATTTTCCTTCATTCCCACAGTCATCTTTTTATACTTAGAGATAACTAGCTCAAAATAACTTGCAGCTCTTTCTGAAGAAACTATCATTAGTTTTATTAAAAACAATCCTCAGTTGCTAATGTACTACCGATAAACCACAGTTACTATCCAGTGAGCATCTTTATGATAAATTATTATATTTTCTCTACATCTATTTCTTTATTATTATACTTTAAGTTCTGGGGTACATGTGCAGAATGTGCAGGTTACATAAGTATACATATGACATGGTGGTTTGCTGCACCCCATCAACCCGCCATCTACATTAGGTATTTCTCCTAATGCTATCCCTCCCCTAAACCCCTACCCATTTCTATCCCTCCCCTAAACCCCTACCCCACTACAGACCCCAGTGTGTGATGTTCCCCTCCCCTGTGTCCATGTGTTCTCATTGTTCAACTCCCACTTATGAGTGAGAATATGCAATGTTTGGTTTTCTGTTCCTGTGTTACTTTGCCGAGAATTATGGTTTCCAGCTTCATCCATGTCCCTGCAAAGGACATGAACTCATCCTTTTTCATGGCTGTATCGTATTCCATGGTGCATATGTGCCATATTTTCTTTATCCAGTCTATCTTTGATACACCCATTTCTTAATAAATAATTTTGTAAATGAAAGAAATTCCTTTTTAAAGGCTGAATAGTATTCTATTGTGTATATATATCCATTTATTTATCCATTCATCCATTGATGGGCAATCTTCTCTAGAGTGAATAGTGCTAAAATGAACAAGGGAATGCAGTCATCTCTCTGACATACTGATTTCAATTCCTTTGGATACACAGGAATTGAAATCAGTATCTCTTATCCTCGGGAGATATGTTCCAAGCTCCCTAGTGGATGTCTCCAACCACAAATACTACCAAACCCTAAATATGCTATGCTTTTTCGTATATATATAAACCTATGATAAAATTTAATATTACAAATTAGAAATGGGACTGCTAGATCATACAATAATTCAATTTTTTGTTTTCTAAGGAAACTCCACACTGTTTTCCAAAATGGCTGGAGTAACTTACATTCCCACCAACAGTGTACCCAGGTTCGCTTTTCTTCACGTAGGATTTTAATGATAATTCTTCTAGTTTCATAATGTGTTGAGGACACTTTATTTTCTTAAGTTTGTCATTAACAAGGCATTTATGAGTTAGATTTCTTTAAGACATTTATTTGTTAACACAATTCATTTTAATGACTCCATTAAGCCAAGAGATAAAGTCAGTATGACAGAAATGGTGTTTTTTGAAAATCTACAAGTGTCTCCTGCTGACTATCAAGTTACACAGGGAACTTATCAAGAAAAAGAAAAATAAATTCTAGAAATGTCAGTATTGCTTTAATTCAATTAAAACTTAAAGCAACTTAAAAAGAATGCAAACTCATTTTTAGAAGCAATGAACATTTCCAAGTTCCTAGATAAATGAAAAAATTCAAGGTTTCTTACATGTTTCGAACTTTTAAACAAAGCAATACATATTGTTCAAAAAATGTGTTACATTTTAATTAAAATTAGCCAGTTAAACAGTTCTTAATTAGCTGATGTTACACTTCTGATTATCAGTGAGTTTGGTTTCTCTGTGCAATTACTGTTCCACATGTGTGTGAATAGCTGTGAGTGTTCAATCCAACTCAGTGGAATGTAAAGAGAATGAGACTACAGTCAGGTGACCAGAGTTTTAGTCATTTTTTGGGCAATTAACATTACCAATATTTTTTTCATCACCTTTTAGAATTAACTCTTTTGTCAGCATAAAGCAAAAATTAGTTCCTTAAAGTTTTCATATGATGAATCTCAACAAGTCAAACAAAATTCAAAAAAAAAAATAACAGAGGATAATTGAGGACAATCCAAAAACCTCTTTTATCAGCTTCAGAAAGGAATACATGGTAATTTTCTAGTATATTTATGTACATAAATGCTCAATAAAACTAGCCTAATACAACAACATATGGCAGTGTACTCATAAGAAAAAATCAATCTTGGATTTAAAAATGGGTACAGATAATCCATACGCAGAAAAGTCAAAAATATTATAAAATATATATTTAATTATTAACTTAAACCAGGTAAATAAAAATTACTTACATCATCTTCATATTTAATGTGAATGTCTGTGATTTTTACTTGTACATTTTTTATTACTTGAGTTGCCAATTTTTCCACAAATGTATCCTTTTTGGCTTCTTTTGGCTTATCTATTAAAAAATAGAAAAATACAAGCTCAGAAGTTGAAATTCTCATACACCTCAAAATTAATAACCAAAGGACAGCTAAGGCACTACTCAAGGGAAATTACAGCCATAGTGTCTTTATTTATATTTTAATATGCGTTTCCAACCTAAAATGTTTTTGAAGTTATACTGTTTGTCTGACATTCATTTCACCTTCCAACTGGAATCTAACACTCATTTCACATTCCAAGTCAGAAATAAAGTAGCAATGTGTATAAACAACAGCATGGTATAAAACTACTTTACCTACCTTTTGAACGATCAAGACCTTTAAAAGGTTTCTTAAAATGTTTTTTGTGCTTTTTACGTTTACGTCCTTCTCAGTGGAAGCATTTTAGTGAGAAAAGGATAAAATTCAAGTTAGCGGACTACAGGACAGAAAAAAAAAAATAGAATTCTTCCTGACAGCAAATTCTGGCACAACTCACCTTACCTTATTCTAAACTGACCTATTACTTCAACATAAACACAAATTCACAAATCCTCTTTAGTTCTAGAATAACCTTCTACAGTAAAGAACAACCTTCTTTAATCCAGAAAATATATTGGCAGGTGTAATTATACTAAAATTGGATAAAATCTCCATTCCCAATGCCATTTACAATATTAATGACTTTACAAAGTTACACTTTAATTTCAATATTACCAAAATATTGGAAATGTAACAATGACAAGAATACATATGGTAGGAACATAGGCATACAGATGAAATGAAAGGGTAAGTTGTCAACAGATGACTTCCTCTGGATGATCCACTTCACACACAAAATTATTTAATGACTCAAGGATATAAAGAATATTCAGTGGGTATAACATCGACATTGGACTGTACACTGAATTCGATTAGCAGTTCCTTTAAAACCTCATTCTCTTTTGACACTGCCTCACTGCATTCTGGCATTTACCAATACCTGTCTTACTCAACTTACAAATCTTCATACTCAACTTCGTACCAGGCATCACCCCCAGTCCGAACTCTTGAGGAAGTCTCTGTTTTATCAGCTGGTCTCTACTCTCCAGCCTCACCTCCTACTAAAGATCCTTCTATACTGTTACCAGATTGATGTGTTTTAAAAAACTAATTACAGCCTGTTAATCTCTTGCTCAAAATTATTTACAGGCTCTCTGCAACCTGCCAACAAAATTAAAATGTGTTTACACAATAAAGAATGTCCTTTTATGATGTGACCCCTACCTCCCTGTCCTGTTCTATCTCCTGCCATGCATCCTTGCACTGGATACTACAGAAATATTTATACTTTCCAAAACAAGCCATGCTTTCTAATGCCTAATGCCTCTACATATGTCTTTCCCTGAACTTGTGTTGCCCTCCCTGAAGTTCTTCACCAGGCGAACTCCTAGGCAGCTTTTAAATCTCAGGTCCAGCACTACTGCCTGTGTGAAGCCTTCTTAAACTCCCAGGGCCTGTACCTTACAACGAACTGCATAAACAGTTTGATTATAACGTATCTGAAGTGTTGATTCAATTGCCTTGCCATCAGGCAGAAGACTTCATTAGGTGAGAGATTATCCTAATACCTGGGCACAAAACATACAATACTTATCTGTTCAAATAGATTTAAAAAATCCACATCCAACTAAATTAATGTTATATATATTTAAGAGAATAATTTGGCTTGAAATTTTTCATTTGTTCTTCCTTTATTTTTAAAAGCAAATTGTTCTGCCACTATAAAAATTAAAAAACAAATCTTGTACTACAAAAATAAAATCCTCAGTTTCAAGAAGAAAACATTTAATAAGTAATGTAACACAATCAGGATAGTGCTATACCAGTAATTCTTGCCACTGTAAAAGCCACTGACTGTCCTATTCATAAATCAAATATACATAAAAAGAATAAGTTCTCAAAGAAATGCCATTTGAAAAGAAACAAGCAAGAAAGCCAGACTAGCCATGAAAACCATTCCACTTAGTAGAACAGCTTTCAAAGAAACAGACTCAGCTGCCTGGGTTTAAATTCTCTTCTTACCTGACCAATTATCTTTCCGGTTTCATATTTGTTCCAGCCCCATATTCTATCTTTCATCTCAATGGCAGATACACCATGTTTAAACCTGTCTAAACAGTTTAAATCTAATTTTAGTGCTATACAGCACTTTAGAAAAAAATTCTAATTAATTCAATAAATAATAAACTTATGATTCTCAACCAAACACTAAAGCAGTTCTCAAACATTTTGGTTTCACAACCCATTTAACATTTAAAACTTGAGGACTCCAAGATGGCCAATTAGGAGCAGCTCAGGATTGCAGCTCCCAGCGAGAGTGCAGAGGGTGAGTGGATGCTGCATTTCCAGACGGATTTTTATTGCCCACAGACCAGCAGATTCCAAGGCAGAGGAGCCCCACGGGTCACCAGCACAGCTGTTTTGGCCAACGCGGCAGGCCTCCGCAAAAAATACAGGGGTCCGGACACCGTTTAGCTGGCAATTGGAGCACCTGGGAGACAGAGTCACCCATTCAACTGATAAAAGAGGACTGAAACAGGGAGCCAGGCCAGGAGATTCCCGGGTGGAAAAGCGCCACGAATCTCCAGCGTGGCTGTTTCAGCTGGCGCAGTGGGTCTCTGCACAAAATCTCACACAAATCCAGGCACCTTTTAAACTGGCGACTGGAACGCCTGGGGAGACAGAGTCACCCGTTCAACTGAAGAAAAGGGGACTGAAACAGGGAGCTAGGCCAGGAGATTCCCCCGGCAAAAAAGCGTCACGAGTCTCCAGCGGCTGTTTCAGCTGGTGCAGCGGGTCTACACGCAAGAAATCACACAAATCTGGGCACTGTTTCGACTTGGTGACTGAGACGCCTGGGAGACAGAGTCGCCCGTTCAACTGAAAAAAAAAGGGGCTCTGAGGGCAGGGAGCCAGGTGATCAGGCTCGGCTGGTCCAACCCTCACAAAAAACAGCAATCTGAAACGCTCTGGATTGAGAGTTTCACAGCAAGCCCAGCTGAACACGGGACGGTCCAGCTCTGTGGGTGGATAGCCATCCGCCATTACCGAGGCAGTCCATCACTACCGAGGTAATCTGCCATTGCTGAGGCAGCCCACCATTGCTGAGGCAGTCCGCCATTACAGAGAGACTCCGCTATTACAGAGGTGGGCTGCCATTGCCGAGGCAGTTCTAACTATACCCCTATAAACAGGACTGCAAGGAAGTTCACACGGCAGCCGGGCCGGGCCCACAGCAGCTCAGCAAAGCCTCTGCAGGGAGACTGTGACTAGGCTGCCTCCTCACTGAGCAGAGCAGCCCTGAAAAAAGGCAGCAGCATGACAGAAGCTTATAAATAAAGCCCTACCTCCCCGGGACAGAGCACCTGGGGGAAAAAGAAAGGTGTTTATGAGTTCTGCTGCAGCAGACTTAAACACACCTGCCCAGTAGCTCTGAATGGAACAACGGAGCTCACAGCCCAGCAGTTGAGCTCCTATAAAGGATACACTGTCTCCTCCAGCAGCTCCCTGACCCCTATATATCCAAAGAGTCAACTCATAAAGGAGAGCTCAGACTGATCTCTGGTCGGTATCCTTCTGGGACAAAGATAACAGAAGACACTGGCAGCAACCCTTACTGTTCTGCAGCCACTGCAGGTGATCCCCAGGCAAGCAGGGCCTGGAGTGGACCTCCAGCAGTCCTACAGCAGAGCGGCCTGACTGTTAGAAGGAAAACTAAGAAACAGAAAGAAATAACTTCATCATCAACAAACTGGATGTCCACTCAGAGACCCCATCTGAAAGTCAACAACTACAAAGACCACAGGTAAATAAATTCACAAAAATGGGAAGAAACCAGCACAAAGCATGAAAACACCCAAAACCAGAATGCCTCTCCTCCTCCAAGGGATCACAACTCCTCACCACCAAAGGAACAAGGCTGGATGAAGAATGAGTCTGATGAATTGACAGAAACAGGCTTAAGAGAGCCAAATCAAGAATGAACTGCCATTCACAATTGCTACAAAGAGAATAAAATACCTAGGAATACAACTAACAAAGAACGTAAAGGACCTCTTCAAGGAGAACTAGAAACCACTGCTTAATGAAATAAGAGAGGACACAACAGATGGAGAAACATTCCATGCTTATGGTTAGGAAGAATCAAGATCGTGAAAATGGCCATACTGCCCAAAGTAATTTATAGATTCAATGCTATCCCCATCAAGCTACCAACAACCTTCTTCACAGAACTGGAAAAGACCACGTTAAAATTCATATGGAACCAAAAGAGAGCCCGCATAGCCACGTCAATTCTGAGCAAAAAGAACAAAGCTAGTGGCATCACGCTACCTGACTTCAAAGTATACTACAAGGCTACAGTAATCAAAACAGCATGGTACTGGTACCAAAACAGAGATATAGACCAATGGAACAGAACAGAGGCCTCAGAGGCAACCCCCACACTCTACAACCATCTGATCTTTGACAAACCTGACAAAAACAAGCAATGGGGGAAAGGATTCCCTGTTTAATAAATGGTGTTGGGAAAACTGGCTAGCCATGTGCAGAAAACAGAAACTGGACCCCTTCCTGACACCTTACACTAAAATTAACTCCAGATGGATTAAAGACTTAAACATAAGACCTAACACCATAAAAACCCTAGAAGAAAATCTAGGCAAAACCATTCAGGACATAGGCATAGGCAAGGACTTCATGACTAAAACACCAAAAGCACTGGCAACAAAAGCCAAAATAGACAAACAGGACCCAATCAAACTCCGCAGCTTCTGCACAGCAAAAGAAACAGTCATTAGAGTGAATCGGCAACCAACAGAATGGGAAAAAGATTTTGCAATCTACCCATCTAACAAGGGCTAATATCCAGAATCTACAAAGAACTAAAACAGATTTACAAGGAAAAAAACAAACAAACCCATTCAAAAGTGGGTGAAGGATATGAACAGACACTTTTCAAAAGAAGACATATATGAGGCCAACAAACATATGAAAAAATGCTCATCATCACTGGTCATTAGAGAAATGAAAATTAAAACTACATTGAGATACCATCTCACGCCAGTTAGAATGGTGATCGTTAAAAAATCTGGAGACAAAAGATGCTGGAGAGGCTGTGGAGAAATAGGAACACTTTTACACTGTTGGTGGGAGTGTAAATTAGTTCAACCATTGTGGAAGACAGTGTGGCAATTCCTCAAGGACCTAGAAATAGAAATTCCATTTGACCCAGCAATCCCATTACTGGGTATATATCCAAAGGATTATAAATCATTCTATTATAAGGACACATGCACACGAATGTTCATTGCGGCACTGTTTACAATAGCAAAGACTTGAAACCAACCCAAATGCCAATTGATGATAGACTGGACAGGGAAAATGTGGCACATATACACCATGGAATACTATGCAGCCCATAAAAAAACGATGAGTTCGTGTCCTTTATAGTGACATGGATGAACCTGGAAACCATCATTCTCAGCAAACTGACACAAGAACAGAAAATCAAACACTGCATGTTCTCACTCATAGGCAGGTGTTGAACAATGAGAACACATGGACACAGGGAGGGGACCATCACACACTGGGGTCTGTGGAGAAACAGGGGAGGGACATCGTAGGGTGGGGGAGTTGGGGAGGGACAACATGGAAGAAATGCCAGATATAGGTGACGGGGGAGGAAGGCAGCAAACCACACTGCCATGTGTGTACCTATGCAACAATCTCACATGTTCTTCACATGTACCCCAAAACCTAAAATGCAATAAAAAATAAGATAATTAAAAAAACTTGAGGACTCCACAGAACTTTTTATTTATGTGTGTTATAAATACTGATAGTTACCATATCAGAAATAAAAACTGAGAAAAAATTATGAGTTTATTTAAAAATAATAAGACATAACACTAAGTTTTAGTGAAAAAAGTCACATGGTTTTACATTCTCACAACTCTTTTTAATGTCTGACTTAGTAGGAGACTATTGGATTAGCATATCTGCTTCTGCCTTCAATCTGTTGAGATATGTTGTTTTAATTGAAGGACCTGATGAAAATCTGATCTCATTCTAGATATGTAACGGGAAAGGGGAGGAGCATTTTCAATGCCTTTTCATGAAATTGTAGATATTATATCAAATTCAACAAGTGGAAGTTTCTTAAAGGTAGTTGCATCATGGAATCTGAAACCCTATCAATGAATTTTTCATATAAATTAAAATCAATTATTCCATCTTGCACTTTAAAAGAACCCTTTACACATGTATGTTTTTCATCATCCATTGGAAATGTTGCTTTATTGAATTATGCAAATCTTCCAAATGTCAAGTCATTTCATTATTTAACGTCAAAATCACATCTGTTAATATTACCACGAATCTCATCAGAAAAGTCTTAAAGTATTACTTGAAAGCTGTCAATCTCAAGGTGGCAAATAGAAGTTTTCCAAAATTCTACTCAAGAGCTCAAATTTTATCACTGGCAACAAATACTGACAGTTGTTTTCCTTGAAGTGGTTTTGTTGAGGTGTCTACCAAGCAACCAAATCTGAATAATGGTAGTCTGTGATTCTTCCAACTAAAAATGGTTTTCCGGAAAAAAAAGCAACTAGCTCAGTTCACAACTCAAACATCTGCACAAGTACTTTTCCTTGAGACAATCATCTTACTTCAGTTTGCAGAAATGCTTCAGGCATACTTTCTCTGCTGTTGGACAAAATATCAGAAACATGCTCAAGGATTGAAGTTTATTAAAATTTAAAACTTTTTACTTTATCAAGGGAATTCGTAAGTAAAAACTGGCAATTTTTTCATTTCGTTTTGCTTACTGTGAGTGCATGGTAGTAAAGAATACAGTGGCTGCTAGTATAGTTTGGTGCCACTACCTTGAATCATACTATGGCAGCCAGCAATTTTATACACTATTGCTTTTGCACCAGCAATGAAAATGTCAACAAAAGAAAAACTAAATAATGTTCAGTATTATTATGAAAATCATTTTGACTTTTTGAGAACCATTGCTTTAGAATAAAAAAAAAAGTAACATCAAATGACGAAATAATATACACTCAGAAACTGAAAAGAGAACGATCATGAAACACACGTTAAGTCTTAGCCAGCTGAATGAAGATATCATCAACAAAATAAACTATTCTCATTTCAGAAGCACCAACATTCTGGATCTCATTTTTATCTAGGCTAATGTACCTTTTTTAAAAAAACTGAATCACATGTACCCCCAAACCTAAAATGCAATAAAAATAAATAAATAAATAAATAAATAAAATATTCTTGATATATTAAGTAAAAAAAAAAAAAAAAACTGAATCAATGAGGTTTTCTTTTATAGTCACTGTTGTTATAGTCCGCTGTTTTTAACAATGCTGTCCAGTCTACAGTGAGCTGGTTTGACTACAGCCTACAAAACTGGACAGTGAGCCATGAGTATTTCCATACTATCTTTTATATTAAACAAAGTAACTATAAGATAAATTAACACAGTCAGCCACACTTATGAAAGGAGAAGGGAAGCTCAGAGGAACACCTCAGGGTAGTATCACCTAATGCTGTGAAGTCTGCCATGAAAATTCTTCTTCCATTTGTCATAATGAATCAACATATTAAAGTTCCTAGCTACAGAAATAATTCTAACATGATGCTTACTGTTTAAATTTCAAGATACAGACCCACTTGCCATTTAATCAAAAGAAATTTTAAGCATGACTGAATTAATACAACAAGTTCTTGAAGTGTGATATAAAACATAAAGTTTAACAAATCCGATTCTGTAAAATATTAAATATTATTATTTTAATGTATTTGGTAGACTTCCTAGTACATAAAAGAATCGTATTATAAATCTCAATACAAACAGTAAGCCTTTAATCTCCATTTTGTGAAGCATGAAATTTCAATATGCTGTACAGAACAGTAGTCTAGAGGTACTTCCAGAGCTACCACAGAGGTGAAACAAATCAAAGAGGACATCAGAGGAATACCTCCCATCAAGGTTCTGAATTTTTTTAAAAATCTACTTTATCGCTTTTTGTGTTTCAAAACCACCACTATCAGAGAGGAACTGCTTAATTCAGAAACTACTTAATTCGGAACTCTAGAACTCAAGTCAAAAGGGTAGCCCAAATCTGAAAGTTATTTGTAGATCACATTATAAGCTTCATAAGAACAGTGAATCGTGTTTGTTTACCCCACAAACATCCAGCATCATCCAGCACAGTGATTGCCACAAGAAGACACTATTTAGTGAATGAATAAATGACTACAGGTGAGGAAAAGGAAACAATGGTAAAGGGGAAATCACAAATTACATTTCCATATATTCTGAAAGGATGGCATGCCATCAAATGGTCTCCACCAAAAGCACAAGCATATACAAGAATATGTTTATATAGTCGAATATAATTAACCATGCATACCCACCAGGCTTGATGTCCTTGTAAACAGAGTTTTCCAAGCCATATATAAACTCCCCTGAATGTGTGCCTGCATCCACATGGCAGCAATAATCAAAATACAAAGCAGTTTAAAGACACCTTTAATTTCATATATAAAATATGCCTAAACTTAATTTCAAATAATTAGAAATCATGTAACGGGACAATTAAAATTTGGTGACACCAAAACTATTTATTTCTAAGGAAATATTCACAGTGACACCATTTTTGTTCTTTTAACACAAAAACTTTATTTTCATAATATTAAAACTACTTAACAACTAAAATTATAATAATCATTTCAAATTATGTGAGGCAGGTAAATATCAGTTATGGCTAATGGCTCACTGAAATCTTTGACGAGTTTTCAAACAGTGCAAAAATCTGCTATTTTGGTTCTCTTTTTGCATGCCATTTTGCCCATTTTCAGAATAAAATATTACTGTGATATTTGACACTAATTTTACAGTCAGCTGAAATGATCTCATCTTACTTTAGTGTGATCTGGTCTCTTTAGATACACTGTCTGAATCCTTTATATCCATTCTTGTTAATGATGGCTAGATAGCATCTTCTACTTTGCTTTCCAAATCCAGTCTACCCTAGACAACACTGCAAGTTTAACTTCCTTAAATCATAGCTCTGATCATGTGATTCCTTGGACTCTTAAAGAAAGAAAAGGAAAACTTACTTCCCCACTGGCTACAGATGAAAGCTCACATTGTACAGGGTTAAGAATACAAGATCTAGAGCCAGACTGGGTTCAAATTCTAGCTCTACAATTTTCTAACCATGTGACCTAGAACAAGTACTTAACTTTCACTTTCCTCAACTGTAAGATGGGAACAATAGCACTTACACGGCATGTGACTATTAATGGGTTAATTCATATAAAGTATTTTGAAGAGTAACTGGTGAATAGTAAATGCTCAATAAAGGTCAGCTGCTTTCACTGTCATTACCATTAACATCATTAGAGCATGCAAATCTCTTAAAATTGATCTAAACTTAGCTTTCCAACCCTAAATCCAACTAATCTCTATCAGACTACCAAACTGTTAGCTGTGCCCACAGATGATCTACACTTTTCCACCTCACTGCCTCCTGTACCTAGAATGCCTGCTCTCCTTTTTGCAGATCCATCCTTTAAACCCAGTTGAAATACACATCTTCACAGTATCTACCCTGATCTCTTTGACTGAATATGACATGTTCATTCTGAACTCCCATAAAACAGTCTGTACCTCTTTGATGGGACTCAACACTTTCTCTTGCATATTATTATGCAAATTTCTTATTTGCCCATTTAAAATGTAAGATCTTTGAACTGACAAGAGGGTCCAAAGACTGTAATTTTTTTTTGCTTCCAATAACGTACAGACTGGCATCAGACTTTTTTCAAAAGAACCTGGAAGCTGAGAAAACATTGCCTCCAAAATTCTAATTTTTAACCTAGCTTTCTAGCCCCAGACACATCAAACAAGTGTAGGTAAAACACAAAGACATTCAGCCTTGAAAGAATTTTCAAAATTATACCCAATGCATCCATTCTTAAAAGCTTCTAGATGTGCTCTAGCAAAACAAATGAGTAAACTAAGGAAGAAAAAGAAGGCAAAGGACCCAGGAAACAGGGAATTAATCACGGAAGAGCAGTTAAGACCAGTCCTAAGATGACAACTGTGCACTGGTCTAAAAAACAATCAGTTCAGAGGGGAACTCCAAAAGACAAGAGGGTGGTAAGAGTACCAACAGATGGCTTTACATGATTGGAAAATAATATTAATACTCAGATAACAGAGAAATTTCATGTAGCATGTGAAAAAGAATTAAAGATAAATTTACATATAAGACTAAGCAAATACGAAAGCATTTACAAATTCAAGAAAAACAAAAGGTTGTAAAAGAAAGGAAATACACTCATAGTACACTAATATGGTTTGGATATTGGTCCCCTCCAAATCTCATGTTCAAATGTGATTTCCAAAGTTGGAGGTGGGGCCTGATGTGAAATGACTGGATTAAGGGGGTGAGTCCCTCACAAATGATGACATGCCTGCTTTTCACTTCACCTTCTGCCATGATTGAAAGCTTCCTGAGGCCCTCACCAGGAGCAAGTGCCAGCACCATGCCTCCTGCAGAGCCTGCAGAATGGTGAGCCAATTAAAACTCTTTTCTTCATAAATTATCCAGTCTCAGATACTCCTTTATAGCAATACAAAAACTGCCTAACACATATATCATCTAACCTGCGCAGTAAACAATAACTGTATTGTCATGGTAATCTAAGTACTGACTAGTAAGCGGCCAAAAATTATGATATGTCCTTATTATGAGAAAATGGGAAGGAGAATTCAGGGTGTAAGGAGATAGTAAGAGAAGTAAACTCCTTCACTACCGTAACAGGAAGTCCTAGATAATGCCCTACATTAATGAACTAGATTAATGGCAGATGTTAACATTGCTAAAAAAAATATTATTAACTCAGGCCAACCGCAGTGGCTTACGCCTGTAATCCCAGCACTTTGGGAGGCCGAGGCGGGCGGATCACGAAGTCAAGAGATTGAGACCATCCTGGCCAACATGGCGAAACCCCGTCTCTACTAAAAAATACAAAAATTAGCTGGGCGTGGTGTCGCGCGCCTGTAGTCCCAGCTACTCAGGAGGCTGAGGCAGGACAATTGCTTGAACGCAGGAGGCGAAGGTTGCAGTGAGCAGAGATCGCGCCACTGCACTCCAGCCTAGTGCCTGGCGACAGAGCGAGACTCTGTCTCAGAAAAAAAAAAAAAAAAAAAAAAAATATATATATATATATATAATTATTAACTCAAAGGAGTTGGTCTGAATGAACTGCCATTTTTCATCATGTCTTTTTGGCCAAAATATTGATTTTCAACTGTGTGTACCTATTACTTTGATAAAATCCAACATCTTAGGTACAGAATGTAGCATTTGCAAATCTTTTGGACTTACTAGGAATTTAATCTTTCTCTTTATGATAGCCTTCACAGGAAAATAAACTCACTCTAATGAAATAAAAGGAGAAAAATATCAAAGAGTTTATTTTTACAATTGAGCAAATCTTCTAGAAATGAACTCATAGTTACATTTCAATTTCCTTTTATTCCTATGATAGTGGGAAACAGTATATTTTTATCAAATAAAACAAACTAAGTCAAAATGCTTTTTTGAGCCAATCAGCATGATAATTGTTTTCATTTTTATCATCTGCTGCTTAGAGTTGAATCATCTTCTGCTTAGAGTTGAATCACCTCCTCCCCTTCCCTCTCTGAGTCCCTATACACGTACAATGGTGCTTTTGTGCTTCTAATATCAATAAAAAGTAGAAAAATAAAGTATAATTAAGTAATAACTATTAATAATGGTAAAATGTAAAATACATAAAGGTGAGGGTTGTCTTCTATCAATCACATGAATATTTTAAGATGTGACTCATATCCACAGAAATGAGAAAAAACGATTGCAACATAATTAAACATATTTCTTAACAGTTAAGAAAATAATAATCTAAATATACTTCCCAATTCCTGAATTCATCTTTTAGACTCAAAACTTTTTTTGACAAACATGTTAAAACTGCGTGTTAAAACAGTTTCACTTGTTGAATTTCAATTCTGTATGAAAAGAACTGAAATTTTATCACTCAAGCTATAATGTCATTACTATATACAGCACAGGCCTAATAGTTCAATTCACACAAAATACTACAGATGTACATCCTTTATGTCAAACCATTCACAACAGCCTCTTTGTCAGACCCAATTATCAGTTTTCTCAGCACTGAAGACCCAGGAGTCAAAATTTCCTAAGTATGAAATGTGTGTAAAACAGATAATCATATTACCAATTAGACTGTCAACTACTAAAACAAATCAGACTATATACCATGCCTTTTCTTACAGGTGACTGAAAATACTAAAGCATTTTTTAAGCAAACACAAGTTATGCTCCATCTTTAAAAAAGGTGAGTTTGAGATTTGGTTCTTAATAATAATAATAATAATAAATATATATATATATAAAACATTATGGAATTGTAAATGATAAATGTATAATTATATGTTATATCAATATCTCTAAGTATATATCAATATACCTGTTGATGAATATACATATGTCAATATCCTAATCTGAATAGTTTAAAGAAAAATGTGAAACTCTACTGCTCTCCAATTCATGGTCTTCAGTTTTATAGTACTATTTATATATATATAAATTAGCCAAAATTGAATATAAGAAAAAAAATCACACTGAACTGTCATGAAACAAAATCATTCTCATCTTGCTTTATTTGCCACACAAAAATAATATAAATTTTTTAAAAAACTGTTTTCCTAAAAATACAGATATTTAAGCTTCAGCAGGAAGACAAATAAGCTTAAGTGTGAAAATAGGGAAAAAAATATTGAGGCTTTTAGAAAATTTCTTCCATTATGGTAACCTCTGTATTTTTAAATAGTTTAGTAACTTTTAATAAAAGAATCAATATTTCTGCATAAGAAAAAAATACTTGGAGCAAAAATTTAAAACTCTGATTAAAAACTTTCAGGAACAAGCTATTATTAGAAAAGATTTCAAATTGATTCAATTAAATGTCAACAGCTTAAGCTAAGAAATCTTATTATATCTAAATATAATTAACATCATTTCTAACTCAAGATTTGCTTTATCTTTCAAGCAAGACTATCTTCATCATAAAAATATATACACATGCCACCAAATGACATAATAATTATATCAAATGCTAATAACTCTTATACCCTAATCAGCAATTGCTGATTGACTTAAAAGAGATAAACACTGGATGTCTGGAAAGTCCTTCAATTCATCACTCTACAGATACTCTTTCATCTTATCCTTATTCTTGCTTTATAAACCAAATCAAGGTCATCAGATTTATTTTTAGATAAAAACAAAAATGTAAACATAAGGCAAGATGTTAAAATGTTAAAACCTGAAGAATCAAGTTGTTTCTTTGTTTTGTTGTTTTTTATTATCCTGTACAACATGAAGGGAGACAGCTAGGACTAGAATTACAGCAGCATTTCCCCTAAACATCATTTCACTATAGCATTATGCTTAACCTCATTATCTAGCAAGAACACAGGTAAAAATGCACACAAAGAAACTATTAACATTTGGCCAAAATAAACAGGCCTGCAAATACTCTAAATTTGGAAAGTCTCCTAAAGTAGCACAATAAAAATGACTAAGAAAAGTGGAAAAATCAAATTAGCAACATGATAAAACACTTACAGAAAAAGACTTTTTCCTAAATTTGAATCATGAAAATATAACCAATATTTTGAGACTTTTTAAAAATTATTTCTTTAGAACTGCAGCTTATGAAGGCTTATGGAAGCATCCTCTTAAAGGAAACTAAATATATCTAAAATATAGGTAGAATATCTAAGTTTATCTAAAACAAACTTTTTACCTTTTTCTGCTGCTTTTTGAAGGGCTTCTTCAATTCGGGATAGCTCTTTCTGTTTAAATCCTGCAAGGATTTTTCTTCTTTTTCAGCATCGTACTTAATACCTAAAAATATATAGTCAATTCACACAAATGGAATTCATAAATAAACAAATGGAAAAAGTTCAGCCTCCTTATGATTGTGTAAGTATGTAATCTTTCTGCAATACAAAAATACTTTCAAATTTTTAGATAAGTTTTAAAAATGTTTAAACATATATCATTCCTATTCACTTACAAAAACTTAAACACAAAAACGAGGAGGGAGGAAAAGAAATTATAGCGAGAAAGGAAGGTAGGAAAAAGGGAGAGAGGAGGAGGGTGAAAACAAAGACAAGAAGGAGAAACAGAGGGAAGACAGAAAGTACACCAGAATATTGCTCTGTCAGTGGTCAATTTTAAGAAACCACAAAATAATTTAATATCCAATACTACCTGGGGATCAATATATACTGATATTTTAAACTTTCAGAAAGTAATTCAGAATATGTATCAACAATCAGAAAATATATAAGCCCTTTTTATCTAGTAATCTCTTTCTGATCATGCAACGTAAGGAAATAACACAAAAGCATTAAAAAGATCTGGACGGGCGCAGTGGCTCACGCCTATAATCACAGCATTTTGGGAGGCCAAAGCAGGTGGATCACGAGGTCAAGAGATCGAGACCATCCTGGCCAACATGGTAAAACCCCATCTCTACTAAAAATACAAAAAATTAGCCAGACGTGGTGGCACATGACTGTAATCCCAGCTACCTAGGAGGCTGAGACAGGAGAATCGCTTGAACCCAGGAGGCAGAGGTTGCAGTGAGCCGAGAATGCACCACTGCACTCCAGCCTGGGCAACAAGAGCAAAATTCTGTCTCAAAAAAAAAAAAAGAATTATAAAGATCTATAATGACACATTTATAATATTGACTCTAAAGCAAAAAACAGTTGGTAGCCCACAACAGAATACCATACAGCCTTTCAAAACTGTCACTGCCATCATGAAAACTGTGAAACATATAAAAAATGTATATAAATAAAAGGCCAGGTCAATGTTGTATATATAATGTGGTAACAGCTACTGAAAATCACGTATGCATAGGCTAAAGACTGAAGAGCAAAATGTAAAAATAAAAATTGTATTAGTATAATGGTTGAGAAATTGTAATTTTTCCCTAAAATATCCAAACTTAACATTATATTGTTCTTACAAATGGAAAAATAATAAAAGATATTACTTAAATATCATTACTTTAAAACATTAAAAATTAAAATACTACAATTTTTAAGGAAAAAAATTACCAATTTTACAAATTTTTGAGAGAACATTCTCTCAAAACCCGAAGCAACAAAACAGGAAAAATAAATAAATTTTTCAATCTTGAAATCTGCAGATTAACACATCAGGAGATTTTCAAAGATTTCTTTCACTTCTTTTCTTATTAGCTGAGCCTAATTCAGCTCAACAGGAAGCCTTAGTTGCAAAACAAGTACTCATAGAAAGAATAAATTGCAAAAATAAATTAAATTTTCAACAACAAAAATACTTTATACACAAATGCGGTTATATATGTTCACACATTTTCGAAATGTATGCTATATATGTATGATTGGTTTATTTAAATTACCTTCTATCTTAATAAATAAATATACTAAAATACTTAAGCAACAATTTAATTTCAATGTGATGTTAATGAGTGGTTATAACCTAAAATAACGTACTTGCTCCAGGGACAACAAGCAGGTATAATCCTTCTAGGGTCGCAACAACTGCTTCTCCATAAAGGTTTTTCCAAGGAATCTTCAAAGTTAATTTATCTAAAGAAACATAATTTCAACCTTAAATTCTTATTTGACTGCTCAAGAAGACATAATTCTCTCACTTTCCATTAGAGAAAAAGTATAAAAAACTCTTCATGCGTATAGTATGTATATCACTCAGAAAAGATGAAAAAACTCCAACACTAAGGTTTACAATGGTCTTTTCCACATAAAATTAAGTAAAAATTGACATTGTAATTTTTATTTTTCAATACAAAATATTTTGATAACCATTATCCATTTAATATTTAAAAACCATAAAATGAATAAGGCAGCTATTATTTCAAACCTGAAAAAAAAGGAAACTCAGTCCTAGAGAAGTTAATTGCTTAAGTCTATCTAGTGACTTAAGCAGTGACCAGATTATCAGTAAGGATCCTGAACCAGATTCGGTGCACAACAGTTGATAGCATTAATATTGCATATGCTCTCTCTATCCACATCAAAAAATAAGTCTTTACAGATGAACAGTAAAATAATATCTATACAAGCGACCAGTAATTGAAGCAGCAACATGGAGAAGAGATGCAAAGAACTTTGTGCAAATGGAATTTTGAGAGTATACCAAATTGTCACAACAGGAAGAGGCTAACTCTAAAGGCAAGGCATACTGTTTCATGAATAGTGTTATGAGTCACAGGCAACTCAGACCAGTTAAAGTCCAAATATCTATTTATAAATCACTTAGAAGACAGAACACATAGTGTCTCTTGGAAACAATGGAATTAATGTCAGGTCCTCCTGAGGCGAGCCCACAAAAGCTTTCACTCATGACACAGACAAACTATGGCCCTAGAATTACTGTCCCAAGTTTGGGGTTTTATTGAAAGCCTATTCAGGGCAAAGGAGAGAAGACAAAAAGGGCATACTCTCAGCTACATTTTGAAATGGGCAAAATCTGTTAAAATCTTTCCGTGTTTCTTACCCCAATCTCTAGTATCCCCTTTCCAGGTCTCCAGGCAGCAAAATGTCTCCAATCTGCCTTGCTAAATCAACTCTATCCAAACCTTTCCTACACATAAAGCTTTACATGTTCCAAAATAAAATACCTTCCTTCATCATAATTTTTTAAATTATATTTAAAATCTATAGTTCTCTCAGAGCTATTAATCAAGATTTTCAGGAGAAAAGAATTTGATTCAACTAAGTCATGCTTGTATGTGAGTAATTAAGTTACTTACACCACCAGAATCACTGGTGGTTTTTCATATTTAAAATCATTTTTAAATGAAAATGTTCAAAGTTCGAAGAACTGAAAAACTGTATAACAAACTAAAGAGAAAATAAAATAATGTATTGTAAGACGGAATATTTGGGGTCCCCTAGATAGACATGTAAGTAAGCCAGTTTTACCTGGTATCTATTTCCAACAATAATATATCAAATTATTTCTCCACTTAGATTTTCCCTTCTCTTCAGCTTGTAAACCTGCTGAGTTTCTCAAATGGCTCACATGTCAGGGAAGTCTACAGCATTCGGGGTCATTTCTAAGTCCAACGATTTTATATTTACAATGGGTACTTGTTATATTTGTAATTATATCAAAATCTCCTAACAAAATGTATTTGATTGCCTTCTTGGTGAGCGTAAGATTGAAAGAGTGGGAAATATCACTTTAACTAGCATACCAGAAAGAGACTGCCTGTTCCCTAAAGTTTTTCTTCTCTACATTTATCCTAATTATCCCCCAACTTCTCAAAAGGGTCCTAGAATTGAGTTTTTTATATATTACTCCCTCCTTTTATATATCAGAAATTTTTAAATTTTTTTTTTTTTTTAATTTTTAAGAAAAAGGTTAACGCAAGTGTACCCACAAATACATCTAGCTCTTAGAAAACCAAATCACACTTGAGCTTAATTACCCACACTGACCCTACAGGTTAAGTATAATATTTTAACCTAAGCAGAAATTTAATGACTAATATAAATGTTTGGTATACCAAAAAAAAGGAATTATAAAGATTGTACATGCCTAAACATGCTTTCAGTCTAATAAAATTTCTCCTGTTTCAAGAGACAAAAACATAAAAATATTCTTATATATTAAAAGGAAATATATATATCATATAATATGATCCAAACAAAATATCCAAGTAATTGCCAAGAGATACTAGAGTAGTGAAAGACAAAGCCTTCCTATAACATAGAATACTGAATAAAGAATAAAATGATATGGTGTAATAGCAGGGTGATAAAGCTGGAAGAAAGGATATAGCATAAGTAGAATTCTAAAATAAGAGTAAGCCATCTTGGGTTGCAATTTATATATATTTTTTAAGTAAATCCTAAACATAAAACCTGAAACTATAAAATTCCTACAAGAAAACTGAGGAAAAACTCATCTGGACATCAGCGTAGGCAAAGAATTTATGACAAAGACCATAAAAGCAAATTCAAGAAAAACAAAATTAAACAAGTGGGACTAATTGAACTACGAAGCTTCTAGGACGAGCGTGGTGACTCACACTTGTAATCCCAGCATTCGGGGAGGCCAAGGCGGGTAGATCACTTGAGCCCAGGAGTTCAAGAATGGCATGGGCCACATGGCAAAACCCCGTCACTACAAAAAATACAAAAATGAGCCAAGTATGGTGACACATCCGTCATGTCAGCAACTTGGGAGGCAGAGGTGGGAGAATCCCCTTGAGCCCAGCAAGTTGAGGCTGCAGTAAGCCATGATTGTGCTCCTGCATTCCAGGCTGGACAACAGAGCAAGATGTTGTCTCTAAATTAATTAACTAATTAATTTTTAAAAACTAAAAATAAAAATCTTCTGCAAAGCAAAAGAAATAATCAACACAGTAAACAGACAACCTACAGAAAGGGAGAAAATATTTGCAAATTGTGCCTCCAACAAAGGACTAATATCCAGAATCTATAAGAAACTCAAACAAATGAACAAGAAAAAAAAAAGATCCCATTAAAAACAGCAAAGGAAATAAACATTTCTCAAAAGAAGAAATACAAGCAGCCAACAAACAAATGACAAAATGTTCAAGATAATTAATCATCAGAGAAATAAAAATTCATACCACACCGAGATACTATCTTACACCAGCTAGAACAGCTATTACTAAAAAGTCAAAATATAACAGATATTGGCATGGATATAGATGAAAGGGACCACTTGTGTACTGTTGGTGAAAAATGCAGACTGGTTTAACCTCTATGGAAAACAGTATGGAGCTATCTGAAGAAACTAAAAATAGACCCAGCAATCCCACTACTGAGTATCTACCCAAAGGAAAATAAATCATTATATTAAAAAAGACACTTGCACTCGTATGTTTATCACAGCACTATTCACAACAGCAAAGTCATGCAACCAACCTAAGTGTCTATCAACAGTTGATTAGATAAAGAACATGTGATACATATATACCATGGAATAGTATGCAGCCATAAAAAAGAATGAAATCATGTCCCCTGCAGCAAGATGGATAAAGCTGGAGGCCATTATCTTACGTAAACCAACTCAAAGGTGGAAAATCTAATAGTGTATATTCTCACTTAATGGTGGGATGTAAACAATGGGTACACATAGACATAAAGATGCTTAATAGCCATTGCAGTACACTGAGCTCCATAGAGACATTGCCAGGGCAAGTAAGTTAAGGAATTAATAACTGTAATATATAAGGAGCTCAAACAACTCTATAGAAAAAAATCTAAAAATCTGATTTGAAAATGGGCAAAAGATCTGAATAGACATTTCTCAAAAGAAGACATACCAATGGCAAACAGGTACATGAAAAGGTGCTCAGCATCACATCCTCAGAGAAATGCAAATCAAAACGGCAATGAGATACCACCTCACCTCAGTTAAAATGGCTTTTATCCAAAAGACAGGCAATAACAAATGCTGGCAAGGATGTGGAGAAAAGGAAGACCTTGTACACTGTTGATGGGAATCTAAATTATTACGGCCACTATGGAGAACAATTCAAGGGTTCCTCAAAAAAACTAAAAATAGAACTACCATATGCTCCACCAATCCCACTGCTAGGTATACACCCAAAACAAAGGAAATCAGTATATCGAAGAGATACCTGCACTCTCATGTTTAATGCAGCACCATTCACAATAGCCAAGATTTGGAAGCAACCTGTGTCCATCAACAGATGAATGATTAAAGAAAATGTGGTATATATACCCAGTGGAGTACTATTCAGCCATAAAAAGAGTGAGATCCTTCCATTTGCAACAACATGGATGGAAATGGAGGTCATTATGTTAAGTGAAATAAGACAAGCACAAATAGACAAACTTCACATGTTCTCACTTACTTGTTGGAACTAAAAATTAAAATAATTGAACTCATGGAGACAGAGAGTAGAACAATGGTTACTAGAGACTAGGGAGAGTAATAAGGGAGGATGGTTAATGAATACAAAAATATAGTTAGACAAAATGAATAAGACCTAGTATTTGATAGCACAACAGGATGACTACAGTCAACAATAATTGACTGTACATTTTAAAACAACTAAGAGTATTAATTAGATTGTTTGTAACATAAAGAAAGGATAAATACTTGAGGTGATAGAAACCTAATTCATCCTGATGTGATTATTACACACTGTATGCCTGTACCAAAATATCTCATGTACCCTATAAATATATATTCCTACTATGTATCCACAAAAATTAAAAGTAAAAAAATTTAATGAAAATAATAGACACTGGGGACTCCAAAAAGGGGTAGGGACTGAAGGAGAAGGGTAAAGGTTGAAAGATTACCTACTGGATACAAAGTTCAATATTTGAGTGACAGATACACTAGAAACCCATTCCCCACGATTACTCCATGTATGTATGTAACAAACATGCGCATGGACCATCTAAATCTAAACTTTTTCAAAATATAAATTAATAAAAATAAAAACCAGATAGCATGGACTACATGAGAAAACTTTGTAAATTAAATGTCCTATTAAAAAATTTATTCCACAAAGATATAGATTTACTTATAGACAGTCTTAGTGTGGGAGTTTAACTGCAAAGAGAGAGACTTTGTACTTACCAAAACATATCCTCCACACCACACTGCTGCATAATACATCAAGTGAAAATGGTTGAACAAAACATGAAGGAAATAAGCTCCATTTACAGTTTACCTACTAGAGTTTGCAAATTACACTACTTTCACATTTAAAGAAAAAGCATATAAAACTTGGAAATCTAATTTGAAAATGGAGGTATATTTTGTGGGGTGGAACCAAAACCTGAAGAATGCAACTGTAGTACAAATATCCTTCCATTTTCTACCTTTTGTTATAAAAAATAAGAAGTATGCATATTTTCTATATAATAGACATTAGGCTCAGAACTCTACAAGCTCTAATTAATGTAATTTAAAAAATATCTCACACTTTTAGTAAAAGATTTTTTTAGGTTAGATAACACAAGCAAAATAGAAAACTGAAAGGACTAAGAATAATTCAAATGAAGACTAAAGTACTTACCAATTTGGCCAGCCTTGACTTTAAAAGGAACATCCAATTCACTCTTCAGAAGAAAGAGAAAACATAAAGGACATCTTAAATTATTAAGCCACCCCAAAAATCACTTTTGTATGATCATTTAAATATACATCTCTAAAGAAAAACAAAAAACAAATTTTCTATATTTGAATAACTCATAAAGGACATGTTTATAACTAAAAAAAGTTTTATTGGCCAGGCACGGTGGCTCACGCCTGTAATCCCAGCACTTTGGGAGGCCAAGGCAGGTGGATCACCTAAGGTCTGGAGTTTGAGACCAGCCTGGCCAAGAAGAGGAAAACCCATCTCTACTAAAAATAAAAATAAAAAATTAGCCATAGTGGTGGCAGGAGCCTGTATTCCTAGCTTCTTGGGAGGCTGAGGTAGGAGAACTGCTTGAACCTGGCAGGCAGAGGTTATAGCAAGCCGAGATCACGCCATTGCACTCCAGCCCAAGGGAAAAGAACAAAACTCCATCTCAAAAAAAATGAGTTTTACAACTTAAACTTTGACTTTAAAGAATTCACAAGAGAAACAAAATGATAAGTAGGAAAAACAGAAAGTTTGTAGTTAAATAACCAGAAAAACTGGTTACTTATTTTAAGTAAACCAAATCTAATGGAAATTAAAATCAAATCAAATGAATGTAAACAGATGGACAATGTTTATCTAAAATACTAGAACAAGGAAAAAGAATAGAGTCTTTTTGCATAAATTAGTTGAAAACAATACAGAACAACAATTCTCACTCAAATATATTTGGTAAATGAATAAATTTTAAAATCTTAAAAGAAAAGCTAGATTCCCAAAATATTATTTACCGAATTAGCATTTCCTTTAGATAAGTTACAGACGGGTACCAACAAATAATAATAAACCTTCACTTACCTATATTCCAAACAACTAGTAAGTTCAAATAACTGTTTTCATTCACAGAATACTAAACAATAACTGATACTCATAATGATCACCTGAGTCTTTAGAATTATTAAAAGTTAAACCAGTTAGTACAGCCATTCTGTTAGGTGTAACTTAATATATACTAATACTATAAAAATTTGACCAGCAAAATATAGGTAATAACCAAAATAATCAATTTACCTGATCATCTGATTACATCTGCATTCCAGGTAAACAGGAATTGAACAAAATACTATTACAATAGATTTGGATAAAAAGTCTTTTTAGACCCCCCAAAAAAAAAACTTTGCTGTCAATAAGGGCAGCTCTGTCCTCTGGAGGACAAGAAAATAAATTCAAGAGAATTCACATTATACAGGATACAAACTACAAACTACATACTTCCAAAAAGGAGGTCTCATGCTCATTTTAATCCTCCTGAAATAATTTACACAGAAAATAAATGTAAAGAACTCATATCAAAGTAAAACCTCATCAATCTAATTTAACTGGGGAAAGGAGGCTACTTTGAATTAATAAAAAACAAAAATTACAAAATAGTTTATTATATTTAATTATAACCAAAACTTTAATTAGGCTAAAACAGAGTTCAAATAATTTGACTCCTAACTATGCTGATATATATCCTGTCACTACAATTCTATTTATATTGTCATAAATAGAGAAAAAAAAACCCAATCTCTAACAACAGAATCAAAAGGTCTAAATTTTTGTTTAAAATTTAAAAGTTGTAGCATCCTATATAAAACAGAGAAAAATATTTCAATATTTTGAGTACCTACTATATGCCAGGCTCTACTTCTCATCTTATTGTTTAATACTCTAATACTATAAAAATCTGACCACCAAGATACAGGTAATAATTAACTGAAATAATCAATTTACCTGATTTTGTTTTATACTTAACTCCACTTTAAGTTGATTAAACTCATGCTAAAAGATCAAAAAAAATAAGAAGTTAGGACAGGCACAGTGGCTCAACACCTGTAATCCCAACACTTTGGGAGGCCGAGGCAGGCAGATCACCTGAGGTTAGGAGTTGGAGACCAGCCTGGCCAACAGGGCAAAATCCCATGTCTACTAAAAATCTTTGCTGTCAATAAGCAAAAATTAGCCAGGCAAGGCACCTGTAATCCCAGCTACTAGAGAGGCTGACGCAGGAGAATTGTTTGAACCCAGGAGGCGCTGAAAAAATCAACTAAATAATAAACTCCTTAAGTGACTTCATAAACTCACATTTAGCCCAATAAGCTAAATAGAAACCTAATGGTGGGGGGCATTGTTTTGTTTGTTTTCAACTCAAATGACACAAATTACTTTCTGGAGCTAGAGTCCAGAAAATCCTATTTTACCTCTTAATATTACTATAGCAAAGCAAGATTGTCAATATATTTCCAAAATATAATTATTTATTAGATATATTATTTTAAATTAAACTCTCATTTATCTCAAAAATATGTAAAGATACTTCCGAAGAAAAATATTTCTGTAAGGAAAAAGTCAACCACAAAACTGTACAGTCAAATTAGATTAAGGAAAAACACTCAATTTTCCAAGAGATACTATTTTGATTATTAGGGGAAAAAATTTCTAAATCTTTAATCTCAGATTTTCCAACAGCAAATGGTTAAACAAGTAATCCTTCTTTGAGTGATTCCATTATTTTATCTGGTACTGGGTATCAGATGCCTAATAAGCAAAGGTTTCTAAGAACTTACCAAATTAAGTGAGATATTAGCATAGTTAAAAAAAAAAAAAAACTTACCAGGGCATTTTCTTTTATCTGTAGATTATCTAAAGCCACATTACCTTTAAAGAAGAAAAGAGGAAAAATATTACAACACACCAATTAGTATAACCTATCATAATATAATACCAAGCACTAAGAAACTGTGCTAAGTGCTAAGAATACAAAGATAAATGAAACTGACTTAAGAGGCTACCAGCACAAAATAGTTGCTACATATGGTCAAGAGTTATTAACTGTAGCACACTAAAAGTTAGCCCAGTGTAAAAGAAATTATAAAGTATTTAACTAGCTAACATTTAAAAAAACAATGTGAAAGAAGCTGGAGCTTTCTGGACAGAAGAACTTTAAGACCAAAGAAAGTAGTCATCATTTTGAATGATTGAGCCAAAATCCGAAGATCTAAAGAGATGATTATAAGGTCAGATCAATCATCCTCGGTTCTTTAATTACGGCATCAATTAACATTTTCTTCAGAAACACGGTGTCTTTTCATGTCTCCAAACATTCTACCTTTCCAATTATTACTGTATGTGCTTCTTAGTCCAACTTTTATTATATTCATATGCTGTTATAAAAATACTATTCTATGACTCAAATTTTAAACACTATCCCTGTATTTGTTGATACACCATAGTTTAATATTCATGCTCACATAAAAACTTAAGGAAAAAGTTTTCATTTCACTTAAATTATGCTAAGGCTAATAAAACTATAGTTTCAACATTAAATGCAGGCATAAATGACTTATATATTTTCCTAATCATTTATGACACATTTATTTTTTTTAAACTATAGTAGCTATGTTCCCCATTAATATTTTTCAATCAAGTAACTTTTTCTTAGGGTATTTTGGGGTAAATTTAAAAGTATATTTAATTTTTTTATGCCATTTTAGAGATCTGCTTTTCCCCAGATCTCAAAACTAAACATTTATTAAGCACCCATTATATGTTAGGTGCTGGAAAGAGAAAGATTACTAGAAGAATGTCCCTGCAATAAGGTACTCACAGCTTAGTAGAGGGGACTGTGCAAAACTAACTGCGGTTTTTCTCATTACTTTTAATGGCAAAAAACTGCAACTACTTCTGTACCAACCTAATAATCTCCTAAAATTTTAGAAATATTCCAGTAGAAGCATACACAAGATGAAAAGGAGGAGCCACCTAACTAACTAGGGAAATCAAGAACACACATAGGTTTAGGGCGGAAGGCTTAAGTAGTATTTACTGGGTGGATAAGAAAAGAGGGCAAATAGATATGTGTGAGTAAGGCACGTTTTAGAAAGCACAAATGGTTTGGTGTAAATGAAGGGTGTGAGAAAAGGATATGAAATCAGGTTAGAAAAGGTAGGCAGGGGCCAGACTAATAAGGAGCTTTTAGGATAAAAAATTCCAGACCCACCAAAACAAAGAGAGAAAATATACGTAACAAAGATTATGTTATTACTCAACTATCCTAAAAAATAACTATTGATCTGCCCAAACAATTTAGCTACAAGGATATTGCAATATTGGGAGCAAAAGAAGGAAGTACAGAAGGAGGGAGGGGAGGGAGGAAAGGAAGGAAAGAACCTAAAGATCTAAATGTCCAGCAAGAAGGCATAACTCACAATACATCTATATTATTAAAAAAAAAAGCAGACATGGGAAAATGTTCAAAGAATATTGAGGGTTTTTTTACAGGTAAAAGAATGCCCAGATTGATCTAATTTTAAAAGTATCTATATATGCACAAGTGTGCATTCCACACATACACAGAAAAAAAAAAAAAAAAAAAAACTGTAAGATGCCATAATGCTCACAGTGGTTATTTCTATATAATAAAGTTCATTTTCTGTGTACATACAGTTCTCAAATTTTCTAAAATAAATTGTCAAAAACTACAATGAAGGAAGAAAAGGAGGAAAGAAACCTCACAAATGGTAAGAAACTACTATAGCATATAGTAGGAAGGAAATGAAAGAATACAGGCAGTCAGGAAACTTCTATAATACACTGAAAAGAAATTAAAACCTAAAATAAGGAAGTAACTTCAGGATCAAAGAGGTAGAATCACAGTAAAGAGTTATTTTGGAGGCAGAATATACAGGATATCATCACTGTCCAGACATAGGAACAATAAAGTAGTCATAGAAGACTAGCATGTTTAGCAAGAGAGGAGGAATAAAAGTCCTTATGCATTATATATGCACTAACATTACATAAAGACAAATATTCCTGGATTCAAATCTGTCACATGATGAATTACACAAAATTATTATTGGGAAGTCTATTCAAGCCCACAGGGTAATCTGCACAGATGCTAGTGCCTATCTGAAACCATCCAAACTAGTTTAACAAGATCTAAGGCCCATATGCAGACTTTCAACTCTGCTCATAAATTTTTACTGTTCTACCTAGTCATTCTCAATTGGTAGGTCAAGTGTCACCAGTAGTGATCAGAAAACATCTGCATTAGAGGCGAAGTCTTTATAACAATTGTTAAGGCACTAATATAATGTGTGTAAAAATATAAATATACTTGTAAAACGTGGGCTGTTTCTGTTGCCTTGACACTTTATTTCTTTTGATCAAGTAGTAGATAGCAGGTGGTAGTTAAGACGTGAAATGCTGAAAACTACCAATATGGCTAACAGAGTTAGATAAGTATATTTAGACAGACTGGCAGACAAAAAGAGATTTACTTATTACGGGGTGCTAGAATTAAAGATGGCTTTTTTATTAATGTTTTTAGGATTTTATAGTTTTATAATAAATAGATATTAATTTTATGTGAAATTATTATGGAAGTTATAAGAAGGAAAAGGGGGAAATCAAACAAAAGTAAATTCACATGTCAATATGATTTAAATATTTTTATACAAATTTTTTCTATATGTAGTACTGCCTTACCCCCAAACATGTAAGAATAACAAAGAAATATTTATTTCTGCCACCCAGTCTAACAAATGCATACTTCCTCTTTGAAAATGTGAATGTTATCTAACAAACAGTAACTGTAACAGTGAAATAAGAATAATATATTCTACAAGTTATTTGCACTGAAGGAGGAGCCTCTAGTTCTAATACAAAGAATAGCGAAGGAATAAGCAGCATAATTCAGATTAACACTGGCACCAGTGTAAAGAGGTAAAAGTGCATTCATTCATTCAACTAGTAGATGAGTATTTATCTTGGCAAGGCAATGGACTAACAAGTACTCTCCATTAAACTGTATGCTGACTGATAAATATGCAGCAGTGTCATTTCATATCCTATGGATTCCAGAAATCCTGTTGAAAGATAAGTGATTTGTAAGATCAGATTAAACCAACTCTCCCCTAAAAATCAACCATTTTATATTTAACTGAACACCGATGAAAAAGATTTCATTTTCCTTTTCTACCTTAAGGCAACATAATAATTCTATACACATGTAAATAACTTTACTGCTATAGCCAGATCACCAGGGCTAAGAACACACAGAAGCCCTAGAAAGTTCCCCAAAAAACTGAAGGAAGGGTAAATATGTGTGTCCAATCTTTAAAAAAAAAAAAAGGATATGGTGACTAATAATTGGAGACGAATAAACTTAACTCTGCCAGCAAGGAAAGCTCTGGGAGCGGACGTTGCCCCCGGGGGGCGGGGGTTAGAGCGGACCCGGGAACCGACAGGGGGCTGCTCGGCCGCCCAGGCGCCTCCCCTTCCCAGAGGGGGGGGGGGGGGGGGGGGGGGGGGCCGGGGGGGAGGGCAGGCATACGCCAGGCCAGTGGGGGGGGGGGGGGGGGGGGGGGGGGGGGGGGAGGAACAGGTTAGAGGTCAAGAATGGGAGTAAAGCCAATCCTACAATCAGGTGGCTCTAATCTTACCAAGTCTAAACAGACTAAGGTGACAGACAAGGAAATTCTGTGAAGTGATCTCCCTTATGTGGGACAGGCCCATGGGAGGAGGGTAGACAACATGCGTAGTAAGTAGTCTGTGCTTCAGAAGAGACCCCACGTGATTCTCATTAATAAACTACAAATATTTTGGATGTACGTACATTGCTAGAAAGTCAAAATAGATTCAAAGCCAATCTTGAAAGATATTTAAGAAATACACTAAAAGGGCCAGGTGCAGTGGCTCACGCCTATAATCCCAACACTTTGGGAGACCGAGTCAGTTGGATCGCTTGAGACCAGGAGTTTGAGACCAGCCTTGCCAACATGGCAAAACTCTGTCTCTACAAAAAAAGACAAAAAAATTAGCCAGCCATAATGGCCGGCGCCTGTAATCCCAGATACTCAGGAGGCTGAGGCAGGAGAAGGCTCAAAGCGGGAGGCAGAGATTGCAGTGAGCCAGGATTGTGCCACTGCACTCCAGCCTTGACGACACAGCCAGAGCAAAACCCAGTCTCAAAAATAAAAACAACAACAAAAAAAACCACTAAAAGGGTAACTCCTGTATCAAAATTTAGTAATCCTCGTCAATGAACCAGAAGATGAAAATGGAAGTAAATTAGCAAATAACACCAAGAGTTGGAGTCATCTCAAAAAAAAAGTAGAAATAGTTGCTAAATTATAGAAAACAACCAAGCTACTATATTTATAAATAAAAACCAAATGATACTGGCCTAATATGGAAAAGCCTGCTAAGTCCAAGAATGGTTTTTCAAATATACAATGGCCTACAAAATAAATGTAAGACATATAGTGCTATTGTTAAACACCTCCAGCCAGAAATAATCTCTAAACTTTTGCAGAAATTTAGGCTATACCTTTCTTATGGTACTTAGCACTTAACTTTATATAAACCCCTTGCCCGATTATAAACTTCTTACTGATTCTCCTCAGAATAGGTACTCAATAAATATTTACTTTAGAATACATATTGTACTGGGGTGGAAACAACTACAATAAGAACATAAATCTTTATATTTTAGAAAACATTTTCAGATATATAACATTACTTGATCCTCACAGCCGCCTGGGTGAGGAAACAGGTTGTATGTAATAAGCAATAGAAGATGAGGCTTAGAGAGTTTAAATGACTAGCCCAAGAATCCTCTGGCAATCTAGTAGTAAGTGGTAGTGCCAAGGCTCAAATCTTATAACACTCAATGCTGTGTTCAGAATAACACTGTTCTCCCAAATAGCAGAGCATAAAGGGTATAGGATGTTCATTCAAAACACAATTCTACCTCCCTGGAAAAGAAAAATGCCATAAAAAAATCAGACTCAGCACTGACAGGCCAGTGTGGTTTTAGTTCCACTTTCGGTGTCTGTATTTTCAAAAAGATGTGAAAAAATCCAAAACAAAAAGGATAACTAAACGTTGTATAACAAGGGCACAGACAGAAAGGTAGGATACAGTCAAGGGGTTATGTTCAGAGCACACCCAGAAGAAAAGACAGTGCCACAGGGGAAAACAGATGCAGGAGATGGTATTACAAAATGGTCATTTTAGTACTTTTTAAAAACCTTTTTTTCCTCCAAAGACAGAAATTCACAAATTACAATTTAGAACTATTTGGGACCATAAAGATTCAAATCTAATCCCCTCTCACTTAATGAATGAAAAAATTAAAGTCTAAGGAGATCTGGTAGTTTATTCAGATTATACAATTATTTTGTATACAATATTATACAAGGTTATACAATTATTTTGTGGCAGTACTAAGAATAGAATCTATGTCTCCTGAATGTCCAGAGTCAGAGAGAGTCAGGAGACATAGAATAAAATATAAAACATAGAAATTAATCCACAACTGTGACTAAACACAAGAACCAACCAACAAACAAAAATACCATGCCATAATCCATGAAATTAGCTTTGCATATCATAAAATAATGAACTAAAGAATACTCTGTACTTATTTTTTAAGATTTTGTTTATGTATCTATAATATAAACATTCATTATTTATTTGAAAGTATATCCAAATGTTCTGACACATTCATTTTCCAGGAAAGTGAGCTAAAGTAGATGACTCAACAGTTTTTAAAGCACAAATCAAATTATTTTAATGACTTATGCTTTAGTAAAGAGTACCAAAGAAAATATTATAGCTATTCATTTCAAATGAATCTAGCTAGTCAACCCAAATTAACCAATCTAGACTCCTTTCAGTGAGTTCACAGTGACTTTGTGTACAGAGAGGAATGCAGAAAAGAGAAAGGAAACAACTCTGACTCTTACTCTTTCCATTTCCCTATTGAAACAGGAAGTCATAGTGAATAAAGGTGGAAAGCTGCAAAGTTACCGCTGAACTTTCTCCCTTAAAATTCACTTCAGGGATCTCCTAATATTGAGTAGTGTGGTAGAGCTTCCTAGCAGAATGTTTACCAAAGTACCAATTCTCAGTTCTAGTTCCAGAAAGGAGTCAATTTTTAATTAGTAATGCTACTTAAATATGTAAAAAAGTGCTTACATTTACATTTTAAGCAGTGCTTTAACTGATAGTAACTGAGCCTAAATACATATTACACCATTGACTTTTCCTTTGTTATTTTATATGCTAAACAACAAGCTAATGAGAAATGCAGCCTCCACCACACAAACTGTTGGCTGAGAGGAAAAAACTACAGAAAATCCCTCTACAGGTTTAGAAATACCTAGATACTGCCACCTTTTATGTGTCAAAGCCAAAAAAAACAAAAAGGCCTGCTTTTTCTTTCATTTTCAAGCTGCCTTACAGGAACCTGTTAAGACAATATATTACAGTATATTAGACTTGAACCCACAAATATTAGCATGAGCCTGGAACTTCATTTATCTTGTCACTGTCATTGACTGTGGCTCTTTACTCATCAATATTGGGTGAAGAGCAAAAAGGAAAGATAAAGATACATTATTTAAATACCTTTTCTCACTATGATTGCAGAGGAAGTGGCCGTACCACTCAACCAATGAAGGATCTCACAATGTTCCTGCCTTGCTAAATCATAAAAGTTTAAAGACAGAAGAGATGACCTTGTTTAACCTTTCACTTAGAGATAAGAAACCAATGGTCACTTGTCAGAGACATGCCAAAAGCTACACAGCTAGGTAGTATCAGAGATGGAGTAACATTCAAGAGGCTTGGTCATTCCCAGTCCAGTGCTCATTCTCCTTTCTTATGCTGCTCTGCTCCAACAATATCTGGCAGCTCAAGGGGAAGTGTCAGGGGTGGGATAAAGGATAGAAGAGTAAACAGCACAGGTTCAACCTGGGTTGCAGAGCCACAGACTCGGAGGGCATTGCACTTGGCTTCTGTTCCTGGTCACCAGAGTCACCCTTGTATCCAACACATCACAGCCTCTATGTTGATTCCACTTGTCCAAATATCAAGAACAACAGAGTTCAGAGTTATGGATTTTTCCTGCTGACTCTCCACAATAAACCACTTTGAAAAATCAAATTGACAAAGGTTCTACATTGCAACAATACTACTCAAATCAAATTGCAAAAGATGTGGCATTTCAACACACCTTTTCAAATACATGTTACTCTTTAAACAATTATATCCTGGACACATCTCAATAGCTAAGGGCTGTGCAATTTATCTCTTGGTATCAGTTTGTGGGGAACAAAATCTAGATAAACCTTCCTACTTAAGTAGGCAGTACATACCCACCAGGCACTTTTCTGAACCTCTGAAACCCTGACTTACAAACTAGCTGGCAGGTAATACTGTAAAAGTATAAGCATAAATTCAAAGGCAAATAGAGTTGTTGTTTTTTTTTTTACAGAAATTTGTTTGGAAAATAAGAAATGTTTAGATATATAATGATAGCGCTACACAAAATTATCACTCAATAGAATACTGACACTTCTAAGAAAACCAAACACGGCATGTCCTCACTCATAAGTGGGAGTTGAACAATGAGAACACAGGGACACAGGGAGGGAACATCACACACTGGGGCCTGTTAGCGAGTGGGGGGCAAGGGGAGGGGAGAGCATTAGGACAAATACCTAATGAATGCAGGGCTTAAAACCTAGATGACGGGTTGATAGGTGCAGCAAACCACCATGGCACATGTATACCTATGTAACAAACCTGCACGTTCTGCACACGTATCACAGAACTTGAAGTAAAAAAATAATAATACCTCTAGAAGTCTGAAGTTAGAAGAAACATCCATATGAAAATAAAACAAAGACTGTTTTCCATCACCCAGCTAGGTTTGGTTAATCATTATTACTATCAATATTATCAACAATGACAAAGGATTTTGACACAATCTATCTCACAAATACATTGAGTAGTATATATGCACTTTACAGATTAGGAGACTGAGAATTGAAATGTTTTGCCCAGGGTCCCACAGCTAATAAATAATCAAGGTCTCAATTATCTACAATGGCAAGGATTTTTAAAAGGAAATTCTGCTTAGATTACTTTTAAAAACACACAGGAATTGCCTGACATTAAATATTTAAAGAACAGAAAGACAATGGTAGGATGTTTGTTTGCTTTGCTTCTCAAATTTAAAGGCAACATCTAAAGCATACTTCCTGATTCTGGACATTCCAGTAATTTTCCCCCAACCTTCTCAACCTTTTTTAATTGTAAATTTCATTATGAATGTCTACATATATGAATATTTGCACAGTACGACCTTTTCCAAATCATGTTAACATAATATTTTGATTCTTAAAACTACTTCCAAAGATCACCCAAGCAAAGACTATGCATTTTTATTGACATGATACCTTTCAGTCACTTAAGATATCAATTTCTCTCTCGAATTATAGATTTCATAAGAGTAATCTACTTCCTCTGTGTTCTTTTTAACTCCTTACAATTTGTCCAGCACCTAGTAGGTCTACTATACATGCAGAAGACAATCTCAGTCTTCCCCTTAGACTAGGGTTTCTCAACTAACAGTTTGAGCTGGACAGTTCCTCATTGCAGGAAGTTGTCCCCTGCGTTGTAGAATGTTTAACAGTACTCCAGGGGTCTATCCACTACATGCCAGTAGCACATCTCTTCCCTCAATGTGACAACAAAAATGTCTCAGACACTGTCAAATATCCCCTGGGGCACAAAGTCACCTCCCATTGAAAACCACTGCTTTGGGCTAGTTAGATGCTCCAGTTAAGATGTATCAAAGTAGTGTATCAATTGATTTCAAAGAATACTAAGATCAGGTGTGTGAAATATTTACAGGATGAATTCTTCCCTTTCTCAAGACTTGGAAATTCAACAAGAAAAAAAAAAAAAAACTCTGTGAACTGTAAACATTACCTGCTAAAGCAAATAGTTTTCAAACAAGACTGTATAGAATTTTCTATTTTTTAAAAAACTTGTCAGCATTGTGGATGCCATATCAGCTATTTTATTAAATATTCCCATTTGTTTACTCAAAAAAAGTTCAAGACAAATTTATTTAGCAATATTTTGAAAGAACAGGAAAAATCCACTCAGATATCTTGCCTTCCAATATTAATGAGGAATTAGAGTTAACAACAGATTATGCAATGACTCTAAAAGCTCGTGACTTCTAGCCTTTTTTATAGCAACCACAAAAATGAAAGGCAGCAAAACTTTACAGAGGCAGATTTCAGAGCTGATAAAACTAGGAGAATCCCTGATTGGATGTTCACTGGACACAGTACACAAAAGAAAAGGGTTTATTTGCTCAGACCTATTATAAAGTTAATGTTGGCCACCGGCAGAATACCTTATTCTAAAAATTTTAAAATGAGATGAAAGAAAGTCTCCTTTTCTAGATTTCCCCAAAAAAGACAAAAGGAAAAATCACATAAAATTACAGCATTTTTAATGTCAGTTGTGAAAAAGTTCAAAATCTTCAAGCAATACTCCTCGGTGTCATGGTAAAACCATTATTAGAAGAACAGAATACTGGCATCATCTTAGATGTTACCTAGTCCAACCCTAATTTTAAAGATAAAAAAAGAGTAACATTTGATGGCAAGGGAAGCTTCGACTACATATCCATACATTTTATCTTTTTAAAAAGAAAACGTCTGAGGTAAATATGGCATAATATTGTAACATCAAAATATGGGCAGTAATTACATAAAAATATAACATTATCCAGTATGACTTAAATTTTTCAGAATTTAAAAATATTTTTTCTATAAAAGTTTAAATTAAGATGAAGAAATTAAGGCCCAATAAGGTAATTGGCTTCTCTAACACAACACACCATTCATTAGCCTATTCAGATTTCAGATTTGCTACTCCAGTGCATTTTCAAATTGCAAATGTTTACAAACTATAAGAAATCACTGGAGATAATATTGTCAGTATTCTTAAGAAACACTTGATTTCTGCAGAAGGTGCTGGACATTTAAATCCTTACGTGTGTCTTTCTTTACTTCCCTTTCTTTTACATTATATTTAGTGTGTTGGGGGGGATGTAAATAAAGTATGTACTCTAGGCCCTCCATATCCACAGATTGAACTGACTGCACATCAACTGCAGATCAAAACTATTTAGGGAAAAAAAATAAAAAATATCAGTTCAGCAACAAAAATAATGCAATTACTTTGTTTAAAGAGACTAGAACAACTATTTACATAGCATTTACTTGAATTGGGTATTTATTATAAGTAATTCAGAGATGACAAGGTATACAGAAGATGTGCATAGGGTACCTAAAAATACTAGGCTATTTAAGGGACTTGAGCAACCTTCGATTTTGGTATAGGCAGGGGTACTGAAACCAATTCCCCATAGATACCAAGGGACTATTGCATTTTTGGGCACACCACAGTGAACCAATCAAATCATTAGCCACTGATGAAAAACAGGCTCTAGCCAGGCACTACAGCTCACACCTGTAATCCCAGCACTTTGGGAGGCTGGGGTGGGAGGATCATTTGAGCCCAGAAGCTGCCACTGCACTCCAGCCTTGGCAACAGAGCCAGACCCTGTCTCAAAAAGACAAGGAAAAAAACAACAAAACCAAAACAGGCTCTTTCGCAAATCAGGGTAGCACCCACCGTTCTATAAACAACATATATGTTCCACATCATGTAATTATAAATTTTAGAAGCCAGGTTTAAAAAGAAAAAAAAGGAAAACTAAAAACAGGGGAAATACATTTTAATATTATATTTAATTTAACCCAATATATTCAAATATTATTTCAACACATAAGCAACATAAAAATTGAGGTATTTTGTTTTTTCTACTTTATTAGGAGTAATACTTATTCAAAATGATGTTTTAATTCATACTAACAGGACGTCTCAATTAGCACTAACCTCATCTCAAGTGCTCAAAAGCTACAGTGGCTAGTGGTTACCCTAATGCACAGGAGAAGTCTACAGCTATTTGCTGCTTGAATTAAAAGCAGATCCATACACTTGAGTCGTTTTTTGAATTTTCCTCCAAAGCTGACAAAATTCCCAAATCTTTTATGGAGTGAGAAAGTCCCAAAGTCCTCAAAACTTAACACGTAATTCATGCAAACGATTAGGCTGTTGAAGAGTGCATGTCTAAGCACACTATTCATTGAATACTTCTATACACTTAATCTCCAGGATAAAAACGTTGGCATGAATTCCTGGGCATGCAACCAAGCAGACACCTAACTAATGACAATGCTGATCTGAGGCTTGAATTTCTCCCTATTGTTCCAAAAGAAAATTCAAAACCCTCTTCGTATTGACGGAAAACTAAATATTAAAAGAAGAAATCATCTTATCAAGAGCTGAAAGCATTAACAGCAAGAATCCCTGAGCACACGCCTTTCTGAAAGATCTTCCCCCGCTTATTCCTATCCAAACCCCGGCAATCCTAAAGAGAAGGAACCCAGTTCTTGCACCCAGTAAAATGATAGTGAAGATAACTGCGAAATACAGTTTCCTTCTTCTTTTTCCTTAGTGCCACTTCGAGTGTGTATGACCAGACAACCATGCTCACTCCAAGCGGTACCGAAACAGGGCTCGGTTTTTACGCTGTGGGGCCAAAGGGGCCACGCTGAGTGCAGCCAGAGGACCACAGAGTCTGGCAGGGCGGGGAGAACAGGGCCAGGGCTTGGCCTCGGGGACGCGAAAGGTCGCAATTTCGGCAGCGCAGGCGGGATCCCGCCGCATCTCCCCAGCCAGGGTCGGCACTGGGACCCGAGAATCCGCGGTCGCCAGAGGCTCCCGCGTCCAGCACCTGCCGCACCAGGAGGGGGAGTCTCGAGCGGCGGAGGGAGCAGGGCCCGGGCAGGTTCCGGGACGGGGCAACCCCTCGGCAGGGCCCTCAATGCCCGCAGCCCGCCGGCCGCGCCCCCCTCGCTTACCGCCCCAGATGCCCAGCTTCAGCTGGGACTTGTTCAGGTTCTCCACATAGTCCCCCAGGAAGCGGTTCAGCAAGTCCGCGACCACCGACTCCAGCACCATGGTGGGGCTGAGGCAGCGGGAGAGGGAGGAGCCGGAACCGCCCGGCACAGCTGAAGGCGGTGACCAGCGCCGCGAATGACAGCCCCTCCGGCGCCAGCCTGCCCCGCGCGGCGCGCGTGACCCCGCCTGTGCGCAGGCGCGTAGTCGCCCGGCTGGGAGCTGCGAGGGCCCGGCGGTGATCCCGGGCCCCTTGGGCGCTGCAGCCCCGGCCCTCTGGGGTCCAGCGGAGGCGCGGAGGGGAAGTTTGCTTGGGCCTACCTCGGCAGCTGTGCACGAGAAAGAAAAGAACCTTCGAGAAGAACAAGGGAGGGCAAGAGTTTCCGAGCACAGGGACATCTTGTGGCCGCTCTGCTTTCCCGCCGCCACCTGCTGTTGACCTCTGGCTGCAGCGCGGTGTCCGGAGCCGCCTGAGCTGGAGTACTCGCAGAGCGTCACCTAGGCAGCCACCCCTGTACCTGTGCATCAGGTGGGGTAAAGGACCCACTGCGTTCTTGTCCTGCTAGAGTTCGAGTTCGCCTCTGATTCTTGAAAAACACAGGTTTTTTTGTTTTATTTTGTTTTTGGATTTGTTTTGTTTTGTTTTGTTTTTTCCAGACAGGGTCTTGCTCTGTTGCCCAGGGTGGAATGCAGTGGCGGGATCATAGCTCACTGCAGACTTGACATCCTGGACTCAAGAGATCCTCCTGCCTCAGCCTCCTGAATAGCTGGGACCAGTGGCGCATGACAAATAATTTAAAAGTGGGAGGAGGGGCCGGCGTGGTGGCTCACACCTGTAATCCCAGCACTTTGGGAGGCTGAGGTGAGTGGATCACGAGGTCAGGAGTTCAAGATCAGCCTTGCTAAGAGATGAAACCCCGCCTCTACTAAAAAACACACACAAAAAATTGGCCGGGCGTGGTGGCAGGCACCTGTAATCCCAGCTACTCAGGAGGCCGAGGCAGGGATTTGCTTGACCACGGGAGGCAAAGGTTGCAGTGAGCCGAAATCACACTACTGTACTCCAGCCTGGGCAACAGAGTGAGACTCTGTCTCAAAAAACAAACAAAAGTGGGAGGAGGGGAACAGCCACATGAAAGGGCAGATATCATAGAATGAGAACTGAATATACGTGTTTTGTGGGAAACTCATTCTTTTCCCCTTTCTCTAAGATTCACTCTTAATTCACAAGCCATTAATTAGTTACCTATCTTATTACAGAAATAAAAAACATAACGTAGTAGTGACTTTTTAAGTGTGGGTTACTTGTTATTTATATATCACTTTATTTCATGCTATCATTGAACTGTCTTTGATGCAGCACGACCTTAAAAGAAGAGCTTTTATACCACAAGGTCTTTGAATCCTGGTGAAATTTTACCACCCGTTGACATTCACCTCTTTAGAGAACTGGAAATTTTTTCCTAAAATATATTTCAAAAAGCTGTTGAGATACAATAAATAGAACCTAAGAAATGCTGATTTGTAGTCACAGCATTTATAAGTGCTTTGCTACAAGGTGATGTCCAAGAAACTATTCATGTATTGTTCTTAAACAACTGAGGCTTGTACAGGATCACAAAGAAAAATCTTAAATTCAAGGTCCACTGGAGAAGAAAGAAAATCAAAATGGCTATAGTTGGTGTTGTGCCTTAAATACCTTTGTACCTTAAATAAAATTGAAGGTACAAAGAAGATCCACTTTCCTCTCCCACTCCTGCACACACCGCTCTTCTTAAAAAGATAAATCCTGCCCTCTCTGTCTTCTCTGCACTGGGAGCAGCTCTCCTGCCACAGCCCCTCACCTCCTGAAAATATTTGCCTGCTCCAAGTTGGTCTCCATCCCCTCCTTGGTCAAGAGCACTTCACAGCTGCTGAGCCGTCCGCTATCTGCAGTCGTGCTGAAACGACCGGAGACAGTGACAGATGAGAGTCCCAGAAGCTTGGCAGTCCCACATCCCCTTACCTCACTTGTCTCTAGCCACAGCTTCCAAACCAGCGCCATTTCAAGGGACATCGACACATCAGCCAAGTTCATTGGGGCTGGGGCTGCTGCAGTTGGGGTGGCCGGCTCTGGGGCTGGGATTGGGACTGTGGGAACCTCATCATTGGTTATGCCGGGAACCCTCCTCTGAAGCAGCAGCTCTTCTTCTAAGCCATTCTGGGCTTTGCCCTCTCGGAGGCCATGGGGCTCTTTTGCCTGATGGTGGCCTTTCTCATCCTCTTCACCATGTGAAGGAGCCATCTCCATGTCCCATAGTTCTTTCGCCCATGTGTGGTCAGCCCTGTGTGTTCCTTTTCCTATACCTCCCCAGGTACCCTGGGGAACGTGGTTGGCTCAGGGTTTGACAGAGAAAAGACAAATAAATACTATTTTAATAAGATGTTTCTTGGAAAAAAAATAAAAGAAGATAAATCCTTACCCATGTGTTTTTCATAGCTGGTCACACAGACAAAATACCTAGTAAGTACTCTGAATTTCTACACTGTCCACAACAAAATAACAGCCCAACTGGTCTATTGTGCTTTTGCCATCTTTCCTAAATTCTCCACGTATTTCTTCTGGACCAGGCAATCTCCTTGAAATTCAGTTTCTAGCCTCCAGTTATTCCTTCCTCCAGTCTATTCTCATGAACACCAGACTTGGTTTCCCAAAGCATAGGTGAGCTTAAGTTACTCACCTGCTTAAACACATCCAATAACTTCCCAGTGTTTAGGACACTCCATTCAAACTTTCTCCAGGTTCTTTCTAGTCATACACCCTAACAATCCCCTCTTCCTTTTTTTTTTTTTTTTTTTTTTTTTTTTTTGAGACCGAGTTTGCTCTTGTTGCCCAGGCTGGAGTGCAATGGCGCAATCTCAACTCACCGCAACCCCCACCTCCCGGCTTCAAGTGATTCTCCTGCCTCAGCCTCCCGAGTAACTGGCATTATAGCCATGCACCACCATGCCCGGCTAGTTTTTTATTTCTTTAGTATAGATGGGGTTTCTCTGTGTTGGTCAGGCTGGTCTCGAACTACGGACCTCAGGTGATCTGCCTGCCTCGGCCTCCTGAAGTGCTGGGATTTCAGGCCTGAGCCACCGTGCCCAGCCCCCCCTCTTCCTTTTTACATTCACATTGACTATGCACCAAGAGGAATGTAAAGAAGCAATATATGTTCTGGTTGAGATAAGGCATGTACCATGAAAACTTAAGAAAGAAACCAATGCAAGGATGTATGAGTAACAGGAAAGATGGCACAAACATAGCTTGGTCAAGCAGGTGGAACAACAGGCACAATCTTTTGGGAGAAGTGAGGACCACTAATGCCTTGTCTAATACAGTAATTCCTTACAGTTCTATGGTATAACGTGATAATTTTAAAAGAATAATGTGTAAAGGTGCTTTCATATGCATCAATTTTATTATGTTTCAGTTATATTTCGTAAGCTGTCATCATTATTATGCAAAGGTAGGCATTTTGATTTAATCCTCACAAAAGATCTGTGAGGTAACTAATGCAGGTAGTCGTATGGCCTTCATTTTATAGAAAAATTAAGCTCAGAAATGTTAAATGACTTACTCAAAATTACACAGCAGATATTAATTTCTTTACTTCCCTGAGCATTGCCACCCTTTTCTCTTCCAGTAATTATGCAGTTTAATCACCACTGGGCTATTAGTCAGTCTCAGAGATCTTATTTTGAAAGGTTCATGGCAGAAAAAAATACTCGGTGGAAAATTTGGCTCTAAATTTTTGGTTCAAAAAATGCTATTACCATATAGTATAAAAAGCTTTAAATTTTACTATTTTCCATTTTTAGCATGTATTAAGGAATTATGTGCATTCAGTCATGCCCCAAATCTTCCATATTTAAGAAGTCAGAAATGTGCAGTCCCAAATTAAAACAAACTATAACCAATGTCAAGAAATGCCATTAGCACTCTTATGTATGGCATTGTATCAGAAATAATTTGGATACAGAGGTTAACTGAAGAAAATGAGCATTCTCATCAATTATAGTTCTTGCCTTCATTCTGGCTTAAGAACAGTGAGAATGACAACAAAGGCAATTACAAAACTAAACTCAGTAAGCGCCTGAACAATAAAAACAGATAAGCAAAATAGTATTTCTGTTAAAAACAACAGTATAAATTAGGGACACTTAAAAATTACTCAAAAATGTTTAAAAAACAAAATCCACGCTAACCGCCACCCATAGCCTATTCCCCAACACTAGAGTTTCTGGAGAAAAGCAAAAGGAATTTGGGGGAAAAAGAAAATGGAGGAGAAAGCTAGAGTATAATCCATGATACCATGGACTGCAAGAAAAGTTAGGGAGGTTAACTAGGAGAAAGCAAGGGAGTGGACTGCAGAATGTTGAAGCCAGAGGGAGGATCATCTGGTTAATCCAACCCCCTTAGTTGACAGATGGAGACACTGAGTGCCAGGGAGAATTTAAGGTTTGCCCAAAGTCCCACAAGTTAGTGACTGTCAGAGTGAAAACGCAAACCCAAGTGTCCTGACTCCCTGCTCTGTATTCTTTCCCAGTACTCCATACTCTAGCTGTGTTGAACAAGATGCTTAAGTCAGAACACTAGTATTTTATTGGCTGTAAACTCTCTCTTGCTTTCCTTGACACTCAGCCTCCTGTATTTTTGTAAGTGTGCTTGAAAATGTTTAATTTCCTTTTACTCTGAGGGCACCTCTTGTCTTGATGGTGTATGGTGTATTTATGCTTACTTTACAGAATTGTTTTCCAGCTCCAATACTGGATGTTCCCACAGCTAGAGCTGTGAGCTTCCTCTGAGTAGATTTGTATGTTCCAGGCACCTCGTTACACAATCCTCCCAAGTACTGGGTGGCTGGCTCATGCTTCCGAGTTAAGTAAAAATAAGGCTTAATGGGGTCACAGGGACCAGTCATGCAATGGCAAATCTCTGCTATTTTTAAGAAATCATGTACAGGAAATGCTATCAAGGTGTTACTAAAGAAAGTGAATCATTAATAAAAACAAAGTAAATCTGCTTTGCTTGCCTGAGGAGAAAATGTTTTTAAAGGAATCCATGTGTGAATCAGCTAATCCCTGGCCAAGCAAACAATCATAATAATAATAATAGTAATAATAACAGCTAACTGCTAGCCAGCGCTTAACTGCCAACCAAGCATTTTCACGGGTATCTTTTTAACCCCCACAACAATCTTAAGTGGTCGGAATTATCAACCTCATTTTATAACTTGAGTTCAAACAGATTAATTAACTTGCTTAACAATTTTTCAGCCAACTTCTCAGACCGTAAACTCTGATCTGTGCTCCTAATCACTTTAACCAGGGGCTCTCACAGGGCCACCAACATCTTGTTTCCTGAGAAAAGCTGAGTCAGAACTCATGCACATGACTCTCAACTATATAATTTGGTAAAAGTTTTACCATAGATTTAGCCCTGGCCCAAGAATTTTGGCAAAGAGTAGAGGTGATATCAAGACAAAGAAGTAGGCTGGGCTTAGTGGCTCATACCTGTAATACCGGCACTTTGGGAGGCCAAGGCTGGGGGATCTCTTGAGCCCAGGAGTTCGATACAAGCCTGGGCAACATGGCAAAAACCCATGTCTATAAAAAATACAAAAATTAGCCAGGTGGTGGTACATGCCTGTAGTCCCAGCTACTCATGGTGACATGGGAGAATTGCCCGAGCCTGGGAAGTTGAGGTTGAAGTGTCCATGACTGTGCCACTGCACTCCAGCCTGGGGTATCAGAGTGAGCCCCATCTCAAAAATTAATAATAATAAGAAGAAGACATAGCTAGTCAAGGGCACAGTAAATCCAGAGACCCACCAATCCTGCCCCTTAGACTAAACATATAAGTAATGTTCAAGCCAAGTACGGTGGCTCACACCTATAATCCTGGCACTTTGGGAGGCTGAGGTGGGCGGGTCACTTTGTCGGAGACCAGCCTGCTCAACATGTTGAAACTCCGTCTCTAAAAAAAAAAAATTAGCATGGTGGCTCATTACTGTAGTCTCAGCTACTTGGGAGGCTGAGGCTGGAGATTGCTTGAGCCTGGGAAGCAGAGGTTGCAGTGAAGCAAGAGCCAATATTGTACCACTGCACTTCAGCCTGGGCAACAGAGTGAGACCCAGTCTAAAAAAAAAAAAACAAAAAACGTAAGTAATGTTCAGCAGTCTCTTCTCATGTCTGCCTCACCTAGATGGAATTCAAATAGTTTACTCTTGTCATTTTATCCCATCATTTATGGATTTACATAGCTGGTATGATCTTGTACAGCCAACTTGTATCCACTTGCCCAACATGGTGGCTGGAACCCAGAAAACACTCACGCAGTACATATTGCTTTGAATGAACTGATGAGCATTTGCTCTCTTCTGTAATAATAATATGTGACACTGTGCATATCAGGTGCTATGCTAACCTCTTCATATGCATTATCTTCATACTCATGATAACCCTATAGGTTGATACTATTAAGAATTTTACATTTGATACTGTGGCTTAGAAAGGTTAAGTAACTTGCTCAAGGTCACAGAGCCGCCATTCTGGCATTAACAGTAGAGCTGATTTCAGATCCAGTTTTCTTAACCATTATCCTTTACAACTTTCCTTCTCTCTTTATTAATAATAATAACCACTTCTATGTATTTAGCACTTACCATGTTACAGGCACGGTGCAAAATATTTTACATTATTATATTAATTCCAAAAACAGCTCATTTATACCCATTAGTAGGTATTATTTCCTCTATTTCCCATCATTAAGTGACGTTGGATAAGGTACTTGATTTCTGAGTCTTAGTTTTCATCTATAAAATAAGGACGATCTGAATAGGCAGGGTTTCTGTGACAGTTCTACAGACTATATGTAAATCATCTAGTACAGCGCCTGTGTCCTGGAAACAAAATGCACATGCCCTATCCTGAAAACACTTTTGCATGAATTCAATTTAATTCACTAAACATTATTTAGATAAGTGAATAATTTGCAAGGCAGGATATTAGGCCAGAAATATTATACACCCAAATGCTGAACAAAATGCCTCAGATCTCTTTCAGTCGGAGCTAACTGGAAGCAACTCTCTTACAAAATGAACACAGGTTAGTTTTCAAAAGGAAGGAAAAGGATCTCTGGTGGGCACAACCTAGAAAGGTCAGATGTGGTCAGGGCGCCTCGAAAGGGTGATTGATTCCAACTGCCCAGATACATGCAAGCGTACATTTTCCCAATAAAAAAATATCAGCACGCATGGCTTAAGAAGTAGGTTGCGTTTTTTCAACTGATGTATAACATACATCTTAAGTGTACACTAGTTGATTTTTTTTTTTACATATGGATACGCCTCTGTAACTCCACCCTGATCAAGATATGAAATGTTCCCCCTGACCCCGAGTGGTTTATAATCAGAGAAGAACATCTAAAATCAGAACTGAAAACCGGAAAGCAAGTAAAGAACTTTGAAAGCTGGGCAACTGGGAGCTGGATCTGGGGAAGGGTATTAGGCAAGAATAAGACAAACCGGACTCGTCTTCATTTTAATGGTGGATGTAGAGTACTAATACGTGTTCACATTCATTACGCTTGTCGAGCCTCACAGTGACTCTGCGGTATAGTACAGACTTAACACGATTTTGCATGTGAGGAAACAGAAACCTGCTCGGGGTTTCCGAGGAAAACACCTCCACCTGAAGCCGGAGAGAGAAAGAACTGGGTCTCCAGACCTTGCTCAGCAAATCCAGCCACGTGGCAGAAGGACAGAGGAGGGCCTGGCGTCAGGTTACCAGGCAGCGCCCCTCTGTTCGGCCCACTGCCAAGCGCTCCCAGCAGCGGGCATAAAAGCTCAGGCCGGCTGTCCTTGAGCACTTGTGCTGAACCCCGCCGCGCACGCTTTGAATTTCCCAGCGGCTAAGCACGTCTCCTCTCCTGGTCGGTGTCCCAGGCAGAAAGGTGCAGAGACCCATTTGACGCAGGACTTCAGGTACTTTAGGAGGGACCTAGCAGCTTGCTTAATTCCCCGGGGAATTCGTCTGAGGCTCTTTGCCTCTGCAAGGGGAGAACAAGCCACAGTATTCCTGGAAAGAATAATAATTACTTTAATTCTAGCTGAGGACTAGACTGCTATACTCCAGAGAGTCAGGAAACGACAGCGCATAGCAAGGCAATCGTCGGCACAGAGAACAGAGCGACTGAAGTTACAATCCAGCATTTTGTGAATCTCTGCCTTAGGCCAGCGAGGGCGGATAGAGAATAAAACAAGCTCTGAAGTGTGTATTACAGTAGAGTTGAGACAGGACAAAAGAAAAACAACTCTTTTTCGATCACTGAAAAATAGTTTGCAATAGCGGCATGCAGAGCAGTCTGCCTTGTTTCGGGAAAGGCAGGAAGAAACACCCCCGAAAGTATTAATAGAAGAAAAGGTACAGGAATTTCTGCACCCTGCGGGGCTCGCTCTGACAATCCTTGAACCTTTGTGCTTTGCAGGCAGACAGGCTCCAGCAGAGGGTGGCCAGATGTGGTGCCTGGAGCGACTCCGCTTGGGCCCTGGGTGCCTTCGGCGGGGCGGGGACTGGCTTCTCCCGGGTCGGGCCCGCAGAGCCAGGTCTCTCACCACCGCCGCGTGCGCAAACGTGCTTACTCCGGACCGCATCCCCGAGTTCTGCATCCCGCCGCGGCTCGCGCCCCGCCTGGCCTTGGCTGCGCTCCGGAATTCTTGGAGTGAAGAAGCAGGGAGAGACGAGGGCGCCGGCCACACGGACTGGGACCCGCGCTCGCAGGCCGCGCTGTCGCTGCCGCATCTGCCGCGTGTGCGCACTGCCTACGGCTTCTGCGCGCTGCTGGAGAGCCCGCACACGCGCCGCAAGGAGTCGCTCCTGCTCGGGGGCCCGCCCGCGCCCCGGCCCCGGGCCCACACCTACGGCGGCGGCGGCGGCCCGGACGCCCCCCCTGGAGACCCTGCGCGACCCGCGAGCTCCGCTCCCGGCCACCCCGGCGGCCCCCAGTGGTCCGCGCCCGCCCCAGGACGCGCTCGCCCCGCGGCCCCGCGGCTGCCGCCTCCTGCGCGCCCCCAACGGGCTGCTCAGCCGCGCGCTGCGGGCGGAAGGAGTCGCCGCCGGGCCCGCGCCCGCTCTGTCTCCAGCGGGAACGAGGACGAGGAGCGCCGCGCGGGCTCCCAGTCCCGGCCCGGGCCCCCTCCGCGAGCCCGCCGCCGGCCCAGACCCTGCTTCCAGAGCGCCTGGAGGCGGAGGGCACCGTGGCTCTTGGCCGCGCCGGCAACGCCCTGCGCCTGGCCGCCGAGTACTGTCCGGGAACCGGGCGCCTCCGCCTCCGGTTGCTCCGCGCCGAGGGCCTGGCCGGAGGCGCCCCCGTGCCCCGCGCCGTCCGCTGCCACCTCAGCCTCGTACTACGGCCGCCGGGCACCGCTCACCGGCAGTGCAGCGCCGTCGTGGGGCGCAGCCGCAAAGCCGCCTTGGACCAGGACTTCTGCTTCGACGGCCTCTCGGAGGACGAGGTGCGCCGCCTGGCGGTTCGTGTCAAGGCTCGGGACGAGGGCCGAGGCCGGGAGCGGGGCCGCCTGCTGGGCCAGGGCGAGCTGCCGCTGGGCGCCCTCCTGCTGCTCTGAGCGCCCGCGCTCCCTACACTGACCGCCGCGTTGAATAAAATAGACGTGTATTTGTTGTTCTCATCAGGCCTGTTTCATTTCAACACTGGTAGAGATGACTCTAGGTTAAGTATCCCCGTAAAAGATATGATATTTTCCATAGATACCTCCAGAATTCTTTTCAGCAAATGGAATGGTGTTGTGCAGTGTTTCCCAATATAGACAGTCATTTGCATATCATATGTACCACACACTCCTGGAAAATAATCACATGAAGTGTTAGAACTAGAAAGTGTCTTCTCGATCTATTTGCTCCAATCACCTTATTTCAAAATTGGTGCATTCCACAACATGCATCGAAACCACCTTGGAGCATTTACTTTTGAAGCATTTTGTTTAAGGTGAAGTGACTTGTTCAAGATCAACAGTGAATTATTAGTTAGAACGCCAGTCTGATACTCTTAGCTATATCTTACTGGAAAAGCATTGGAGAAAATGAAACCATTTTCTAAGCTTAAATAATAATTATAATAGGCTAGGCGCAGCGGTTCATGCCTGTAATCCTGGCACTTTGGGAGGCCGAGGCAAGCAGATCGCTTGAGCCCAGGAATTGGAGATCATGTTGGGCAACATGCCAAGACGGCGTCTCCATAAAAAATACAAAATTTAGCCGGGCGTGTTGGTGCGCACCTGTAGTTCTACCTACTCCGGGGCTGAGACAGAAGGATCACCTGAGCCTGAAGTCGAGGCTGCAGTGAATCGAGATCGCGCCACTGCACTCCAACCTGCGCAACCGGAGTGAGACCCTGTCTGCAAATAATAATAATAATAATTACTAGTTTTACAAGCGTTAATTTATGTCTTAACTCCCAAAAGGAGGCACTGCTATGCCCATTTACAGATGAGGATTTTGAGGCAATAATAAAGAGCAGAGTCAGAATTTGAACCTAGACAATCCGTATTTCACTCATTACTCTTACATAAGTAATATCAGTAATACCGCAGTGTCTAAACGGCTCGCTATTAAAGTTGCGAGATGGTGCGACTTCTCTCTGAAAATTGTTGACTCTGAAGTTGGTGTCTCCTTGTATTCCTCACCCTGCTTTTGGTGAAAAAGCAAATTGACTAAAATGGATAATTTATTATCTCGTGCTAATAACTTCAGGCATTGTGATGAGCTGATGGGTCTAAGAGTCTGACGAGGAAGCTAACTGGCTTCAGAATCACAGAAATGGGTGTCAGCCTTATTGTAACCAGGTAAGCTAATCTGCTGGAACAGGGTTTTACCTCTGGCTTCTGATAAGAATTATAGATTTAACAATTCTGTTTTAAAGGATGATTTTCCTTCATCCCTTGAATTCCCTGCCAGCAAGGTATTTTTCTTCCTTTTTTATATGCAAATAGAAAATGCATCCTAAATGAGGGTTAAAAAATTGAAAATATTTAAATATACAGCATGGTGTTAGACATGACTCCAGTATCAATGTGGATTCAGAAATGGTTTCTGCTTTATTTTATTTCATTTTATCTTTTAGAAACAAGACCTCACTTGTCACCCAGGCTGCAGTGCAGTGGTGCTGTCATAGCTCTCTGCACCCTCTACCACCCAACTCAAGCTATCATCCCACCTCGGCTTCCCAAAGTGCTGGGATTATAGGCGTGAGCAACCGTGTCTGGCCAGTTTCTGCTTTTATTAAACTTGTTCACAGTTTTATCCATTCATGTTCATTAAAAGTGTTATTTAGAAAAGAATTTGATAAAAATAAATATTATACAAAGTTCGAATAAAAAAAGATTTTCTGTTTCAGTCGCAAATCAGGGTTATTGTGATGTGTATTTATAATGATGACCATTGAACAAATGTGAAGAATACTGTGAATTCTGTGACTCTATCAAAATCAGCCACATCCAGAAGCCTGCAGTGGTTGACCAAATGAATGATGACACACAGTTCAGATCTAACACGTGCTCTTCTATTAATCAGTCAATATTTCCTTGGCCCTCAAGCCAACATTCATTTTTTATGTATAACCGGCTTCATGATTTTGGAATTTTGGTAGGGTAACTACTAATGAGTTCATATATGTAGCACTTTAAAAGGAAAATGAATGGAGAGTGAAAACAACCCTTGGCTATGTATAGTATCATTGTGGGTTTTAATTTTTCCATTTTAAAAATAAAAAAATTTATTGATAGTTTAAATAGCACAAGTTTTTATTCCAGAAGATGTTGCAATAACTATTGTAACTACATTATATACACGTCATTTTATTACATAGCTTTTTTGCAAGAAAGCAAATCAATGGGTTTTCATTTTTCTGTTTCTAAAATAAAAAATTGCATTGATAGTTTAAATAATGCAAGTTTTGGCCGGGCGCGGTGGCTCACGCCTGTAATCCAAGCACTTTGGGGCCAAGGGGGCGGACCTGAGGTCGGGAGTTCAAGACCAGCCTGACCAACATGGTGAAACCCCATCTTTAAAAAAAATAATAAATAAAATAAATAAATAAATAATGCAAGTTTTTATTCCAGAAGATGTTGCAATAACTATTGTCACTAGATTATATACATGTCATTTTATTGAGAAGATTTTTTTTCAAAAAAGTAAATCAATGCATTTGAGGGATCTAAATTTTTTATGAAACAGTGGTGGTGATTTCCAAACAGATGCTCCATTAATGGCAAGTTATGGTTGATCAAATAATCTGAGAGTCTAATCAAAAAGATTTTAAAGGGGCTGAGATAGAATCATAAATAATAAAATCATAAAATTTTATAGTTGAAAAGAACTTTAATAATTGTTTTGTGCAAATCTGTATCATAGAAGTGAACCAGAGAAGCAAATTGTAGGTTGCCGCAAATAACACAATCAGTAAAAACAGCTGAGACTAGAACCCATTTGATTTTCATTTTGCTCTTCCGTCTCATGTCTCTTTGACTACTAATTCCAGGAAAAGAGAAACACTGTACATCCCTAATCTAATTTCAGTTTTTTGCATTCAAGAAATCTTACTTGCAATCCAAATGTTTTTGATAACATTAGCCTTTCTGGGGGCAAATTTAAATTTGATTTACATTTTGCTGCCCTCTAGTGGATCCCTCAAGTGTTTTGTCCATTGGCTCTACCTCTATTACTAGACCAGCTCAACTAAAGATCAATCTAATGCTGGAACCCTATGTTCTTGAAGATCTTTGCTAATATTAGATTGTAGTGAAGATTCACATAGAAAAGTAACTTAATACGCTTATCTGAGAGCACAAGGTGCCAAAAATATTTTAGATTTGAAAAAGAGAGGGAATTTTTTTTCCAGTAATAATGAAGTTGGGAGTCTATGGCAACAGCATGCTGCTTACAGAAAACTGCTTTTACAAATTCTCATGTTTCTTCTGATCAAGCTTTGGTACTCACATCTTCTCCATGAATGATATGGCATGATCTTGCCTCTTTGTGGTTTAAATATCTGAACATATTCAAAGGAAAGACCTACACAACAAACAGAATATGCCAGTTTAAATAGCATCAGTTGAGTAAAAATTTTTAAATCACTGCATTGTTAGCTGGTTTTACAAAGATAATGTATTCTACACCTAAAATACTAGCTTCAATATGGCTCAAATATTCCCAGAAGATAATTTCTTTTGAGTCTAATTTTCTTTTATACAGACCTCAACAATTCACATTCTCTCCATATTCATTCCCAGGACTTAGTTTAGCCATGGCATGCAAGAAACTGTTCTGCCTCCAGGCTTTTGAGTTCAACAGATAAAACAGATGCACAGCCCATGGTGTTTTCAAAGCCAAGTTTTACTATTCTGTACATGCACGTAACAAAATCCCATCAAGTTAATGCCATAGTCATTATAGGTCCATAATAAAATGCTTAGCTAAGAATTCTCCAGGGCCCTACTGATTCTGCTTTCTATTACTCTAGATTGGTTCAAATTTTGTAGAATTTTATATACATGGAAAAATTAAGTATAGATTCTTTTGGGGGAAATCTGGCTCCTTTCACTCAGCATTATTATTTTGAGATACAGCCATGTTGTTGCCTGTATCAATAGTTGATTTGTTATATTGCTGAATAGATGACTGTTGAATGGCTAAACTCCAATTATTTTATCCCTTTATTTGTTTGTAACTGTTTTTCTTGCACTCATTATTTGTTTCTTTTTTTCCCTTCTCCTCTTTTCTGCTTTCTCTGGTGTTCATTGAAAATTCCATATGATTTTACTTTCTTTTCTTTCTTAGCATATCATTCATAGTTCTTTTCAAAATTTCTTTAGTGGTTTCCCTGGTGTTTGCACTATGCATTTGCAACTAATCTAAATCCCTTTCAAGTAACACTATACCAGGCTTGTCCAATCTGCAGTCTGTGAGTGACACGTGGCCCAGGATGGCTTTGAAAGCAGCCCAACACAAATTTGTAAACTTTAACATGAGATTTTTTTTTTTGCTTCATTTTTTTTAGCTCATCAGCTATTGTTAATGTATTTTATGTGCAGCCCAAGACAGTTCTTCTAATGTGGCCCATGGAAACCAAAAGATTGGGCATCCCTGCAGTATGCTTCGTGGGCAGTGTGGCTGTATTATAATAGGATATTCCCAGTTTCTCCCTCCCTTCCCTTAACATATTGTAATTTACTTATCTGTTCTTTGGCGTCTGTCATTCATTTTGAAAAACTTTCATCCATTTTTACTTCAAATATTTCATTTGCCTCATTCTCTCTTTCTTTTTCTCGCAATTACTCATATGTTAAATCCTTTGAAACCATCACACGGTCTTGGATATTCTGCTCTTTTTTTCCTTTTTGCATTGCAGTTTGGGAAATTTCTATGGATATGTCTTCAAGTTTATTTCCTTGGCCATGACCAATCTATTAATGAAGACATTTTAAATTTTTAACATTTCCTTTCAGTTCATTTTTAAAGCTTTCCATATGTTCTTGCATGTTGTCTGCTTTTCCCATTCTAGCCTTTAGCATATTAATTACAAATAGTTTAAATTCCTGGTGGGACAGTTCTAAAACCGGTGTCATATCTGAGTCTGGTTCTGATGCTTGCTTTGTCTCTTGAGATTGTTTTTTTCTTGTCTCCTAGTGTGCCTTACTGAAAGTGGGACATGATGAATTAGACACTAATAACAGAGGTAAATAGGCCATTAGTGTGAGGGTTTATGTTTATCTGAAGGAGTTATGCTGTGGTCACTCTTTGTTATAGCTGTAAGTATCTGAGGCCCGTTTCCTTTAAAGTCCATGTTTTTATCTCCTCTGTTGGCTTGAGTTTCCCTAAGAGCACTTTCTTACATAAAGTATCTGCCTTGCAGCTCTTTCAGCTGTTATCCACTGATGTCCTGGACCCCTGCTGATGTGGTGGTAAATGATGGGAAGGGAAAGTAGTCTATAATGCTATGATTAAATCTCATTCTACTAATGGACTTTTGTCCCTGGGCTGAGACCTTCACAAATGTTTCTTAGCTTTTCCCTCCAGGTGAGACTGGAAGGATAGCAGGGCCTCAGCTAGGAATTGCCCCTCTCCTAAGCTCATAAGACTCTGGTAAAGTCCTTTTCTCATGAAGAGTAGATTTTTGTTAAGGGAAAATGCTTTGAGAGTATTTCAAAATGATTACTACTAAGTTTTCTCTTAGCTCTCTGCCATGAGAACCTAGTGTGGCTTCTGGGAATAACCCATGAAAGTGTGCCACCTACAACACCCTCCCCACAACCCCAAGACTGAGGATCCTAGGAGTATCTCATACTCACATTAGTCTCTACTCAGCCTCCAGGAATTTGTCAAAATAACCATTTAGTATTCCTATCAGTTTATGGCTCCGGTAGCTTCTGCTCCAGGTAAGCTGATCTTGGCTTGACTCTCCATGTCAGCCTGTTCCTCCAGATTTCAGGGTGGTGGTTTGTCTTGCTACATCAAATCTCTGATAGTCTAAGAAAAATTATGAATTTTTAGTTTGTTCACTTGTTTTCTTATTGTAAGAATGGGAATGACAACTTTCAAGCTCTTTATATGGTGGAGCTCATTATAAGATCAGCTTAAAGAGGGGGAAGCTGACCCCATTCGGCAAGTTAGGCTTCCAGAATCAGTATCCATTGTCCTGGTAATAGACATTTAGATTATGTTCAATTTCAAGCTTTTATGAATAAAACTGCTACAAAATTTCATGTACAAGACTTTGCATGGATATATGATTTCATTTCTCTTGGTAAATACCAAGAGTGGAACAGCTGGATCATTATATGGTAGCTGAATATTTAACTTTCGAAGAAACTGACACACTTTCTCAAAGTGGTTGCATCGTTTTACTTTCTCACCAACAAGGTATAAGAGTTCTGGTTGCTCAACACCTTCACCAACACTTGCACGTATAAAGAACTTTTGAAGGAAACATATACAGATGGTCCCCAACTTAAAATTGTTCTACTTAACAATTTTTTGAGTTCACACTGGTGAGCAAGCGATATGCATTCAATAGAAACTGTCCTTTGAGGGCTCATACAACCATTCTGTTTTTCACTTTTGTAGAGTGTTGCGTAAATTACACAAGATACTGAACACTTTCTTATAAAATAGACTTTGTGTTAGATGATTTTGGCTAACTAAAGACTCATAAGTGTCCCAAACATGTTTAAGGTAGGGTAGGCTGTGCTATGACGTTTGGTAGATTAGCTGTATTAAACACATTTTTGACTCTAATGGGTTTACTGGGGTATGAACCCATCCCAAGTTCAAAGCATCTATATTTAAAGATTTTATTTTTGTTACCTATATGTTTTTACAACCACGTATGGCAGGTCCCTGGGTAATTTTGACTATAGATTTAACAGTTCAAAGATAGCAATAACAATTAGGCAAAGGCCACATTTGGGACAGAATTTTGAAGTAATGTAATCATCATTATCTTCGTATAAGATATCCAGAAAATATGTGAGTCCATTAAAGAATCCTGGAACATCAAGATTTTTAAATATTCAGTGCTGATTCAATAGCTTTAGTGTTCAGTAAGAGTTACTGTGCTTCCAAAAGTCATTAATTTAGCCATTTAAAACCAATACAGATAGGCTGAGCATGGTGGCTCACTCCTAATCCCAGCACTTTGGGAGGCCAAGGCAGGTGGATCACGAGGTTAGGAGATCAAGACCATCCTGATTAATATGGCGAAACCCCATCTCTACTAAAACCACAAAAATTTGCTACGTGTGGTGGTGCCTGTCTGTAGTCCTAGCTACTCAGGAGGTTGAGGCAGGAGAACACTTGAACCCAGGAGGTGTAAGTTGCAGTGAGCGAGATTGTGCCACTGCACCCTCCAGCCTGGGCAACAGAGAGAGAGTCTGTTTAAAAAAAAAAAAAAAAAAAACCTACAGATATAAGATTTCTATCATAGAGCAGGATCAAATTTTGTGAGAGTCAATTAAAGGAGATAACAATTATATTATCTGAGCAAGGTCTAACTAGAGATGGGGCTTAGAGACTCTTGCTTTGCTTCTAGGTAGGTTAATAGAGTTTACTTTTGTCAAGGAGCTGACAATCCCTTCTTTGCTTTCTTTATTATCCTGCAGCTGGTGGAGCAGAAATACGAGCCATATAGTGACATCAGAGCTAGAACACGGCTGCAGAGCCAGTTTCTGACAGTTATTAGCCAAAGGCACTACTCTATCTACAAATCTGGGGTTGGATTGTGGACCCCAGACACTCTGTAGCAACTCTACAAGCGTCATTGTCGATAAAAATTTCATTTCTTAAGGAGAGTTTAAATTAGAAATCAGAGTAATGTGGGTTACGGATCTCAGCTGTCATTTATTAACTATGTCTCTTGGTGTATGAATTAGCCGTCTAAATGCCATTTCTTCATTAATAGAGAGGAGTAGTACATATTACCTACCACAGGAAATTTCTGTAAGGATTTTAAGGAGATAATACATTAAAAGTCCTCAGCACAGTGGCTAACATATAGAACCACTCAGTAAATATTAGCTCTATATTTTGCTTCGTAATAGATGATGTTACTGGACTTCTCCCCAAGGTTCTAGCATGTTCAATTGATGCTTATCTTAGAGCCAGGATCCTATAGCAAAGAGAGTTAGTAGATTAGTTATGCTCATATGAGTCATTTGAGAAACGTATGTGGTGCCAAAGTACATGTTACAAACAGTACTATAGACAGGATTCGTTGTTTTTTTTTTTTTTATTGTCCTTTAGTTCTGGGGTACATGTGCAGATCTTGCAGAATTGTTGCATAGGTACACACAAGCCATGGTGGTTTGCTACCTCCATCCCCCCCATCACATACCTACATCAGCCATTTCTCCCAGTGTTATCCCTCCCCAACCTCCCCACTCCCTACTGTCCCTCCCCTAGCCCCTCAACCCCCAACAGACCCCAGTGTGTGATGTTCCCCTCCCTGTGCCCATGTGTTTTCATTGTTCTATACCCACTTATGAGTGAGAACATGCAGTGTTTGGTTTTCTGTTCTTGTGTCAGTTTGCTGAGAATGATGGTTTCCAGATTCATCCGTGTCACTACAAAGGACACAAACTCATCGTTTTTCATGGCTGCATAGTATTCCATGGTGTATATGTGCCACATTTTCCCTGTCCAGTCTATCATCTATGGGCATTTTGGTTGGTTCCAGGTCTTTGCTATTGTAAACAGTGCTGCAGTGAACATATGTGTGCATGTGTCTTTATAATAGAATGATTTATAATCCTTTGGGTATATACCCAGTAATGGGATTGCTGGGTCAAATGGAATTTGTATTTCTAGGTCCTTGAGGAATCACCACACCGTCTTCCACAATGGTTGACTAACTTACACTCCCACCAACAGTGTAAAAGTGTTCCTATTTCTCCACATCCTCTCCGGCATCTGTTGTCTCCAGATTTTTTAATGTTCACCGTTCTAACTGGCATGAAATGATATCTCAATGTGGTTTTGATTTGCATTTCTATAATGACCAATGATGATGAGCATTTTTTCATAGGTTTGTTGGCCACATAAATGTCTTTTGAAAAGTGTCTGTTCATATCCTTTGCCCACTTTTTAATGGGTTTGTTTTTTCTTGTAAATCTTCTTTAGTTCTTTGTAGATTCTGGATATTAGCCCTTTGTCAGATGGGTAGATTGCAAACATTTTTCCCATTCTGTTGGTTGCCAGTTCACTCTAATGATTGTTTCTTTTGTTGTGCAGAAACTCTTAAGTTTAATTAGATCCCATTTGTCTATTTTGGCTTTTGTTGCCATTGCTTTTGGTGTTTTAGTCATGAAGTCCTTGCCTATGCCTATGTCCTGAATGGTATTACTTAGGTTTTCTTCTAGGGTTTTTATGGTGTTAGTTCTTATATTTAAGTCTTTAATCCATCTGGAATTAATTTTAGTGTAAGGTTTAAGGAAGAGGTCCAGTTTCAGCTTTCTGCACATGGCTAGCCAGTTTTCCCAACACCGTTTATTAAACAGGGACTCCTTTCCCCATTGCTTGCTTTTTTCAGGTTTGTCACAGATCAGATAGTTGTAGATGTGTGGCATTGCTTCCAAGGACTTTGTTCTGTTCCACTGGTCTATATACTGTTTTGGTACCAGTACCATGCTGTTTTGATTACTGTAGCCTTGTAGTATAATTTGAAGTCAGGTAGCATGATGCCTTCAGCTTTGTTCTTTTTGCTTAAGATTGTCTTGGCTATGTGGGCTCTCTTTTGGTTCCATATGAAGTTTAAAGTGGTTTTGTGCAGTTCTGTGAAGAAGGTCAATGGTAGCTTGATGGGGATAGCATTGAATCTATAAATTACTTTGAGTAGTATGGCCATTTTCATGATATTGATTCTTCCTAACCATGAACATGGAATGTTTTTCCATCTGTTTGTGTCCTCTCTTATTTCGTTGAGCAGTGGTTTGTAGTTCCCCTTGAAGAGGTCTTTTACATCCTTTGTTAGTTGTATTCCTAGGTATTTTATTCTCTTTGTAGCAATTGTAAATGGGAGTTTGCTCATGATTTGGCTCTGTGTTTGTCTGTTATTGGTATATAAGAATGCTTGTGATTTCTGCAGATTGATTTTGTATACTGAGACTTTGCTGAAGTTGCTTATCAGCTTAAGGAGATTTGGGGCTGAGGTGATGGGGTCTTCTAAATATACAATCATGTCATCTGCAAATAAAGACAATTTGACTTCCTCTTTTCCCAACTGAATACCTTTTATTTCTTTTTCTTGCCTAATTGCTCTGGCTAGAACTTCCAATACTATATTGACTAGGAGTGGTGAGAGAGGGCATCCTTGTCTAGTGCCAGTTTTCAAAGGGAATGCTTCCAGTTTTTGCCCGTTCAGTATATTGGCTGTGGGTTTGTCATAGATAGGTTATATTATTTTGAGATGCATTCCGTCGATACCTATTGAGGGTTTTTAGCATAAAGAGCTGTTAAATTTTGTCAAAGGCCTTCTCTGCATCTATTGAGATAATCATGTATTTTTTGTCTTTGATTCTGTTTATGTGATGCATTACATTTATAGACTTGTGTATGTTGAACCAGCCTTGCATCCCCAGGATGAAGCCTACTTGATCGTGATGGATAAGCTGTTTGATGTGCTGTTGGATTCGGTATGCCAGTATTCTATTGAAGCTTTTTGCATCAATGTTCATCATGGGTATTGGCCTGAAGTTTTCTTTTTTAGTTGTGTCTTTGCCAGATTTTCATATCAGCATGATGTTGGTCTCATAAAATGAGTTAGGGAGGATTCCCTCCATTTGTATTGATTGTAAAAGTTTCTGAAGGAATGGTACCAGCTCCTCTTTGTACGTCTGGTAGAATTTGGCTGTTAACCCATCTGGACCTGGATTTTTTTTGGTTGGTAGGCTATTAATTGCTGCCTCAATTTCAGATCTTGTTATTGGTCTATTCAGGGTTTCACCTTCTTCCTGGTTTAGTCTTGGGAGGGTGCAAGTGTCCAGGAATTTATCCTTTTCTTCCAGATTTACTGGCTTATGTCCATAGAGTTGTTTGTAGTAATCTCTGAAGGTAGTTTGTATTTCTGTGGGATCGGTGGTGATATCCCCTTTATGATTTTTTATTGCATCTATTCAATTTTTCTCTCTTTTCTTTTTTATTAGTCTGCCTAGTGGTCTATTTCATTGATCTTTTCAAAAAATCAGCTGCTGGATTTATTGATTTTTGGAGGGTTTTTTGTGTCTCTATCTCCTTCGGCTCTGCTCTGATCTTAGTTATTTCTTGTCTTCTGCTAGGTTTTGAGTTTTTTGATCTTGCTTCTCTAGCTCTTTCAATTTTGATCATAGGGTGTCAATTTTAGATATTTTCTTGCTTCTTATGTGGGCATTTATTGCTATAAATTTCCCTCTAGACACTGCTTTAAATGTGTCCCAGAGATTCTGGTATATTGTGTCTTCATTCTCGTTGGTTTCAAAGAACGTCTTTATTTCTGCCTTCATTTTATTGTTTATCCAGTTGTCATTCAGGAGCCAGTTGTTCAGTTTCCATGTACTTTTGCAGTTTTGAGTGAGTTTCTTAATCCTGAGTTCTAATTTGATTGCCCTGTGGCCTGAGAGACTGTTTGTTATGATTTCCGTTCTTTTGCATTTGCTAAAGAGTCATGTAGTCAATTTTAGAGTAAGTGCGATGTGGTGCTGAGAATACTGTATATTTTGTGGATTTGGGGTGGAGAGTTCTGTAGATGTCTATTAGGTCCACTTACTCCAGATCTGCATTCAAGTCCTGGATATCCTTGTTGATTTTTGGTCTCGTTGATCTGTCTAATATTGACAGTGGAGTGTTGAAGTTTCCCATTATTATTGTGCAGGAGTCTAAGTCTCTTTGTAGGTCGTTAAGAACTTGCTTTATGTATCTGGGTGCTCCTGTATTGGGTGCATATATATTTAGGATAGTTAGCTCTTCTTGTTGCATTGGTCCTTTTACCATTATGTAATGCCCTTCTTTGTCTCTTTTGATCTTTGTTGGTTTAAAGTCCATTTTATCAGAGACTAGGATTGCAACCCCCTGCTTTTTTTCGCTCTTAATTTGCTTGGTAAATCTTCTTCTATCCCTTTATTTTGAGTCTATGTGTGTCTTTGCACATGAGATGGGTCTCCTGAATATAGCACACCAATGGGTCTTAGCTTTTTACCCTGTTTGCCAGTCTGTGTCTTTTGATTGGGGCATTTAGGCCATTTACATTTAACGTTAATATATTATGTGTGAATTTGATACTGCCATTTTGTTACTGGCTGGTTGTTTGCCGGTTAGTTGACACAGTTTCTTAATAGTGACAATGGACTTTACAATTTGGTATGTTTTTGCAGTGGCTGGTACTGGTTGTTCCTTTCCATGTTTAGTGTTTCCTTCAGGAGCTCTTGCAAGGCAGGTCTCGTGGGGACGAAATCTCTCAGCATTTGCTTGTCCATAAAAGATTTTATTTCTCCTTCACTTGTGAAGCTTAGTTTGGCTGGATATGAAATTCTGGGTTGAAAGTTCTTTTCTTTAAGGATGTTGAATATTGGCCCCCACTCTCTTCTGGCTTGTAGGGTTTCTGCTGAGAGATGCGCTGTGAGTCTGATGGGCTTCCCTTTGTGGGTGACCCGACCTTTCTCTCTGGCTGCCTTAGCATTTTTTCCTTCATTTCAACCTTGGTGAATCTGAAAATTATGTACCTTGAGGTTGCTCTTTTTGAGGAGTATCTTCTTGGTGTCCTCTTGTGTTTCCTGGATTTGAATGTTAGCCTGCCTTGCTAGGTTGGGGGAAGTTCTCCTGGATAATATCCTAAAGAGTGTTTTCCAGCTTGGATTCATTCTCCCCATCACATTCAGGAACACCAATCAAGGGTAGATTAGGTCTTTCACATAATCCCATATTTCTTGGAGGCGTTGTTCATTTCTTTTCACTCTTTTTTTTCTAATCTTGCCTTCTCATTTTATTTCATTGAGTTGCTCTTCAGTTTCTGATATCCTTTCTTCTGCTTGATTGATTCAGCTATTGAAACTTGTGTATGCTTCACGAAGATCTCGTGCTGTGTTTTTCAGCTCCATCTAGTCATTTATGTTCTTCTCTAAGCTGGTTATTCTAGTTAGCATTTTGTCTAACCTTTTTTCAAGGTTCTTAGTTTCTTTGCATTGGGTTAGAACATGTTCTTTTAGCTCAGATAAGTTTGTTATCATCCACCTTCTGAAGCCTGCTTTCGTCAGTTCGTCAAACGCATTATCCATTCTGTTTGTTCCCTTGCTGGTGAGGAGTTGTGATCCCTTGGAGGAGGAGAAGCGTCCTGGTCTTTGATGATTTCATCCTTTTTGTGCTGGTTTCTTCCCATCTTCGTGGGTTTATCTACCTTTGATCTATGAAGTTGGTGATTTCAGATGGGGTCTCTGATTGGACGTCCTTTTTGTTGATGTTGAAGCTATTTCTTTTTGTTTTTTAGTTTTCCTTCCAGCAGTCTGGCCCCTCTGCTGTAGGACTGCTGGAGGTCCACTCCAGACCTTGCTTGCCTGGGGAATCACCCGTGGGGGGGTGTGGAGGAGCAAGGATTGCTGCCTGATCTTTCCTCCGGTAGCTTCATCCAGAAAGGTACCTGCCAGGTGTCAGCCTGACCTTTCCTATATGCGTCATTTTATTGGTTATTCAGGTGTCAGGGAGCTGCTTGAGGAGGCAGTCTGTCCCTTATCTGCCTGCAGAGGCACTGCTGGGCTGTTTCGGACTCAGCCTGGCTGCTGTGTATGCTTCCTCTGGCTTTAGTTTACACAGGTAAGATTAGACCCACCTTCGCAATGGTGGACGTCCTCCCCCCGCCACCAAGCTCAATCATTCTGGGTAGAGCTTGGACTGATGTGCTGGCTGCAAAACTCTCAAGTGAGAGGGCTTCAGTTTACTGGTCTTTGTGGGGGGTGGGACCTGCCAAGCTGTATCGCCTGTCTCCCTGCTTTCAGCTCTCCCTCTTCCTGGGAGGTGGGTAGACTCCCTCCGGCAGGCACTTTCGCCACTACTCAAAACTTCCCGCCCAGATCTGTGCTGACAACTCTTGGTGCCAGGCCTGCCAAAGCTGTCGCTCAGATCTGTATTGCTAACTTGCAGCACTTTTCAGCCCAGTGGCATTATCCTGGACTGTGAGTTGCAACGGCCATAGGAGAAGTGCAGTATCTGAACCCAAGTGCTGAGGGGGTAGAGTCCCTGATCCTCCATCCAGTTGCACTTCCCGTGTGGGGCAGCATCTCTCCCTGCCCCGGTTCACCCTCCTTGGCTACACCCACTGTCCAACCAGTCCCATTGAAATGAACCTGGTACCTCAGTTGGAAATGTGGAGATCACTCCCCTTCTGTGTCTCTCTCACTGGGAACTGTGCTCCAGAACTGCTCCTATTCAGCCATCTTGGTGGAAGTTGACAAGGATTCTTAAAAGAGGGAATCAGAAAATGAGAAAGGTCGCAACATTTATTTTTATTTATTTATTTATTTTTGAGACAGAGTCTCACTCTGTCACCCAGGCTGGAGTACAGTGGTGCAGTCTCAGTTCACTGCAACCTCTGCCTCCCAGGTTCAAGTGATTCTCCTGCCTCAGCCTCCCAAGTAGCTGGGATTACAGGTGCCCCTCCACCACGCCCGGCTAATTTTTGTATTTTTAGTAGAGACAAGGATAAACCATATTGAGCAGGCTTATCTCAAACTCCTGACCTCAGGCAAATCACCCCCATCAGCCTGCCAATGTGCTGGGATTATAGGTGTGAGCCATTGCACCTGACCTCGACATTTAATTAATACTCACCAAATTCCAGGCACTATACCAGGCACATTAAGCATTAGATCTCTGTGCCACAGCTATTTGAGGAAGGGCTTGATACTTAGATCGTGATGCTCAGAGAAAAGCACTGTCACACAGCTGGTGAGGGGGAAGGTGATGATTTAGACCCTTGTGGATGTGACCACAAGCCTCTGCTAGGCCTTGGGTACCCAAAAGGCGGGTTGGACTTCCATCTGCAGAGGAAAGGAAGAAGGGTAGCCTTAGAAAAGGAACTAAGTTTTGGAGCCAAGCTAAGTAAAATGTGTTCTGGAAACACTGATACTTAGGTCCCCAACAGCTTTCTAGTATCACCTTTAGGGAAGGTTCTGTTGATGAATATATTGCCACTACTGGCAATCCTTATTTGCTGACTTGTTGGCACATAAAACTAAAATATACATATCACTGTCTCTTGCAATAATTAGAAGAGGGCAGTCAAACTTCCATTTATTCACTCATACGATCAGATTGCCCTTGAATAATACTATTCTTCCATCTTCCAAAGACATTTTTCTGTGTGATTAATTATGTAATCAGCAGCAGGTTAAAAGTATGAGCTTTTCTGAAAAGTGGGTAAATTGAATTCTTAAGCTAAACAAAAGACTGGTTTTGAGTCAAGATAGATGTATTAATTTTTATTTTATGTAACCCATTTCACTAAGTTTAAAACTGAAACCTGAGAATTTCTTTACTGGGACCAAGACCCTGAAATTTAACAAATATTTACCATCCTTAAACATTTTTAAACAGGTTCAAACATCAACTTAAAGAAGTAAATCCATGAAAAATGATATAATTTAAAGCTACATAACTTAAAAATAACTTGCTCATTTTGTAAATGAAAAACACGAGATCAGAGAGAAAAATAAGTTTCCGGGTTTACATTACCAGTTAGTAGCATTTCTTGACTCCCAAACTAGTGTTCTTTCTGCTTTTATATACCATAATACTAACTATACAGGTATACTATTAATTTTTTTCATGATAAAGAACATTTTAAAAAGATCACCACTAAAACATCACCATTCTCCTGCCACTCTGATGTAAATTATTTTCATCTTAGTTCAATATCTTCCAATCCTCACTCATATCTATATTTATATGGTCCCAATAATAATATACATATATACTATTTTTTCTATTTTTTATTTATTATTATAATCTAAGAGTTGTTTATGTTGCTGTTAGTCTTTGGTATCACAGCCCTTGAGGTAGACATATAATGATTAATTATTTTCCTATTGTCAAATATTTTGTCACTTTCCAAATTGTTTTTCCTTTTTTTTCTTTTTTTTTTTTTTGAGACTGAGTCTCACTCTGTCACCCAAGCTTAAGTGCAGTGGCACAATCTCGCCTCACTGCAACCTCTGCCTCCCAGGTTCAAGTGATTCTCGTGCCTCAGCCTCCTGAGTAGCTGGGATTACAGGTGTGCACCACCATGCCTGGCTAATTTTTTTGTATTTTTAGTAGAGACGGTGTTTTGCCATGTTGCCCAGGCTGGTCTTGAATTTCTGAGCTCAGGTGATCGGCCCGCTTCAGCTTCCCAAAGTGCTAGGATTACAGGCGTGTGCCACGGTGCCTGGCCTGAATTTTTTCTTAGAAAAAATTCTAGGTGATGAAATTTCAGCCTGAAAACCTACGAACATTACTATGGCCCCTATGAACATTAATATTAGAGTTCTTCATATGTTGACTTTTCTGGTTGGTCACATTTTCTTTACAAAATCAAATGGGGTAAGAAAGGACTGTGGGAGCAGGGGATACAATTCTAAATGTAACAAGCCTGAACCTGTTTGTAGAAGGCACAATACCCACTATATTCCCAGAGATAACGTAGAAAGTGAAAGAGAGTGAGGATGGCTTGGTTATAATGGTAAATAACAACTATTATTGCTGTGGATTAGTGGATATTAGGTACTCTATCTGAAGGAATTTGGTGGTCTGGACTTTTACTGAGCAAATCTCCCTTCTCAAGACAGTGAGATTTAGTTTACAACAACCACCTCCAAACAGCGAAAATGTTATTGGCATTGGGGTTTGAAAACTTCCTGCCTTTAATAATTGGTTTGTTGAGTGCCCCTTTCAGTGCCTATAGAGAGAACTGAGAGGAAAATTTTGCTCAGACACATCAAACTCAGCCTTAAATTACTCAGAGGAGAATAAACTAATTTCATGCAAATATATTTTTAGACTTAGCTTTTTACATTGAATTTTCATTATGAATGTGATTAATGTATTTTCCATTATCATATTTAACCAAGAATGTTTTCTGCAATTACGTTTCCATTTGTGTAACTTGTATAGACTTGGCAAGCAATGACGTGGAGAAATGGCTATGTATGCTAGCAGATTTCGGGTATCCTTTGTGGACATCATTATAGAAGAAAAAGTGTTTGAATACTATGAATTTGAAGTAAAAGTTCAGATAATTCACAATCATGAATTAAGCTTCCACCTAGGCAGAGCCAACAATATTAAATTACAATGTCAACAGTATTGTGGAAACACTTTGCTTTCCAAATACCTGAGTAAACTGAGCCGTAAGAAAGATAGCCACAGGTGTTTATTGAGGACTCAGTATGACCTCAGCCACTGTATCAGACACCTTGGGGACATTAGCAAGCAGCATGTTTCATGAAGGTGAAGAAAGAGTGATGACAAGGAATAAAAGACATGAGTTCTCATTCTGACTTTGTGCTCCATGAGTAAATCACTTCCGCTTTGGGTCTTAATTTCCTCTTTGGAAAATGAGAAGGTTAGCATAGATCCACCATTGCCGGTAGGTTTTATCTCAGGTATAATACCACTGAACTTATAGAAGCTGCCTGGAGTGCTATGATGAAAATAATCCTAAGGCAATGAGTGGGCTGGGTACGTGTACTATTACTTATTGACTTTGGCCTCGTGAGCTCTGCAACTCTAATATTTGTTGATGCTAATGAAGATAAGATTCTTGCCTAAAGAAATCTAAAATCTGGGTTGGGGAGATAAGACCAACAACACAAATTACAGTGAATAATCAAGATAGAATAATCATGGGGGCTAATTGTTGCAGTAAATATGATAAATACCGAAGCCCAGAAAAAAAACAAGATCAATAAAGATTTGAGTAGTTAAGGATACTTTCTTAAAGGAAAAAACACTTGAGCTGAGACTTAAAGACCAGGGCATGATAATAATATAGGTACTAAAACAATACTAAATACTGAAAAGATAATATAAATGTTTATAATTATGTAGCCCATTAGAGTTTACACACCATTTTGGCATATTATCATATTTTAAGAGGATTTCAAAAGTGTTTTATGCTTTCAGAATGTTCTATAATTTACAGTTTTCACAATCATTGTAACATTTAATCTCATAATAATCTGAGAGGTAGGCATCATTAGCCCTATCTGATAAATGAGAAGCCTCAAGTTTAGTAAAGTTAAGTGACTTCTTCAAGAAATGACACAAAGTTAATAAGGAGCATTGTTTGAAGAAGACCTAGAGCCCAAACCTAGGCTAAAGGAGGTCTATCAGTCAGGATTGAACATAAAAACCAAGTAAGTGTCCACTAATTTAGAAAGACTAATTGTTACATAACCATGGTAACAAGAAGTCACCAAAACTGGTTTTAAAACTGTTCTGTTGATCAAAAACTTGTTTCAGTGACTGTTTTTGCAAGCCAACCAATCATGTCAACCCTCATTTCTACAAGTCAGCCAGGCAGGGTGGACTCATTTCAATAAACACACCCTCTGAGTACCAATCAACAACAGTCTCAGAGAGTGCTCTACAGATATTGTCAACACATTTATGTCTCTAAATGTCCTCCAATCCCTGAAACCCATGCTTCCCCCAGAGCCTTAAGTAGTATTACCAGACAGTTCTGCTCAGAGGCAGTGTGCCTAACACAGCTCTCCCTTTCAAGAGTAAGCAGTAAATTCACTTCCCACTCACCCCAGATATTGAGTGCTGGTCTCATCACCCTTTGACGAGGTGGAGTCATGAAAGCAGATACCACTCTGGGTATTTCAAACAAAGTTAATACAATGAATTGTTTATCCAGGGTTGGAAGGACTGTGACAGCCCAAAGGTGATGGAGAGGTAACCCAGAGATAAATAGCTCTTGATGAGCAAAAAGCCTACAAACTACTGGTGAAATGAAAATGTGTGCTCAACTCATGACAAGCCTTCTTCCAGGCACTGCTATAGAGCAAGGAACAAGACTAATGAGGTCCTAGCTTTCATGGGGTCTACATTCTAGGTGGGGTTAAAGATAGCCTAGGCTGGGCACAGTGGCTCATGCCTGTAATCCCAGCACTACGGGAGCCAAGGTGGGCAGATCACCTGAAGTCAGGAGTTTGAGACCAGCCTGGTCAACACAGTGAAACCTTGTCTCTACTAAAAATACAAAAATTTTCTAGGTATGGTTGTCCATGCCTGTAATCCCAGCTACTCAGGAGGCTGAGGTAGTAGAATTGCTTGAATCCAGGAGGTGGAGGCTACAGTGAGCCGAGATCATGCCATTGCACTCCAGCCTGGGTGACAAGAATGAAACTCCATCTCAAAAAAAAAAAAAAAAGATAAATAGTCTAAAAAATTAGATAAACAAGGTAAATTCACATGCAATCACATAACAACAATACAAGAGAGTGAGATGATAGAGATTGGGGGTCAAGGAAGGCCTGTCTCAGCAGATGAAGCTCATGCTGGGGCAGCTCAGAGCCACCCTGCCAGGCCTGGGGAAAGAGCATGTGGGCAGAGGAAACCATCGCTATGAATGCCCTGACCACTGGTACCAGAAAAGGATTTGTGCTCTTCCCCTGTCACCAGTCCTTCTGTATCAAACTGTTAAGCCAACAGTTTCTCTTCGGGGCTTTGAAATAACATCACCCATGGTCTTATGCTGAAGTATGTTTCAGGGCCAGTGCATATGAGTACATACGAGTGGACAACACTTAGTAGCTGTGGAAGAAGATGCAGAGTCAGAAGATGAAGAGGAGGAGGATTTTGCATTTTGGGTTAAAATACTTCCTATAGATTTCTTCACTGAACATTTTTCTTCAATTTCCTCCTCAGCAAAATCATCACTAATCTCCCTGAAATAAACATTAGCTACATCTTTGTGGAAGATTTTCTTTCTTTTCCTTCAAATACTGGGTTTATTCCACGTTTATTTTTGTCTTCTCACCATTTCCATGTCTGACCATCACTACTGCTACAGTAACATTTCATACATACTTAAAGCCCGGAAGTGAATGAAGGGGTCAACATCACCATTTGTTCTCTATTTCCTCCCCAGTTTTGAGTACTAAACAGGCATTTCGGACAACACATTCTTGGCAATGGAATCCAGACATTTCTGAAACACGGTAGGGAAAAGTTCTCACTCTGCGTTATAAAAAAGACAGCCAGATATCAACTGTTACAGAAATGAAATAAGTTGAAAAATTCTAACAGCCTTTTTAAACTATTCCCAAAGAGGCTTCCCCCACTGCCAGAGATCTCGAATAGCCTCCTAGTCAGTCACCTGGAAGCATTCTTCACATAACTGATGAACTTGGCTTCCACTTTGGGAAGAAAAGCCCTTTATCTATTCTTGCTTGCATTTTTGCTTTAAAGTCTTCTACAGAACTAGATTCTTTTGGTGTTTTAAAAGTTTTTTTTTTCTTGTGTTTTGAAGGATCTTGACCTTTTTAATCTTGTGTTGCTGGTTTTGAGTCTTTTCCATTCTGGTTTTGTTGTTTTGCATTTTGGGTTGAAATACTTCCTATAGATTTCTTCGCTAAGATTTTTCTTCAGTTTCTTCCTCAGCAAAATCGTCATCATTATCACCCTCTCCTTCATCATCATCTTCATCAGCAGCATGTTTTACTTTTTGTGTGGAGGCTTGCTGTCACCTCCAGGGGCAGATCGCTTTCCAAATACACTTAAGAGTTTCCCATCCTCCTCCTCTTCATCTTCCGACTCTGCATCTTCCTCCACAGCTCCTAAGTGTTGTCCACTTATATGCACTGGCCCTGAAACATACTTCAACGGTAAGACCATGGGTGGTGTTATTTCAAAGCCCCAAGGGAAACTGTTGGCTATACAGATGTTTTTCCAAGTTGCCAGTGTTACCTGAATTGGACTGCCTTCATTATTCATTGTCTCTGCTTCAACAACATGGAATTAATCCTTTGCACCAGCCCCTAAACTGGTGGTTCTTAAAGCCAGCTGGTGCTCATTTGCATTATCCACCTTATAGTGACAACCAACTGGTGCTCATTTGCATTATCCACCTTATAGTGACAACCAACTGGTGCTCATTTGCATTATCCACCTTATAGTGACAACCTCTGTCGTCCTTGAGTTCACAACCAAAAGGATAGTTCTGGGCTTTAGGAGGCTCAAGTACACGTCCATCAAGTCTTCCATGGGGTGGCGGCACACACTCAGATGGGAGAGGAGGCGGGTGGAGATAAAGGATTACAGCTCCAGAGAACAGCTGCACAGGTTGGAATCACACCAGTTTCTTTTTCTTTCTCATTTAAATCTGGAAACAGGACGAAGTCCATAAAGTGTGTCTGTGACTCTGGCTGGATGATTGGCCAACTGTTTTCCCGATAACATACCATACAGGGGGAAAAGAAAAGGGGAGAAAACACCTGCTGGGGGAGGAAAATAGAGAACAGATGGTGATGTTTACCCCTTCATTCACCTTTGCATATGTGAGAAATGCTTGCGCAACTTCTAGGAACTGGGTCTTGACAGGAGACAAAAAAACACATAAAAACTAATTAGTAGTAATAACAGCATCAATAAGCCTAATCACACCTGGGGTGGTTAAGCTGGAAATGAAAACCCAGCTTATCACATTCTTACAAACTTGTCACTTGTTGTAAATGGAGCTTAAAAAGGGAGATGGGCTTTTCAGGATACAGTTCCTATTATTATTTCTTAGCAGTGATGGTCTTGATTAGGCTAATTGTGAAATACTGCTTCTTTAAAAGCATATGTAAAGCTTTATGGCAGGAATCGGGAAAGATGTTTAGGTAGGGAGGATGCGTATGCAACAGACTGAAGAAGGCTGAGCATATCAATCAGAAGAGATAGGTTTTCTTTGAGTTCTGCCTTAACCAGATGTGTGTATCCTCTGGGTCCAGGCTCTCCCCATCTGTGTAAAGGGAGGATTGCACCAGAGTGGTGGTTTATAGTGATTTCCAATTTGTTGCTAAATCTTTTCTTTAAGTGGTATCTTATACAGAAGTCCTACATCAAAGATAATTTTATTTTTTTAAAGGTGGTGTCTTGCAATACTGTCCAGGCTGGAGTGCACTGTCTATTCACAGACTTGATCATAGCTCACTACAGGCTCAACCTCCTGGGCTGAAGCGACCTTCCTGCCTCAGGTCTCCTGAGTAGCTGGGATTGCCTGTGTGTGTCACTGCAGCACATTCAATCTAAAAGATGAAGTTGCTCTGATTGATGATGAGGTGGCAGGCCCAGAAGCCTATTTATTCATTAATAGATACCCCAAGACAACAACTTTTTTGGAAATTTTTTTAGTGTTCTTACTACCTAGGAAACATGCTGGGGGGCAGATGATAATTAAACATAATAAGTCAACAAATTCTATGATATGTTAGGAGGCAATATATATATCAGAATAAAGAACGTAAGCTGGGGAAAGGAAGTCCACAGTGTCCAGTTGCTGTGAAAGTAAATGCTGTAGACAAGTGAGTCAGGGAGCCCTCAGGGAGAGAGTGAGGAGGGGGAACTACCAAGCACATACCTGGGAGATGACTGTCCCAGGCGGAGGACGCAGCTAGAGCAAAGGCTCTCCACGTGAACATACCTGTGCACTGGAGAACAGCGAGGAAGCCAGGACGGCGGAAGTGCAATGAACCAGGAAGTCAGTCATGGGAGATGAGTAGAGGGGTCCCGGGGGCTGGATGATGCAAGGCCTTGAAGAACCTTGTCAGGAATTTGGCTTTTACTCTCAGTGACGTGGAGAACATTGCAGAGTTGTGAGCAGGGGAGAGACCTGATGTGACTTCTGTTTCACAGGCTCATTCTTGCTGCTGTATTGAGAATAGACTAGATAGTTATGAGAATGGAAGCAAAGAGGCCAGTTAGGAGGCTAGTGTCTGATTCAGGCCAGAAATGAGGTTGTTCAGACCAGGGTAGTAGCAGTAACAGGCAGTGAGAAATGTGTCCAGGGTCTGGATATAGTTTCAAGGCCTAGCCCTGAGCCTCTTCCTCATTCCCATATCTGCTTCTGGGGGCCTCCTGGAATCCCTGAGAATTCCAGGAGCACAGTTTGCAAATCTGTAGGTCTGATGACCTGCAAGTCTCCTGTCTGGTTTTGGACTCCAGTTCTAGGGGAGCCAGAGCACTAATGTTCAAGGAGCTACATGAGGGATGGTGTGATCTGCTGGGCCTAGTTTTCTTTTCCAGCCAAAACATTTACATTTTGAATAATGAGAAACAGTTTGGCTTATAAATCATCATTAGTTTCTAGACCAAGCCCACTGCCACACCAGGCATTCTGGTTTCAAGTTTTGGCTGCAGGCAAGAAATCCAGTGAAGGCCTCAAATGTGCAGTGATTTCCTTATGTGCATGTTCCACTCCATTCTCTGGATGACAGAAAGAGACCAACATTCACTTGGGATCCCAAGACCCAAATCCCTCCACAAGATGACCTCTGTGCTATCTGCACTATGATATTCATATCTTAGTATATTACATACAGTGGTTCTCAAAGGAAATAGGTAGTGTTGATTCAAATCCATGACAATAAGTCCACATAAAAACAATACTATAAACAGCAAAGTTGCAAAGAGTTGCAAGGTGGATGTATGTTTCTGTTCACTTTAGCCAAACTTTATAGGCAGCTGCTTGTGATATGATCTGACAGGTACAGAGAGCCCACCTGCATAAATTATCTCCTCCCATAAACTTCTGTTTCTGGAATCATCCAAATTTAAGCCAGGATGCCGAACAGGATTTATCTCAAATGCCAAATGTAATCAGTTAGTAAAGGCTGTCTGGAACAATGTGTTGAGGATGGAAAAGCCACATCCAAATTCAGCATCAACAAAAAAGAAGTGTATTTGATTAGTAATGTCTGCTATGGGCACAGAATAAGAAAATATTGTTATATGTTTTATCCCTATTTTAAGCTTTTATTTTATGTTAAAAGTCCCTGTATTCAGAAGGCACTACTTAAAATACAAACATGAACAGCAAGAGTTACCCATAATGAAGCAAGTGGAATATCCATTCACATGTTCCGTATGTCTCAAAGAGAAAACTCTATTTCTTACATGTGTACCTGAATCTTTAGTTGGAGGCAGCCTGGCCCAAAGCTGCTTTGTTAGGAAATAATTGTTATATGCAAATCTGGTAACATTCAACCCACCTGTTTTGTTTGTTGCCTTTTGGCATCATACAAGTTGTTTTTGAGCACCCACTATTTGCAAGGCACAATTAGGGGCTTTCCATATATTATCTCAAATTCTCACCACAATCCTGCAAGTAGGTATGATTTATCTCCATTTTCCAGAGAAGGAACTGAGATGTCACACTGCTACAGGTGGTAGACAGAGGTTCTGAATCCAATGCTGCCCACCTTCAACACCTGGCTCCTCTTCCCCTCTTTAAAAATTTGCAATGGGCCGTCTGAGCTCAAGCACAGCCTCCGGTAGATGGCAGATTACCTGCAAATGGATGTCACCAGCTGACAAATGATGAAGCTGTTCATCTCAAAGATTATTCTAGTCGCCTAAGCCTGGTGATCTTTGTGATTTCACTAAGTAAAGCCCCAGGGCAATTAACACTGATTCAATAAAGGCCAAAGCCCTTGCCCAATCATTTGTTTGCATCTCTTTAATAAAATAGAAACGTCAGCTGGACGTGACGTGCCTCATACTGCCAGTGATATTTTGAAAGAAATGACTGTTTTCTCAGAGCTCACATTTCCTCTCCAGGCTCCTTCATTCCCTGTTGCTCCCCAAGCCACCTCCTGTCAGAGTGGTTGCTGGGAAAAATATCAAGTTTCCAAATGCTGATTCAGGAGTGAGAAGTTACCCCAGAAAACGAAATTTTTAGATCTGCATTTCTGATCTTTATAGGGAAGGAATATTTAGTAGCTGGTTTCCACTGGCACACATATGATGAACTTAGGGTGTAAGGCAAAATTTCAAATAAGCATTTTTGCCTGATACAGCATTTGTAAAGCTTGCAAGAGGAGACACTGACAGGTTTCACCCACAAGTCTGTAACCCACAGTGCCTATTGTGCACACAGGGAGATCAATACGGCCTGTGTAATGAAGGAGGGCTCTATGGAGGAGGCACAAATTCCTGTGTTTGCATCTCTCTCTCATTGAAAGTTTGGAAACCTGACAGAGGCTCTGGGGTCAGACTTCCTCAGCTTGAATCCCAGCTCTATCTCTTGCTAGCTTTGTGACATTGGACGTATTTTTTTAACCTCTCTGCACTTCAGTTTCCTCAGCTATAAACTGGGCATTGTAATTGAGCCTAGAAAAATCTTGGCGTGGTTGTGAGAACAAAATATGACACTGGAGATAAAAGGTTTAGCATACTTAAGATTATATTGTATAAGCTCAATAAGTAGTCACTGTTATTATTTACATTATTTACATTTGGGTATAGGATATGGACAACTGTCGCCTTCGCACTTGCAAGAGGGGTCCACAAGGGTATGGTCATGCAGGGCAAGAAGCTGGATTTTTTTTTTTTTTTTTTTTTTTTGAGATGGAGTGTCGCTCTGTCTCCAGGCTGGAATGCAGAGGCACAATCTTGGCTTATTGCAACCTCTGCCTCCCAGGTTCAAGTGATTCTCCTGCCTCAGCCTCCTGAGTAGCTAGGATTACAGGCATGCACCACCACACCCAGCTTATTTTTGTATTTTTAGTAGAGATGGGGCTTCACCATGTTGGCCAGGATGGTCTTGATATCTTGACCTCGTGGTCCGCCCACCTCGGCCTCCCAAAGTGCTGAGATTACAGGTGTGAGCCACTGCACCCGGCCAGAATTTAGATCTTTCAAATGTGCTTGGCCATAGCAGTCGCAGTCCCTGGTCCTCTCTGTTTCCAGTCTACTATCATCAGACGTCTTCTATGAAGTGGAGGGACTAGTAGGCAGACGCTATGCTGCAAATGTTTCCAACTTATATCAAACTAGCCTAAGCGACCTCAGAGGAAAGAAAAGCAACAGAATCTCTAGGGAAGCCTCAACTGGCCAGTATAATCATGGGACCCTCCCAGGGCCAATCACAGTGGCAAAGGGAAGGGGGTACTTCTGTTGGCTATGCAACAGAACCTCATGGGGCAATGGAGGGGAGCCCCTCAGGGGATGGGGGTGCTGTCCTGGAAGAGAGAGGACAGGGATGCTGCCAGGACAAAAACAACAGATGTTGGTCCTCCAACACACACCCTCAGTACATAAAAATAAGCTTCCTTGGCCACACATGAGTACATAACTTTATTAATAACCAAATAACATTCTTTGTGATTAAAAAAATTGTTACATAAACCAACTTGGAAGCTTAAAACCAAAAGCAATGAAAAAGCATATATATATATATGCTTTATATACATATTTATATATATATATATATATATATATATATATATATTCTGCCAATAGGTATGAAACAAATTATATTTTAAAATGTTAATCAGATCTTTGCTAATTTTGTAACTTTATTTTTTCAGCTTCCTAGGCTTTTATTCTAAGTTGTGGTAATGTTAAATTTTCTTGTCCTATGGAGTTGCTCAAGTTGTTTAGTTTTTATGTGGGAAGAGAAAAAACATTCTGCTATAGATACAGGGATGCAAGTTGTCAGAAACAAAATTTGTAAAGAATATATTTCCCAAAACTCATTTCTTGGTGTATAATGCTTTCATAGCAAATTTACAAATAATTTAATTTATCTTTTTGATGATTTGGGGTAAGGTGGTAATGAAATGCAGGTGACTTGAGAATATTTCTTGTACCCTCTGTCAAATTTTTATTGACTGATTCCCTAAATAGTTCTTGAGGTTTTACTATGTTATTTTTACCAATTTGAATGAAAGCTGTTGGAGTAGGAAGCACAGACAAGTCAGCACTGCTCCCAGCCCTGGAACTCTGATGACTCATTGGGTGGTCTCTTGACTTAAAACATTCCAGACCCCTGATGGCAATCAGACTGGATTTAAGCATGTCAGGAAGCCAAACAGGTGAAGTAGGACATTTAAACTGCTGATGAATAAATGACAACCTCTTCAGGGAGAGGAGAGGTTGTGTCTGGGAGGGGGAACAGCAAGGCTTTGGGGTCCTGGCCATGTTCTATTTTTTTTCTTTTAATTTAATTTAAAAAATTATCTTACAGGTAAATTGACTTTTTTTTCTTTCTTTTCTCCTTACTCTCCTTACAGTTCTATGAATTTCAACACATTTATTGATATGGTCTGGATCTGTGTCCCCACCGAAAACTCATATCAAACAGTAATCCCCAGTGTTGGAGGTAGGGTCTGGTAGGAGATGATTGGATCATAGCAGTGGTTTCTCATGAACGGTCTAGCACTATCCCTCTTGGTGCTATTCTTGGGATAGAGAGTGAGCTCTCATAAGATCTGATTTTTAAAAGTGTGTAGCACCTTGTAGGTCATTAAGAGCTTGCTTTATGTATCTGAGTGCTCCTGCATTGGGTGCATATATATTTAGGATAGTTAGTTCTTCTCGTTGCATGGATCCCTTTACCATTGGTAATGCCCTTGTCTCTTTTGATCTTTGTTGGTTTAAAGTGTGTTTTATCAGAGACTAGGATTGCAACCCCTGCTTTTCTTTTGCTCTCTATTTGCTTGGTAAATCTTCCTCCATCCCTTTATTTTGAGCCTATGTGTGTCTTTGCACATGAGATGGGTCTCCTGCATACAGCACACCAATGGGTCTTGACTCTTTATCCAATCTGCCAGTCTGTGTCTTTTGATTGGGGCATTTAGCCCATTTACATTTAATGTTAATATTGTTATGTGTGAATTTGTTCCTGCCATTTTGATGCTAGCTGGTTGTTTTGCCCATTAGTTGATGCCGTTTCTTCATAGTGATGATGGACTTTACAATTTTGTATGTTTTTGCAGTGGCTGATACTGGTTGTTCCTTTCCATGTTTAGTGCTTCCTTCAGGAGCTCTTGTACGGTAGGCCTGGTAGTGATGAAATCTCTCAGCATTTGCTTGTCCATAAAGGATTTTATTTCTCCTTCCCTTTGGAAGCTTAGTTTGGCTGGATATGAATTTCCGGGTTGAAAATTCTTTTCTTTAAGGATGTTGAGTATTGGCCCTGACTCTATTCTGGCTTGTAAGGTTTCTGCAGAGAGATCTTCTATGAGTCTGATGGGCTTCCCTTTGTGGGTAACCCGATCTTTCTCTCTGGCTGCCCTTAGCATTTTTTCCTTCATTTCAACCCTGGTGAATCTGACGATTATGCGCCTTGGGGTTACTCTTCTCTAGGAATATCTTTGCAATGTTCTCTGTGTTTCCTGAATTTGAGTGTTGGCCTGCCTTGCTAGGTTGGGGAAACTCTCCTGGATAATATCCTGAAGAGTGTTTTCCAACTTGGTTTCATTCTCCCCATCACATTCAGGTACACCGATCATTTTTAGTAGAGACAGGGTTTCACCATGTGGGCCAGGCTGATCTCAAACTCCTAACCTCAGTTGATTCACCTGCCTCAGCCTCCCAAAGTGCTGGGATTGCAGGTGTGAGCCACTGCACCCAACTGATCAAAACTCTTTCATAGCAGTTCTGGACTTACTGGTGAAACTGATGTATGATCTCTTTGAGCATTATAAGTACCCAGGTGGGCTACATTCTATTCCATAATCTGAGAAATAATTAAAAAAGAGGGGCAGCCTTTGACAGAAGTAGAGTAAATATGAATTGCATAAAGTAATACAGTGACCCATGTCCATATTAACTTTTTAATCAGTGGTGTATAATTGATCTTACAACTGCTCAGCCATTTAGGAATCAGGGAGGAAGGACTTAGGTTACCATGCAACTGACTGGATAATGTATTTCCTGTAGGCCACTGAAGTAGAGCATAGATGTCCTTTGACATTTATGGTATTCCCCACTTCCATTGTCATAAAAGAACAATTGGGAGGCTGAGGCAGGTGGATCATGAGGTCAGGAGATCGAGACCATCCTGACTAACACAGTGAAACCCTGTCTCTGCTAAACATACAAAAAATTAGCTGGGCATGGTGGTGCACCCCTGTAATCCCAGCTACTCAGGAGGCTGAGGCAGGAGAATTCCTTGAATCAGGGAGGCAGAGGTTGCAGCGAGCCGAGGTCACACCATTGACTCCAGCCTGGGTGACAGAGCAAGACTCCATCTCAAAAAAAAAAAAAAAAAGAAAAGAAAGTCTAGTAGGACTCAAAGCCCAGCTCTCCTCACAGAAGCTGAAAAGGCCAAATTCAAGTACAATTTTGTTTCTGAACTAATATAATGAATACCATACTCACCTCAAAATGCAAAATGAATACCATACTCACCCCAAAATGCAAAATGAGTATCATACACACCCCAAAATGCAACAGCCTATTCAGTGGCTGTGATTTATTCAATTGAAACATCCAGATCACCTTTCTCAGCCCACAGGCCAAAGCCTACATGTTGGCTACACTAGCTTCAACTCACTTCTGTGGCCAGCCTTCTTTTGGGGATATGCAGAGGAAAGCTACTGGAGAGTACCCTAAAGAAGTCACCTCTTCAGCATCTGAAGATGGTTTAATAGGGCAAGAATCACTTATAGACTGGCAAGCTTCCATTCATTTGGGGGCAGGGTGGCCTGTTAGGACTGGGAGCTCATTACAAAGAGATGGGAGGAGCTGAGACTCACTGTTGGTGGCAACAGGGGTCACTTTAAGTTCTTGACCAGGGGGAATAAAGTGATGAAAGACATAGAATGTAAATAAGAAACGCTTTGTCTCAAGTACATCTTGGCTTCTTAAGCAAGGTAAAAAAGATATTTGTTTCCAAATACAAACTCTTGGGGAAACATAGTGAAATGCTACTTGGATTTTTTTCATTTTTTTTTTTTTTTTTGAAAAAAGGTGATGAAGATTTTAAAAGTGAAATATTAGTTAAGTAAGATAAAATATGTTTTATTTGTCTCCCTTAGTCATTCCATGAAAGAAATGAATGTTTGCCTGTCTGTAACTGCCTGGCATCTAAACTATTTTTATGTTTCAGAATTTCCTTGAGTCTGAGACTTAGTAGGACTCAAAGCCTAGCTCTCCTCACAGAAGCTGAAAAGGCCAAATTCATTTCCCTGTTACTAGCACAGCAGCCCAGGACCAAGCTTGGCCAATCAAATGGCCACAGAAATAAACTTAGAGAAGCAGGGACAGGGTGACAGCAGCACTGGCTCCCCATGGCAGTAGGCACAGTGGCAGTGACACCAGACTCAGTGCTTAACGTTAGCTGCTTCAGCATCCTCCATTCAGCAGTCAGTCAGCCATGGGGCTGGCTAACTGCTAAATGTGCTCTTGTTCCGACTATGTAGACTCCCTTGGTTTGCCCCATTTTCTAAGCCTGGTGCTCCAACCTTCTTAGAGATTCCCATAAGAAACCAAAATCTTGTCAATACATTTCTTTTGTGCTGGAATGACTAGAATCACTTTCAATTGCTTACAACCAAGAACCTTGACTACTACAGTGAAAGATCCCACGCCAGTCCTCCTAAGGGCTTTACCATGTTTTGCTCATTTTCTATGATGAGGACAACTTTATTAGTGTACTTTAATCACAAGACTAGTGAAATGATTAAAGAGCTCCTAGAGAAAAATATGATTATTGCATTTATGTTAAAGGACTAATTAAAGCTATCCATTTTCTTATTACAAGTTCATAGTCTTCCCCTGAGAAGGGCACATCCTATGTGCATTATCAGCTGAAAAATAAAAGGTACTCACCAGGAAATTACTTGGAGAAAATGCTCAGTAGACACTCTAAAAAGTAATGTATCTGCCAAATGGCCTCCAGATAAAATTGAGTCTCTTAAATGCAAGAGGATACAATATCCCAGAAAGAAGCAGATTCCAAAGCTCTTACGTTATGTAGAAGGAAATAATGTAAACCTGTATTTTTTAAATGTCTAACTAAGTTGCCTGTGTCTTTCTTCAAATCCTCATATCTCATACAATTACTGTGATACTGGTAGAAGAACAGTTAAATCCCCTGTTGTAAAACCTTCTGCATTAAGGTTAGACAAGTTATCTATCCTTAAGTTGTTGATGCAAAAGCAGAAATCAGGTTAACTTAAATTATGACTTTCTCAAGCGGTCATTTCTCGATCCTTTTATATTTCCCTCTCAGTGAGGAACATAGAACCCTACATGTAATAGGTGATCAATGAGTGCTCATTAATTTAATTCAGAGTCAAAATGATTAGTCATCACTGACCAGGAGATAGCATTGGCCTGAATTATATCATATGAACAGACATGGTCAGGGCTGCCTTTATGTTTGGGCAGATTGCGCAGTGGGGGAAGAGGAGTGGGGCAAGGATACTCACAGTACAGGCAGGAAAAATATGTAGATTTCTTATGACAATATCAGTGTATTGTGGCATTTTTCTGCAGAAGTGTCTAGGATGGGATACCTTTTAGTAATTCACATGAAGGCACTGTCACCATGTATGGGCTGGCAGGAGCCTGGATAGCACCGGGATAGAGGAACTGATGGACAGGCACTGAATCTTTTTTTTTTTTAAACAGAGTCTCGCTCTGTTGCCAGGCTGGAGTGCAGTGGTGTGATCTCGGCTCACTGCAACCTCCGTTCAGGTGATTCTCCTGCCTCAACCTCCAAAGTAGCCAGGACTACAGGCATGCACCACCACGCCTAATTTTCTTTTATTTTTAGTAGAGATGGGGTTTCAACACATTGGCCAGGATGGTCTCAATCTTTTGACCTCATGATCCACCCGCCTCGGCCTCCCAAAGTGCTGGAATTACAGGCATGAGCCACCGCACCCAACCCAGGCACTGAATTTTAAAGAGACCTCGAGCCCTTAAATTACTGGGAGAGGGGCAGAATAGCAAGAAAAATCCTGCTTTAATAAACTTGTATACCTGTGATAAAAGGTTTAGGAGTCAACCTGTTACATTCAATATGTTACATCAGCTCAATGGGATACATGATAAAAACAAACCAAAACCCCCTGCTTCTTACTCTAGCTCCCATTCTTGTCAGCGGACTCGGTGCTACTTGCTACTAGAGGGAGGGGGTGGAGAGGAAGTAGACTGGTAAGGACGTGCAGAACCACAGCAGCCGAGTCACAAGTCACGTCCCAGGAAAGCCACATCAGCAAGGCGCAGGGCAACAGCTCAGCCCCCGGGGTTGCACCTGGCATGAGAGAATGGAGGGGAGAGGGGCTCTGTATGGAACAACTGATTAGATAATGTTGTGGCTTAAAGCAATGGTTCTCAATGGGCTGATATCCTATCTCAGAAGGCCTCTTGGTAATTTGAGGGGGAATTTTTGGTCAGCACAGTGATTGTAGGAAGACTGCGCACATTTGGTGGGTAGACTAAGGATGCTGAACAACCTGCCCATGGGTAGGTCAGTTCCATATAGCAAAGGATTTTCTCAAGTCTGGCATGACTTTTGAATGTTCCAGCGGGTATTCGCATGGTGGAAAACCTTTTTGTAACTATTAATGAGCCTAGAATCGAACTCTGTTTTATGTATCACACGAAGCAGTTTTTGCATTGTTTTAATATAGATGCTACCTTTCCAAGAATATAACTGTTATGTAAATCTAGGCAAGTTGGTTCTTTGTTCAAAAATGTATGAAGAGTTGCTCATTATCGCGAAGAATCATGCTATGAATTTTGGGATGCACACACCTGTGTTAGTCTGCACTTGTCACTGTCCCACGTAAAAATGTAGCAAATATTTGAGACTCTTTTAGCAAATTTTTTCAGCAGATTTAGATCCAGATATTATTCAAGTACAGACATACATTAAGTGTAAGAATCTTACTGCATTTCACTGATAAAAGCTTTTTTGGCTGGGTTCCGTGGCTCACACCTGTAATCCCAGCACTTTGGGAGGCCAAGGCGAGTGGATCACATGAGGTTAGGAGTTCAAGACCAGCCTTACCAACATGGCAAAACCCCATTGCTACTAAAAATACAAAAATTAGCCAGGTGTGGTGGTGCACACCTGTAATCCCAGCTTCTCTGGGGCTGAGGCATGAGAATTACTTGAACCTGGGAGACAGAGGTTGTAGTGAGCTGAGGTTGCGCCACTGCCCTCCAGTCCAAGACAGTCTCACTCTATCTCAAAAAAGAAAGCTTTTTCATATCTAAATTTTTGCTATCACTTATTTCCAATTTTTAGAACAATGATAAGAAATCTAGCATTGAAATCATACATTTATTTCAGATCACCTGTCATTTTTGCATCTTATTCTACTAACAATGCTTGATGTCTACTCCATGGCCTTCTGAGTGATTGTTCTTTCTAGCCCATCCCTAATTCTGCATAATGTACTAACATATATATATCTGTGTATTTCAACATAGGAAGTGTGTTTTTCATAAAATTTTGTTGTTCCTTAGTCCATGTCATAATAAAGGCAATAATGGACACTCCACTTATAAATCAGTCCCAGCTCATTACTGAGAATATGTCATGCTTTCTCATTTTCTCCACTATATCAGTATGTAGTTTATCTTGGTATGTGATCTCTCCATCAATTAAGTACTTTCCTCTTTCTTGTATGATGCATAAAATAACTCTGCTTATTACTCATCTTAACACTAGTTTCCACTTTGGTGTCCTCCCTGGGTACCAGTGATGTTTCATCTTCCTCATATTTTTTTGTTTGTTTAAAGCCTAGCTTATTTATTATGCACAGCTGCAACCATCTGACCAATTCATCATGTCTTCTAGTGAAATCATACCTTACCATTTAAATGTTGGGTTAAACTTTATCATTATTACCTTTATCTTATTTCTCCATTACGTTATAGTTGTGGTATAATATTGATTTTTAAAAAGTTGTATGTGCGTGTAGGTTTTGTTATCTATGAATTTTATGTCAGGATATATTTCATTTGCTATAAAATAGAGACAAACTGCCAAAGGCCAGGTGAAAAACAACACTTGGGGTGGAAACCCCTGGCTGCCCTGGGTCTTTGTGCTTATCTTTCTGAGAGTCACAACAAGACAAGACTATCTGGCCTACAGTCACTGGACAGAAATTTTTGAATATGCTGAGTGGTGGTAGAGGTTTTTCTTCCTTCCACATTTTAGTGAGGTGCAGCTAGCCCTGTGCACTAGGCAGACCCTGAGTTCACTGCACAGAGCAGATCTGGAAAGGAGTCATGATGCTGCCTGTAGAAACAGATCACTCAAGATCCGGAGCCGTTATTCTACATCACACCTGCCTGTCAGTAGCTTCTCACTGTATTGATTGTTACCCTTGCACTCCACCATAGGTATCTGTCTTCAGGTAAACATGTAGGAAGGTGTTTAGCTGCACCTAACTGGGATTCAGAAAATGGCTCTGGGCAGGTGTGCCACCATCTCACTGTATTAAGCAGGGTCTAACCAGGAAAATAGAAATGACTCTGAGTACTTAAAACCAAGAGACCTTACTGCAAGGAACAAATTACTTAGGTGTTGGGAAAGCAAGCAGCCAATAGGGTGAGAGGAGGCAACTCAGAGATTAGCAACAGCAGACAACCACTATTCTCCCTAGACCATGGACAAACTGGAGAAATCAGAACTGTGGGGGGGGCCTGTGCCACAGGAGCTGGAGCCACAGAGGAAATACAGCTGCTGCTGGAGATGCCCACTGACCCATCAGTAGCAACCAGCAAACGTGGAAGCCTGGGAAACATATGCTGTAGGGTCAGCTTCCCTTCCCTGTCCCCTTGTGCTGATCCCTACACCCCTTCTTATACAGAGTTGTGAAGAAGAGGACCAGCAAGTCCAGGAGGGGGTAAACTCACTCTGCTATCCTGTTGCATTTGCTGATAACCACTGGGGGAAGGCGTCTGGGAGGAGGGGGAAGGAGTTCTGGGAGGAGGAGGAAGAGAGGAGACTACAGTTGGAGATGGCAAGTTATCGACCCTTTAATTTTCTTAATTTATTTTTTTTTTTTGAGACATGCATGGTCTTGCTACATTGCCCAGGCTGGCCTTGAACTCCTGGCCTTCAGCAATCCTCCCACCTCAGCCTCCCGAGTAGCTGGGACTACAGATACGAGCCACTGCACTCAGGAGTTTACCAGCTCTTTATGAAATGTATAAGCCAGGGAGCGGTATTTGGCTTAGGTTTTCCCATGACTTGGTATTACTTTCTCAGAAAATAGAACTATGGATTGGCCCTTGGTGAGTATATTTAACAGAATTTCCTCCAAGCCTGCAAAACAGAGGACACCTTTCTCTAGTTTGAGAGCTGGTGCAGATGGTCTGCTATTTTTGTCTTCCCTAGATCATTTGAGTTCATTTCTGGGCAGCATGGGCAGTGGCATATCTATTCTTTTACATCTGTCTTTCCTAGTTTTCCTCCAGAAGATCCAGATCTTTGTGTGTGTAGGACAAATTTCCAAACAACCATGCTCAAAGGGCTCAAATCTCTTGCAAACCTAAATCAACAGATTTCTAAGAGCACTTTAACTATTCTTTTGTTAAAATGCTGTGCTTTTCCTTTGCTAGTAAAATGCTTGGAAAAGACAGTTAGGTCTAGAGTTAGATATTTGCATCATATTTGGTATGATGATGAACATACCGATGAACAGTTTTAACCTTTAGATTCCCTGGTGCTAAAACACGGATATTAAAGCTTACCTTGAAACAAACTATGTGAAGCATCTTCCACCCCGTCAAGGATGAAATAAGTATCCAACAAATAGTAAGTAAGCATTATTACCAAAATGAGCCATGAACCGTATTTAATTTTCACTGAAATATTTATGACAATTGACGAAGACACACATATAGTAAAGCCTTCTTAAAAACAGGAGTCCTCAAACCCAGTAGCTTTTGATTCTTGTTCTTACTGTGATCCACAGTAAGTATTGCATCACATTACATCTCATATGTGAAACTAAAACAAAAGTTACTAAAAACATTCCTTACCACTCAATAAGATGGACACATTTTTTTTTTCTATGCCATTATGCTCCCTTTTACTTAAAAAAAAAAATTCTGGTCATGATCCAATATGCTCCATGTGAGTGGAAAATTCTAACTCATTAGTTTCTTTTTATAAAATGTGTTTAGAAGAAAGTCTGCCTAATTCATTGACGTCAGAGGAAGTCAGGCAGCCATGGGCAGCTCAAAAAGAAGTGATTGCTCTCTAGGAGCTTAAGATGAATGTAAACCTCAAACGTTGCTACATTTATAGCGTTTGACCACCAGAGCACATGTTCCAAATCATGCTTTACAACTGCTTGTCATGTAGTGACGTTTGGGAAACCTCTGAGGAGTTCCACTGACACGGACTTGTCTCTGACTGAGTCATTAAAAGTGACATATGTCCCAACTTCTCTACTTACGACATCCAGAAGAGCATTAGTGATTTTTCTATTTTAAGCCATGAAGGATGTGCCTTTGCATTCTGAGGCTATTTCTGAGCCATCTAATTGCCAATAGGTTTGGTGCAATAGGTAGACACTTAGTGAAATTGTATTATAAAGTAAGTTACTCAAATATTTAATCAGCTGTGCATACAGTCCACCCATGTGGTTCCTCCTGTGTAGTGTTTTATCCCCCCACGGCTAGGAGTTGCTATGTGTTACAGCTTTTCTGTCAAACGTGAAAAAAACGGGGTTTGGGAGATGAAAATGGGTTCCAGAAATGGCTTCCTCTTGACATAAGACAAATTGACACATGAGATTCTTGGGCCAAGAGTTCAAAAGTCATGAATTCTTGCCATACCTGTCCTGAACAGTTTTCTGGGAAATACCATTCTTTTCCTTAGCATTATTTATTCAGAGGGAAGAGCACATACTCTGCACCAAGCATGTGCTAAGAGCTTTCATAAACAGTAAAATAATTTTTCCAAAGACATCCAGTCAGTCAGTGAAAGAACTGAGATTCCAAACGGAAGTCTGTCTAGCTTACTTTGAGTGCCCATTATATGCCAGGCATTGTTGGAAGAAATACAATATAAGTAAGACCTTTTGAAGTAGTTCAGTCTATTTAGGAAATAGATCTATTAATATACTCTGACAGAGACTGAGCAAAGTGGAGGGTATTTTATTTTTTACATGACCTAGAACAGGAGTTTGAGCCAAAATCTCATATAGACCTTGAGAGGCATGGAGGTATCATCTAATATATAGTTTACCTAGGGGAACTACATGAAATGAGAATGAGATAAGCAGATTTACCATGAAAGTCATGAAGTCTACACTTTCCTTATATAACAGCAATCCTAAAAATGTTACATGGAATTACCATGAGTTATGATGCTGAGAGTTTTCTAAACTCTAAATAACAAAACATTTTTGATCATTCGTACCAAAGGACAGACGAATGTAAGCAAATAATACGTAGCCAAAAACATGGGAAAAGTACCACAGAGGTGCATCAGCTATTAATAATGTGCCATTTTCCTAAATATTGTGATTTTTGTGTTATTTTTCAGCTCTTTCTAATTTGCAATTTGTTTATGACCTCTTGTCTCATTCTAATCAAATATTCACATTTGTACCTAATTTTGTATGTGTAATTCTGTGTGTTTTATTGTTGCTGTTATTTTTAGAGAGAGAACCAAAATTGTATAAGCCATAGGCCTTACAAAACCTGCATGCATCCCTGAATTCTACCTTTTTGGCAGTGCTCAGGAGGTGGCCTGAATCTTGAAGCTTACTTCTTGTGGTCTCAGCAGTTCCCGGCCATATATTCTCACACCACAAACCCAGGGTGGAGACAGCGTCTGTGGCCCGGCATTCCCAGCTCAAGTCTCAAGTTGACTCTTCTTGGACCAGCTTCATTGCTCAGCCCTCGAATCAGCCATCCTGTTGGGGAAGGGATATTTTGGAACAGATATGCCAATCAGGGAACTGGAGGTGGGGTCGCTCCCACAGAAGCCACATAACTAAGGAAAAAGGTAGAGGGATAGTTTTCAAAGGCAACTTGGTGTACTTGGTGTACTTGGTGTACTGGGACCAGGGAGGAGCACCAGTGCTGGGTGGAAAGCAATAGGTGTCTCGGAGCTGGGGCTAGGGTGGGTCAAGTGAGGCTCTTGCCTCGGGTGTGGAATTTAAGAGGGCACCAAAACCTAAGCCACAAGATGAATAATATTTTGATGTAATACTTTTTAAAAAACTGAAGTGACAAACTACAGCCTGTAGGTCAACTGCCTATTTTTATAACTCATAAGTTGTTATAACTTTTGTGACAATGGCTGGACTACCTCCTTTGGGAGACAGGTTCTGCCCCATCACTGTCTACAAAATTGTTGATGTTTCAGAAGAAACCGTCTGGGCCCCAAGGCCTCTTTTAAGCCAGGAATTGTGACATTTTCTTATCTTATGACTCAGCTCTACATTGGCCTCCTGATCCTGTGAGGTGTGGAGAGGGCAGAGGAAGCCCCATTTCACTAACAATTAAGATCTTCTACCATATTAATAGCACAGCTGTTGACTAACAAATGATTTAGAATAGATACGAATAGTGGCAGCCCTTGGACTCAGGCTAGGCCTCTGCCATTATGGCCAGCCCCCCATTCATGCAGCTCCACTGCAAGCTGATGAGGCCCTGACCAGCCAACTTGCTGGGGAGGACACATGAGACGCGCTGGGGACAGATGGATGAAGAGGCAGCCCCCAGCAGTTTGCTACCAGCTCAAGGCAGCCCTTGCTATCCTACGAGGATGTGTTTTGGCTTCAGTTACTGAGCCAGGCTTTACCCTCTGTGGCAGCTGCTAAAAAGTTTCAACCTATTCTCATGCTATCAGGGGTTTGCAGTGCCTAGAAATAGCCCCAGGCATTGGTGAAAGGTGAAAGGCATCTTTCCAACTCATGTATGTGACCAGATAGCCATTATTTCATTAACAGGAGCCAGAGATAACCAAAAGACGTGACTAGTAACTCACAGGTTATCCAAACACATTATCACATTATTTCAATTAACAGTTTCTATATCCTTCTGAGTAGTGCATCCCTGGGTCGCCAGTAAGAGCACCTGTTGGCTCTGTGACCCTGGATGAGACACTTGGACACCTAACTATTCGGATGTTCAGTCTCCCCATGTGTGAGGTGAGGGGGTGGTCTTGAGTGACCATCTCTGAGGTCCTTTCCAGCTCTGGCAGGCTATAATTCCACCAGCAGAGGTGGCATTTCCTCTTTTCCTGTTCGGCCCCAAGACAGCTGTAGAGGGCCCAGAGGGGCAGAGCAGGGAACACAACATCACCTGTCTATACTGGCGAGTGGAAAATAAATCCAAAATAAATTTGGGCTTACTTCTAAAGAACTCTGTCACCTAGTATTAGAATTTATTTTTTAATAATCTCAGAAATATATTGCATCCCCAAGTAAAATTGTTTCTTCATATTTGTGTTAGTTTGGGTCCTCTGAGAGGCAGATGCCAAAGAGATTAGCACACAAGAGATTTTCAGGGGGAAACACCTGTGAGGGAGGAGCGGGTGGCAGGGGACCCAGAGGAGGTGAAGAGACCCTTTGAATCACAATGCAGGTCGGCCACCTGTGATGGGAGAGGTGGAAGAAAGGAGGGCTGAGCAGGAAGAACCTCAGACTGAAGCACAGCTCTAAGATCAGTTCCATCAGGCTGTGCGTTACTCTGCTAGGGCTGCTGTAACACAGGTACACAGACTGGGTGGCCTCCACAACAGAAATGTACTTCATCGCTGTTTCAGAGGCTACATGTTCAGATCAAAGTGCTGGCAGGGCTGGCTTCTCCTCCTTGGGTGCTTCTCTCCTTGGCTTGTAGGTGGCCGTATTCTCCCTGTGTGTCTTCACATGGTCTTCCTTTTGTCTATGTCTGTGTCCCAATCCCCTTTTCTGATTAGGACACCAGTCAACTGGATTAAGACCCATCTTAATGAGCTTATTTTAACTTCGTTATCTCTTTAATGGCCCTATCTGTGAATCCAGGGCAGGCATACCTCATCTTACTGTGCTTCACTTTATTTCACTTCACAGACATTGTGTTTTTGTTTTTGTTTTTTTTACACATTGAAGGTTTGTGGCAATGCTGTGTCAAGCAAATCTTTCGGTGTCATTTTTTTCCAACAGCATGTGCTCATTTCATGTCTATGTATTCAGAGTTGCAGATTCATCCTGCTTTCCCTCATTTCCTCCTTGCTAGGAACTTAATCTACACTTCTTCAGGCTAAAACAAGAGACATGACTCAGCTCAGATTGCAGCAGAATACTCTGCAAAGGCCAAACCTACATACTAAAGAGTCCAGTCTTCTAGTTCACACCTGCTGACCTCCAGTTTCAGCTGGTATTTCTCCCCTGGTAGCTCTCCCTCTTGGCTGAGCACACAAACCTTGTGCATCATGGCAACCACTATCCCCTTCTCCTTGTAGCAAAAGGAAGAAAGGCTATATGCTCTGTCCTCCCCACAAGTGTGACTGTGAAGGAAAGACCAGGCTTTCAATACCAACTTGCCTTTTACTAGCCATACCAGTTTGAGTAAATAATTTAATATCTCAGTGTCTCAATTTCCCTATCTTTAATTTGTAAATAAGAGGAACAACCTTGCAAAGTTGTTGTGAAGACTGAGAGATCACAACATGAGAATGTCTCCTAGCATGGCGATTTCACAGTTGGTAATCTACAGACACTGAGCCCTCCACCCCACCCCCAATTGCCAGAATATTATTTTTCCCTACAGTCAGAACAAAAATTCTCTTGTCAAAACTGTTGAAGAAATCAATAAATTCCTGTTTCTATTGTCCTTGAAATTCCTCATTTCCACCCCATTTATATGCCCAGAGCCTGCCACTGAGGCCAAAACCTACTCTCTGGGAAGGTTCTACTATAAGTCTTTCCCACTTCAATGTTAATTTCTACATCTCTAGACATTTCTCCTGGAAGCATGACATGGTAACTGTCCACCCTCATTGAGGAAAGAAAGGCTTTACCTCTTGGTAAAGTAAACCACATCAATAGCAAGGATTCCTCTGGTGGCCCTAAATCACACCAAATAGCTATCCCCCTTTCACAAGGCCGGCTCCAGCTGAAACAGCATCTTCCCAGAGGACTGCAAACATTTTTAGTAGGAGATATCTCTTCTTTCAAATTAAATTTTGTCCTGGATCCCAGTATTTATAAAATAGATAAAAATTTTATTAACGTAAATTCATTTTAGTTGAAATGTTAAAGTTTGCCCATTATAACCCGAGAAAGTATAAATAAGAGATAAATAAGAGAATCTCTTGAAAATGAAACTTTACTATTTAAAAAATATAGATGATAGACTTGTTAATTAGCCTGGCTTAACCATTCTACATTGTAAACGTATATCAAAACATCACATGATACCTCAGAAATACATACAATTATAATTTGTCAATTAGAAATAACAAAGAAATGTTGACATTAGATGACAGTTAAATTTTGTATCATCTTTAGTAATATATTATGTTGTTGCTATTCTTTTGGCTACTCAGTGTCAGGAAAAACTTACCACACAGATAAGTAATTCTTCCTGGTTCCCCAGATTTTTAAAAAGTCTCTGTCAACCTCAGGGGACATATTGATAAAACTCATTTAAACTTGAGAGATTATATTATATGCACACACACATACACACACACACACACACACACACACACAAAGATAATATCATATATTTGTATAAAAACACATATGTGTGTATGCATGTAAATATCTGGCAATAAATCACCCAGAAAAAACACAATAATTGCTTAAACAATCTATAACATGATATTTTCACATTGCAATATGTTTGGCATTTATTAGTTATTGCACAAATGAGAACTGGTCTGTAATGAGAGTGTGTGCCAAGTAGATGCATCTGAGCTTGGCATGGCCTTTAATCTGGTGTGGCCCACAGGAACTATGCTAACGCTTATGCACTACCCTGATTTTAAGACAAGACCTTCCAGGTCAATACACACCTATAAAATATGTAAATATATATACAAGAGATACCCAGATAATTTTTTTCCAAGACCACAGAATAAACTCACAATAAATGTGCTCATGTATTCTAACAGTGAAAATTAAAATACAATCTATTTGATTATTCTTGCTGTCTTTTATCAAAGATGCTTTACTTTTTCAATAAAATGTGACCCAAGAGTTTGCAGATGCCCTGAAGCATCTCTGCAGAACAGTTTGAAAGCCTGATTCCTGCTGAATTCTAGTCCAATACAGATGGAGAAACCAGGTCTAGAAAATTACGGGGTCTTGTTCCGGCTCACATAGCCCATTAGTAACAGAACCACAGTAAAAACCTTAAACCTCAGCCTCCCAGGTCAGTGCTCTGACCAGTGCCAGTGCCCCAGAGTGCTGGGAGACTCCTGGGCCCCACAGTATGGGGTATGACAGACATCACTTGGTAGTCTAGCATGAAATCCTTTTCCCACATGGGAGAGAAAAGTCCCAAAATGACCAGTGACCTTTATGACTCAGCCCATGCTGAAGAGCTTGGAAAAACAATGTTTTGTTAGATTTGGTTTGGTTTTTGAGAAAGAGAGAAATCAAGGTATATCACAGTTAAGTGTTGAGGTGCTGGGCCTGCACTGGGGAAGCTCCTCAATAAACATGGGGAAGGGAGGGATGCCCGCCATGGACTAGGGTGGAAAGGGGTGGGTTTGGGGCTGGGTTTGAATCTGGGCCAACTGAAGAAGGGTGAGCCAGGAGGCCTGCAACAGCAATCTCTCCATCTGCCAGATGATTGCAACAGCTATTCTAAGTGCTGGCCTGGGGCCAGACTTTATTGATTTCGGCAATAAAATTACATGTTCCAGAGCTCATCTGTTTTGGACCATAAATGACAAAAAGAGCTATTACAGAATGTCAGATTTGTCCCTCTGTTTGGGATGATGTCTCCTATATTAATACTTGTTTGGCCTCTACAAATGATTCATTTAGGGCAGCAGAATTTCTGAGTCACTGGCAGAATAATTTACTCACATTTCTCTCATCGTTATTGTGTGTTCTTCCTTGCTACAGCCAAATACTTATTCATGTTTCCCTTTGTACATGTTAATATTAATGTCACCAGTGGGCTGTGCTTTCTTTCTGCCAAACAAAGACATAGTAAACATGATAATAAAATAAAAGGCATTTTCAGTGATGGTGAAGTCCTGTTTTGGAAGGGTACAACCACATTTTCTGATCATGGAACAACAGAACAATTATCCAACTTTGAATTAACAAATGGCTCCTCCTCCCATCCTAATGCCTACTTCAATCCCTATTTAAAACGTCTTTCTAGTGTTGCCTCAGTGAAGCCGATTTCCCCTTCCTATCCATAGGCACTTATTTTCTGTCTAGGGCTCAAGTGATCCTCCCACCTCATCCCCCAAAGTAGATGGGACTATGGGCACACACCAACCTGTCTGGCTAATTATTTTGTTTGTAGAGATGGGGTCTCCCTGTATTGCCTAGGCTGGTCTCAAACTGCTGGGCTGAAGCAAACTTCCCACCCTGGCCTCCCAAAGTGCTAGGATTACAGGCACGAGCAACCACACCCAGCCAAGAGGTGCATTTTCAATAATTTAGGAGACAGGTTGGTAAGAAAGTTATGCCCCCTGTGTTGTAAAGTCAGAGGAAGAAGTGCAATACAGGGGTGAATGTGTCTAGCCATAACTGATACACCAAAGGTCAAACCTATGGCTTATAAAAAAGGTATGACTTACAGAGAAGGTGGTCAAACAGTGGCACACACAATGTACATACACCCATCAACTAGTGTTCAATTAAATCAGGTCCCACCCTTGGCCCAGCCCAAACTCATTCTCAGACAATGAGGGTGAGGCTCACTGATTTGTGAGGGCTCCCCTTAGACCATGGCTACAGTTTTGGCTCCAGGAACCCCTAAACGGCCTGAAATCCAATCCGCTTCTCTCTTTCCTTTTCTAAATATCTTTTCAAGTCCTGATCATTTGGGATGGGGAAATTTCATGTCTTCATGTGCAAGTAATCTCTGCTCTACATTGCCCCCAAATGGAAGACCTGAAGGCTTGTGTAAGATGAGAAGGAAGCTTTCTGTCATTAACGCAGTGCAGATCTGTGCTGTGGTGTGTGTGTGTGTTCCCTCATGCTGGCCGGGTGACAACCCTTAAGTGCACATTTTGATTTAAGGTTTTGTTTCTTCATCATTTGAAAGGAGTGTTTATGTATTTTGAAAAGGGGTATATATTTTTGCAGCACCTTCCTAAAATATAAACCCTGGATTTTGCAGCACCTTCCTAAAAATATAAACCCTGGAGGGCAAAGCAGATCACTGCCTGTCTACTGAGCAAGAATATTCTGAGAAGAAAGGGAACACAGGAAAGACGGGGAAGTTGGTCTGCATAGTTGCTGTCGTAAGGAAGAGAGTCTGAAGATGCATTAGCATGGGAATAGAAAAGACAAGCAAATCTCACGGAAACGAACTCCCCTGGAGCTACAGGTGGTTTTTCCTGTGGGACAGAGTTATTAGCTACAACAACCATGTTGCTGGAGACTGCATTCCATCCGTAGACAAGGGGATATGATATTCAACCCTGGAAGAGATGGCCCTGGAAGGACAACGCTAGTGGCACTGACCCGCCTGCCATGGAGCTACTGACTCCAGCCTCCCCCTCTTTGTCAGGTTTTTCTGCAGGAGTGTTTGCATCGACCCTGCTTAGAAACAGGGCATGGCGCCAGCTTCTGCCAGCCTATCACAGTTGAAAAAATAAGAGAAAAAGAAGAAAGGAAAACGTGAAAGCAAAGGAAGGGAAAAGAGCCTGTTCTAACTTTCTCTGCTGGGCACATGTTTCCCACGGGGCACCTGAGAGCCAGTAACTCCTCCCTACCACACAAGAGTTTGCATTATTGTCCCCTTTAGACTGGAGAGGACACAGAGACTCAAGGAATTAAATGCCCGAGGATACCTGGTTGATGAGTGGCACAGCCAGGATTTAAACCTGAGTCACTCTGACTTCAAGGCTTATGTGTACCAGGCACTGCCTCTACTCCCCAGGGTGATCACGTTTCACTTGTCTGACTGTGGAGGAGTAATTAAAATCCAACCCCTTTCCATTACTGTCATTCACACACATTAACACAAACCAAGGCCCTGCTGTCCCTTGGTCAGCAGCACTGTCCCCCTGAAGAAGTCTGTCCCCCTATTGGCCCTGTAGGGCAACCCCCCCACTCTGTCCATGTATCCTACCCATTCAGCCCATAAAGATGGCCCAGGCCATCCCTATGATCCTGTCGTCTCCCACCCCTCTTGCTCTGGTCCCATCTTTACTAGACTCCCAACTCTTGGCTCTACAGCCTGCCCCACAGCCTCTCACTGGCAAACCCCTCCAGACTTGGTACTTTTTCTGATCTCCCTGGAGTTCAGAGCTAGTGTCTTCTCCAGACTTCAGCTTGGTCCATGCTTCTGGTCTTTGATCCTCTGCTACCATGGAACCTGATCCTGTCATGGCTGCTGGCCAGCTCCCTGCCCTGGGAGGAGCAATGCTGCTCAGCTAAGACTCCTGGCATCTCAAGCAAGTCCTCACTGCCCTGACACCCACTGTTGTCTCTCAGGTTCGGGAATCAATGAGTCTAAGAACAGATAGGCAAGCAGTAACAAAGGCCAGGAGAGCCAAGGAGGCTCAGTATTTCTACAGATGGCCAAAGAAGACAGCTGCAGGGATGAGAGATGCACAGTGAGCAAAACCATCAGCCTCCCCCTGCCCCAGAAATCCATGGGAACTCAGGCACAAGCCCACAGCAGGCTGGAGAAGAGCCCGCAGTGAGACAACAGCCAGGAAGCCACACAGTCTGCTCTTCTCCCCCACAGTTGGAGCTCCCTCTGCCTGCTCTTAGTGCAGGAGAGAACCACGTGTCTACCCCACTTGGCACAGGGGAGGCCCTTAGAGGCCGCCAAGCACAACACCTACCCTGTCTATGAAATCACATTGTTAAGAGGTTATCCAGCCTTGTTCATCTGATAGTTTCAGTGCCAGGGAGCTTCCTACATACCTCTTTTCATTTTCAGATAGCTCTGACCACCAGAAAGTTCTTCCTTTTCTAATGCAGTTCTCACTCACTTCTAGTTCTTTTTTTAATTATTTTTATTTTTTGAGACAGGGTCTCACTCTGTCACCAAGGCTGGAGTGCAGTGGTGAGATCATGGCCCACTGCAGCCTCAACCTCCTTGGGCTCCAGGTGACTCTCCCACCTCAGCCTCCCTAGTAGCTGAGACTATAGGTGCATGCCACCACATCTGGCTAATTTTTGTCTTTTTTATAGAGGCAGGGTCTCCCTACATTGCCCAGGCTGGTCTTGAACTCCTGGGTTAAAGTGATTCGCACACCTTGGTCTCCCAAAGTGCTGGGATGAATCACAGCATAAATCATAGCAGCCAGTTGTCTCACCTCTAGTTCTGACCGACTTACTCAGATATATGAAAATGTCAGTCTTCTAATAGGTTTCCATAGGTTTTCTCATTTTGAGGCTAAACGTTCCCAGGACCTTCTATAATTTCTCATAGGGTGTTCTTGGCGCTCCAGACCATCCCAGTGTCTGTGTCTATGCTACACTCCGGTGCATCGAAGTCCTTTGGTACGCCTGCAGCACCTAAGTCTCATCCAGTGCCCTATAGACTGTCTGCTCTGTAAAAAGCAAGGTGGAATATTTCACCATCCAGGAACCATACTCCTACTGTCATTATTGTTTCCTGACTATGGGATACTAACTCTTCCAAAAACGATCTGAGGTTTAAATTTAGTTTTCTGGTAGCTAGAACATACTGTTCGCTCTCACAGAGCTACTTGTCAATTAAATTCCTAGATCGCTTTTCTGTGGACTACTGTTTGGCCTCATGTCTCTCCCTCTCTACTGGACAGTTCATGTTTAAAGCCTAAATGCAAAACTTTACATATTTATATTCATGACACTCTACCTTGCTAAAATCATTTCACTGTTCACCTTGCTGAAATCATTTTATGTCCTAATTCTGCCAACAAACTCACTATCATACATTTCTTAATAACTCTCTGCAGCCAAGTCATTGATATAATATTGAACATGACCATCCAAGATTAACAATCTGTAGTATGCAACAGTATGCATCTAGAAATCGTCTTCTAATCTGTCATCCACTCATTAATCAATAACGTTTTAGCTTCTATCTTTTAAAAGGTTACAGATTAACTCTCTCATAATTCAATCAGCATTTCTCCAACTTGTCTCCATACTATCATGAGTCTGTCTAATACCTTCTTGCAATCCAGATACATTATGCTCATTGCACACTTCTGCTTCTGATCTGACCTGTGAATAGTCCTATTTAAAAGAGAAATAGGCCAGGCGCGGTGGCTCACGCCTGTGATCCCAGCACTTTGGGAGGCCGAGGCAGGCGGATCATCTGAAGTTGGGAGTTTGAGACCAGCCTGACCAATATGGAGAAACCCTGTCTCTACTGAAAATACAAAATTAGCCGGGCTTGGTGGCACATGCCTGTAATTCTAGCTACTTGGGAGGCAGAGGCAGGAGAATCACTTGAACCCAGGAGGTGGAGGTTGCAGTGAGCCAAGATCACACCATTGCACTCCAGCCTGGGCAACGAGAGTGTAACTCTGTCTCAAAAGAAAAAAAAAGAGAGAGAGAGAGAAAAAAAATAAAGGGCGTGATTTACAGTGAAATGCTGTTGGCTTCTGATGAATTTCTACTCACTGGACTGAGAATTCAGAAAACTTTCATTTAACAATTAGTTGCAGGGTTTCTAGATTCCACCTTCCTTCTTTTTTGACAATTGGGACAGTGTTTTCCTCTCTTCTTCCTGTTTCCCATAATTCCTTAGAAGACTGACAGGCATGCCAATCTCATTTACATGCAATTTCCCTGAACCAGGATATGAAACTATTCAAAACAATTAGGTGTTTTGTTTTGTATTGTTTTGTTTTTTACTTTTTTTTTTTTTTGGCCATTCCTTTCCCATATCTTGAGCTTCAATTTCCTGGTCTCCACGTTTTTCTCATTCTGCAAATCATTAACCTTGATAGGTGAATAAAGTTAAAAAACAGTTGTGCTTTCTCTTTGTCACCCATAAACATTAATTACACCACCTACCCCAAACAACAGGCTTGCACCTTTGCAATTCCTCCTGCTCTGAACCAAATAAAAACAGTTCTTACTACAGTTATTTTTTAAATTTGTTTTCATTTTTTAATTTTTTTGAAACAGAGTTTCACTCTTATTGCCCAGGGTGGAGTGCAGTGGCGTGATCTCAGCTCACTGCAACCTCTGCCTTCTGGGGTTCAAGAGATTCTCCTATCTCAGCCTCCCCGGTAGCGGGGATTACAGGCACCCACCACCACGACCGGCTAATTTTTGTATTTTTAGAAGAGACGGGGATTTGCCATGTTGGCCAGGCTGGTCTCGAACTCCTGACCTCAGGTGATCCACCCGCCTTGGCCTCCCAAAGTGCTGGGGTTACAGGTGTGAGCCACCTTACTACAGTTTTTACAATTGTCTTTAAGTCTAAGTTTATCCTGGACTTTGGTCATCCTGAGTCCATCTTTACCTATTCATTCATCCATTGGGCAAACTTTTTTTTTTTTTTTTTTTTGGGACAAAGTTTGAAAAAAAAAAGAGAGAGAGAGACAAAGTTTCACTCTTCTTGCCCAGGCTGGAGTCTAACAGCGCAATCTCGGCTCACTGCAACCTCCGCCTCTCGGGTTCAAGCAATTCTCCTGTCTCCCAAGCCTCCAGAGTAGATGGGTTTACAGACGTGTGCCACCATGCCCAGCTAATTTTATATTTTTAGTAGAGATGGGGTTTCACAATGTTAGTCAGGCTGATCTTAAACTCCTGACCTCAGGTGATCCGCTTGCCTTGGCCTCCCAAAGTGCTAGGATTATAGGCATGAGCCTCTACGACCGGCCCTGGGCAACCTTTTAGAGAATTTGTAATGACTACACTGGAGATACAGAGCTGGATTAATTATAGCCCTGTTCTCAAAGAGCAAACACCTCATGGGGAGGGAAATAGATTCTTATATCTAACTTCCTCATAATTCAATCAGCATTTCTCCATCTTGTCCCCAGTTAAGACAAAAAATTGCATCCTAGTCATGTATTCTCTTTGTTCTAAATTCTGGGTGTTTGTATATTTGCTTCCACACACCTTCTTGGCAAGCAGAGCATCACATGTCACTTCTTTGAATATGTAATCATGCCGTGAATGACGATGTTTTGGTCAACAATGGACCGCATATGCAGCAGTGGTCTCCTAAGATTTTAATATGCAATTTCACTATATGTTTTCTATGTTTAGATACAGAAATACTTACTATTGTGTTATCATAGCCTACAATATTTAGTACAGTAACATGTTGTATAGGATTGTAGCCTAGGAGCAATAGGCTATACTCTACAGCCTAGGTGTGTAGTAGGTTATACCATCTAGGCTTATGTAAATACACTCTATGTGTGCATATATATAGGCAACAGGCTATATTATTAATATACAGCCTAGATGTATAGTAGGCGTACTACACACCTGGACTGGTGAAATCGTCCAACAAAACATTTATCTGAAGCAACACATTAATTAGAAAAAAAAAAGGTAGCTGGGGGGAAAAAAATGGTAGCTGGTAGCCCAAATGTCAGGGCAGGAGTAAAGGTATTTACAGTGCATGCTGGAGGAGAGAAAGAACAAGGAACAGAAAATCTTGGCATTATAATTGCATTCCCCTATTGGTGAGAAGGAAGAGAGTTAAGGCATGCATTTAAGTAGGTTTTTGGGACAAGGTGCAACTGGCAGACAGAGAGTCACCAGCTTCCAGTCATAAAATTGGCAAGACAAGCAGAATACCTCTTGGCATACATCTAAACAGCAATAAAATAAATGCGTATACAAGCCTATCATTGAAATTGCAGTGAAGGCAGATTCTGAAACATTTCTAAGGGATCACACCAACTTAATACTCACAAAAAGAAAGTTTAAAAGTAAAAATAAGAATATTTTGTATATCTGTGACCTCAGAGTCTCCAATTCTGTGTTTCTCATAAGGCTTTAAGTTATTTAACTGCAAAATTCTCCCATCCCAGGGGTTTGAGGGCTTGAGAAGGAGTCAGTGAGGTGTTAAAGTACAGGAGCCGTGTAGAAGGGCTGGCTGAGTGCAGAAGCTTCTGGGGCAGCAGCATTTGAAGGAGGCTCTTGACGATGAGCGGGCAATGATAGGTTAGAGGACAGGGCCATCTGGGCAGAGGGCCAGGAGCTGACTAAGGAAAGGAGCAGCAGGCGGGGGAGGCCAGCAGTGGTCAGGCCAATCTCTGAAGGGCCTCACCTATTACAGCAGGGAGCCTGGGATTCTCCTGAAAGGAAAGGGGAACTAATACAATGTGTGAGCAGGGTGGTGTGTCATAAGCCAGCTTGTGATTTTAGGACAAGGCAGGAGACAGGTTGCAACAGGGGCTCCCTAGAGAACAGCTCTGGGAGTTTCCATACTCTGCTTTGGTTTTATGTGTCTCTTTTGTATATTATCCTTAAGAGAATGTTAACAGTCTATTAGCCAGGTGATAAAACAGGGATTTATTCAGTTCTTCCCCTAAGAAGCTGTGAAACGTATTTTCTGGCTGCTATTTCTCTGTTAAATCAGGACCTAGTACCTCCCCTAGCTGCCTGATAGCCAAGAAGAGCTACCATATTTGCATATCTTAATGTGAACCAGGCAGTGTGCATATGCATTCTCTCATGTAATCCTCATAACATCCTTACCAGGAATGAACTATTAATTTCTCACTACACGGATGAAGAAACAGAGGATTAGGAAGTGGATGTGACTCTCTTTAGATCTTATAAGTCACGTAGCCAGGAGATTCCTTTGCCAAATTTCTCAGTAATTCCAGAGGTCAACTATATGAGGCTCCAATTGGATTCTAGGTATTACTGAGGTAATAGGAAGTAGTGGGAAAACCCTTTCTTCCTGCTCAACTCAACTTTCACTTTCCACACAATGTGCTTCCTTTCCCCTCTCCTATCAAGCTGGTGCTGCCAGCCTGTTTTTAGAATATGAGGTTACTGCTTTTAACTGCAGTCCCTTTCAGGCCTTTATGAAAGACAGCAGTTAGGGCAACTGGATTCAGCTCTCAGCTTCAGCAATATGGCAACCCTGGTTGCCTTCTTTTCACTTACTCATCATGCCACGATTCAGAAGCCTGTTTTTCTCTGGGTAACTCACGCTCATGCTATTGTGTACAGGCGTTGGTCCTGATTCCTGTTAGTGCATCACTCTTATTTTTAACTGCACTGGGATTAGATGACTGAGCCTAAAGTGAAAAGTAGAACCAGAAATTCCCAGAAACTCTGGGGCAGAATTGGTCCCACGGTTTTGATTTTATGGTGTTTTCCTTTGAAGGAAGATAAGGTTGCTATAAATAATATAATTAAAGTGGCTGGAGTGTGATGAAAAGAATCTAAGTGCAGAAGTCAGAAGAACGATTTTCCATTTCCTTTTTTCTGCTGAATTTAGAGTTGTTTTTGTTAATTGAGACATAATTCACATACTCCAAAATTCCCGCTTGTAAAGGGTACCATTCAATGGTTTTTAGTATGTTCCCAAAGTTGTACAACTATAACTCTAATTTCAGAATGTTTACATCACCCCCCCAAAAGTGACATTGTCCCCAATTTCAGAATGTTTACATCACCCCCCAAAAGTGACACTGTCCCCATGAGCAGTCTCTCCCATGCCCCTTTACTGTGTGCCAACATCATCTAAATGGTTTGCTCCTCCTCATCGTTCTCTCTCCCCTCCCTGGAATCCTCCAGCTGTCACTAGCCTGGTCACAGAAATGAAGTCCCTCTGGCTGAGCACAGGGCCAGGGTCACCGCCATTTCACTGACCATAAAAGGATGGCTCTGCCATCCTACACAATGTTGTCTCTGACAATGAAGGAACCCCATTATCTTGCTGTAACTTATATAGTGAGTGAAAGGGTATATACGCAGTCAGAGAGGGAGGGGAAGCTGGGTCTCTGGGGCCCAACCATGCTTGAGAAATGGACCCTGCAGAATACACAAAATCAGACTGAGGGATTAGGAACACTGCAGCATACTCTGAAATCACCCACATACTTCCTGACTCTTCACCTAGCGCCGTTGAAAGAATGCATATTCCGGGGCCGGGCGCGGTGGCTCACGCCTGTAATCCCAGCACTTTGGGAGGCCGAGGCGGGTGGATCACGAGGTCAAGAGATCGAGACCGTCCTGGTCAACATGGTGAAACCCCGTCTCTACTAAAAATACAAAAAAATTAGCTGGGCGTGGTGGCGCGCGCCTGTAGTCCCAGCTACTCGGGAGGCTGAGGCAGGAGAATGCTTGAACCCGGGCGGCGGAGGTTGCAGTGAGCCAAGGTCGCGCCACTGCACTCCAGCCTGGCGCCTGGTGACTGAGTGAAACTCTGTCTCAAAAAAAAAAAAAAGAATGCATATTCCTCACCCTAGGTTTTCCGGGGAGAAGAGAGACTTCATTCTCTGAACCCTAAAAGGTGAAATGTATGAGACACCCCTCTCTAGCCCCTCATTCCCTCCTCCCCCAAGGGAGGGAGACTTATCAGCACTTTATGTAATATGTGGTTTTGTCTTAATTACTGTCTGATCCTGCACTAGAACTTAGTGTCCGAGAAAGACAGACTGCTGCTTTATCCTTCACACTGCTGCACCTCCAGTGCCGACAACTGTGCCCTGACACAGAGCAGATGCTCTGGAAACATGAATGAAGGAGAGGGTCAGAAAGTGCCAAAGTGGCATGAAGTCAGCAGTCAAACCTGAACATGGCAGTCTGTCTGCCACTAATGTGAAAAGCTCTGAATGTGGAGGCTCACATTGCTTTAAAAAGTGTATTTAATCATATTTAAAAATGTTGGGCTTCACAGGCACTTAGCAAAACAGGCCCATTGTTTGGCAAGCACAGGCCCATAGCTAGAGTTGGCTACTACAACTTCCTGGCCACTGTCCTGTTCTCGGGCCTCAACTTTCAGCCCTGCCCATCCATACTGAGCTGGAATCCTGGCACAGAGGCTGCGCAGACACGCGTACACAGAGCAGGCTGCTGGTTTTCCTCTCCCGGCGTGACTGTCCCTCCCCTTAGCACAGCCCTGAGGCCCACTAGAAATGCAGTGATGTGGAGAACATCCTAGTTAAGGCAACACCTCTCACAGCTGTACGTAGTCATGTTACCAAAAAGGGGTCCCGATCCAGACCCCAAGAGAGGGTTCTTGGATCTCAAGCAAAAAGGAATTTGGGGCAAGTCCACAGAATAATACAGTGGAAGTGAGTTTTTCAGAGAAGTAAAGAAACCAAAGACTGGCTACTCCGTAGACAGAGCAGCCCTGAGGCCTGCCAGATGACTACATTTATGGTTATTTCTCAATCATATGCCAGACAAGGGGTGGATTATTTCTGAGTTTTACAGGAAAGGGATGGGGATTTCTCAGAACTGAGGGTTCCTCTCATTTTAGACCATATAGAAAGTTGCCCTGACGTTTGAAAACTATCATGGTACTGGAGGGAGTGTCTTTTGGCATGCTAATATGTTGTAATTATCGTATAATGAACAGTGAGGATGACCAGAGGTCACCATCTCGGTTTTGGTGGGTTTTGGCTGGCTCTTTACCACATCTCTTTTTTTTTTTTTGAGACAGAGTCTCACTCCGTCACCAGGTGCCAGGCTGGAGTGCAGTGGTGTGACCTCGGCTCACTGCAACCTCTGCCTCCCGGGTTTAAGCAATTCTCCTCCCTCAGCCTCCCCCAGTAGCTGGGACTACAGGCGCGCGCCACCACACCCAGCTAATTTTTTTTGTATTTTTAGTAGAGACGGGGTTTCACCATGTTGGCCAGGATGGTCTCAATCTCTTGACCTCGTGATCCGCCTGCCTCGGCCTCCCAAAGTGCAGGGATCACAGGCGTGAGCCACCGCGCCCGGTCACCACATCTCTTTTTATCAGCAGGGTCTTCGTGACCTGTAGTTTGCAAAACCAATCCTGCAGATTCCTATCTCACCTATTCAAGATGGAGTCACTCTGGTTCGAACACCTGTGACAATTATAAGCTGCTTGACTTGGGGTGTAAAACTCAAAGGATGTGTTCTGGTAACAACAGGTAATAAATACACTGGCTGCCTTTGGAGTTTCACTTTGCTGAGTGGCGTGTATGTATTTGGATCCAGAGCTGAACTGTCCAGATCAGAAAGAGGACAGGCTCTTAGTGGTGGCATCCCTGTCACACTGCTCTTCCCTCAGCGAGATGCTCCTCTAAATAAATGTGCTGTATTTCTTTGAAGGGGCTCTAAACTATTATCCTGCCCAGGGTGCCCATGCATGTCTAGCCACTCCCCCTCAACCCCACAGTTTACCATTCCTACCAATCCATTTTACCTTCCAGCCTGGCCTCCACCCCATCGTGGTCTCAGCCACCACCACTAGGCATTAAGAGCTACCACTGGGTTAAAATGACAAATGTTTTAACCAAGTTTCCTTAAAATAAAAGGAGTCCAACCTATGTCCACTGCTATCCAAGATCATCCCAGACCCACTCCTAAATTTCATTTCAATGGTCTCCTAATGGAGCTTCAAGAGAATTCATACCAAGTCTTTTACCCAATGCAACCCTTGTCTCTTAGCTTCGGTGGTAACCTAGCAATCCAAGTTCAAAAAGAGAAAATGAAGGGCATGTGGAAACTGGGTCAGCTATCTCGTAATGGTGTTGACTCAGCAGAGAATCTAGGCCAGTGACATTTTGTCCTGGCCTACATTGTGGTAGAACCTTTCATTATACAGGGAACTTGAGGCAAGGTTGATTATCTTGGCTTGTGAATGAAGGCACTTCCCCCTCATTCTTGCCAAGGACAGTGGAAACACAAAACACTTTTAAAAGTCAGTCTACCAACTTTAGCCTTAACATATTGGGTAACCTACTTGGCTCTGGGTTTCAATAACTACCAGTTGCCCAAGGGTATCTGGATGGCTGCTCTGCAGCCACTGTGGGTTTGTTTATAACCTGGGTTTTCAGGATAGAGGCTTCTTATCTTCCTCCCTAAGCAGAGAACAATAACCAGAGTGTTTAACTACTAACGAATAAGGGTAAGCAAATTTGACTTTAAGGCCCTGACGTCAAATGAGGTAAAGCATTGGTTTGCTTTTGCAGATAGTTTCACGTGGGTTTGGGTCATATGAGGTTCACGCAGGGTCAGACTGTGAACTCCCTGACATCAGTTCTATAGACACACAAGGACAGCCTGTTAGACCAGGAAGCATATTTGTCCCTCAGGCACATACACAAAATAACCTGCTCCCAAAAATGTGATTATGGCAAATATTACTTTATTCTGTTAGTCTGAGAGCAGGCAGCAACATTTTCTATGACCTGCCATTAACAAAACCATATGGCCTACTAAGAGCAATTTTTAGTGAAGTAAATTCAAGTCCACAAACATTTTATCATAAAAAATACAATTCCTGACTTGCCAGTAATGGTTACTAATGTTTTCTAGAATCTCTTGATTGTAAGGTTAATTTTCATTGATGGTTTCAAGCTCAAGCAGCCTTCACTGCTTCTTGTCACTCTGGGTAGAATGGACCACTTTGTTCCCACAGTCCCCTATACAAGCCTTTACTGAAGTGCACGTTGTTCATGCTTCCAGTTTTGTTTATGTCTGTCTTCCTATTGTTTCTTGATGTTATTAAGGGTCAAGGTCATATTTTGATCATCCATATCTTCTCAGTGCTAAGTATAGTACCTGGTACAAAGCTGACATCAAATATACATCTGTTGAATAAGTAAATGGATGAAATCTCTTGCAATAGTGCAGAATGCATGGTTTCTGCAGTCAACTTAATTCTTTCATTAGCCAAAGCATGACCAATAAGCAAGACTGAAGAGTTAAAACATGGACAAGAATAATTTCTCATTTTCTGTTTTCTTTAGCCCACAAAGTTTTCTCCCAAATATCCTTTTTCTTCAAAATAGGATATTTGTATTTTAAGGATATTTTTATTTCTTTTAAGAGTTCATGTTATATAAAGCTGTAAATTCTGCACAAAGAGGAGTATAATCCACTATGCAACAAGAGACTGGATTTTTGTACAGGATCTAACAATAATCAACTGTGTCACACTAGGAAAGTCACTTCCTTCTCTGTTGAGAACAGCTAGAGGTGGCAGATGAGTTTCATCTCAAGGATCAACTCCAATCAATTGGTAGAGACCAGATAAAATACTGTATTGGGGATTCTAAAATCCTATTGACATCAGTGGGAAAGAATGCTGGAATCAATTAGTGATGTCCATAATGAATATGGTGGGAAAGAATGACGGAAAATAAGCCAGATATTAGCCATGCTAGTATAAACAATCTCAACTGTCCTCTTCAAGCTCTAAAATGCTGATTTGTCTTTTATTAGTTCACAGATTACCCAGAATATTTTTAACATTTATAACATATATGTATGTGGCCAGGATATATTCAGGGTTCACTAAATCCTGGCAGTATGCAAAGTCCTTTGCATAGGTTGTCTCATTTCCTCCTCACAACACTGCTATGAGGCCCCCACTATGATTATTCACACCATACAGGATGAGGAAACTGAATCCAGAGATGTTGAATGGCTTGCAAGTTCACACTGCTATCACAGTGAAATCCAGACTCACATCCTGAGCACCTTTCTCCAGGAACTATGTTCTTAATCACTACGTTGGGTTAGATTGTCTACTTTGGCTTCCTTCTAAACAAAAAAAAACCTAACATAATGTCTGCAATAGAAAAAAGAAGCATATTCAGGTGACAGGAAATTGCTTGTATTTCACTCTGATAGACAATGGTTTCCAACGTTAAGTAATAAAGGGCAGTACAAATATTGACTGTTCCTGAATCACTGATACTGTAAGCAAGCTCTTTGAAATACACATGTTCTTGGGAAAATTCAGACACGTAATCATTTTTCAGTAGTACTATAGAGTTAATGAAATTGAGATATTTTATGTAAAATAAAACAGGAAATTAAGAGGTTAAGAATGTCATTTGAGGCCTTTATGCTAGAAAGTACTCTTTCAGACAGTTGGTCAGTAACTTTTCCTATCACATAGCATCCTCAGCCCCCTCTCGGTTCCATACTCCCTGACTTGCCTGATACTCAGCAGATGACCTCCTCTCTAATTTTTCCAATCAGTTCCAAGTCTTTTAGGCCAAGTAGATTTATATTATGTAAAGCTGTGAAGTCTGCACAACGATGAGTATAATCCACTATACACCCCTGCCAGGCCACAGTGGCAAGTTACCCTGCGAAAACTTTTCTAGGCTCAGATTAAAAGAGGTACTCTAATTCACAGATTGTAGCATGACAGCTTCCTAGAAATGGCTACACACAGCCAGAAATGGCTAAACGAATTTAATTCACCAACAGGTGGAGCATGAGACCTGGCCACATTTCCTTTCACCAAAACCTGAGAATCACTTCCAACCCTCAGAGTTAGAAAAGATCATTTACACTGATGCCCAGAGGGTGGGAGAATGCGTACACTACTTCACAGAGGAGGACGCTACATTTTGCTGCATTTTGTGTATGCATTTTCTTGTATCTTTACTCTCATTTCCCTACTCACTCCTCTCTATTCAAGACCATTCCTAATGTCATCTAGGTTCTGATCTCATCATTTATAACTTTATTCTTTCCTACATTGGGTTTAAATTAATTTCCAATTACTCATTAAATACACTAATGGGTTATCCTTTTAAGAAATTCAGATATTACAGAGAAAGCCAAAGTTCCATAGACAGTTAAAAATATAAATCTTGAAGGAGAGGTCTAAGATGATCAGCTCGTATGGTAACTGAGGTCGTGGTCATCATGACGTTGTGGAGAGAATTTTCTCCTCTGTATTAAACTCTTTAAAAAAGTAGTTTCCTCCTCCTCAGCATTCAAATCATTTTTACCTTCAGAAACAAACAAACAAAACAAAAAACTCCCTCTTTCCTAAATCTTCTAGCTACCATCTCTATTCCTCCTCTCCTCCCAGTCACTTCTTTTAAGGTTTTCTCTGTACCCTTCCTTTTATGCAGTTTCACTACCATGTATCTTCTTTCTGTTTACATTGAGTTAGACCTAATGATAAAGAACAGAAACCTATACCAAGAGTTAAGAAAAAAAAAAACACCCAAGTTTACTTAATTGATGCCTTCTGCTACCCCTTGGCCCAGAGAGCTGGGAGTGGAGATGGGGAAGCCAGAAGACAGTGCACAATTAGACCCATCTGCTATATTCTCAGCCAGACAAACTAAGGGCCCCCTAACGGTAAGCAGCGACTTCTTCCAGTTATGGAACAGTATTTGCATCCTGGAGTTCCCAGCACTCCTTTAAGCACTTGGCACAGATGGAGAGCAGGTTATTGCTAAGTACTTCCTTTCACAAGAGCTTATCTGGGTGTAACTGGTTATTACCAGAAGTGCCCAGCTCACTTCTCTACTTCATCCCTGTCAATCAATCATATTCATGTGTCTACTTTTACATCATCACATATCATCATAATAAATTTATTTATGCTTTTAAGCCTAAGGTCCTTCAAATTTTTTCTGGTGACCCTCCAAAAGGAGTCTCAATATATGAGGTATTAAGCTAGCAAATCCATGGAGCGAAGGGAAGGCCCAAAATTTCCTCTAACATTTCATATGAACACAAACAAACCAGAAATAAGTTCTCTTTATAAAAGGACAGTTAGTTGTCTTGATAAAATTTAATAAGTACTATCGATTCTTTCCCCCAAATATTTAAAACCACTTTTACCATGTGTATTAGTCCATTTTCATGCTGTTGATAAAGACATATCCAAATATCTGAGACTGGGCAATTTATAAAAGGAAGGTTTGTTGGACTTACAGTTCCACATGACTGGGGAGGCCTCACAATCATGGCAGTAGGCAAGGAGGAGCAAGTCATATCTTATGTGGATGGCAGAAGGCTAAGAGAGAGCTTGTGCAGGGAAGCTCCCCCTTATAATACTGCCAGATCTCATAGATTCATTCACCATCATGAGACCATCACAGAAGAGACCTGCCCCCATGATTCAATTACCTTTCACCAGGTCCCTCCCACAACACATGGGAATTCAAGATGAGATTTGGATGGAGACACAGCCAAACCATAGCATTCCACCCCTGGCCCCTCCCAAATCTCATGTTCTCTCATTTTCAAAACCAATCAATCATGCCTTCCCAACAGTCCTGCAAAGTCTTAATTCATTACACGATTAACTCAAAAGTATACAGTCCAATGTCTCATCTGAGACAAGGAAAGTCCCTTCCGCCTATGACCTGTAAAATCAAAAGCAAGTTAGTTACTTCCTAGATACAATGGGGGTACAGATGTTGGGCAAATACAACTGTTCCAAATGGGAGAAATTGGACAAAACAGAGGGGCTACAAGCTCCATGCAAGTTCGAAATCCAGCAGGGTAGTCAAATCTTAAAGCTCCAAAATGATCTCCTTTGACTCCATGTCTCACATCCAAGTCACGCTGATGGAAGAGGTGGGTTCCCATGGTCTTGGGCAGCTCTGCCCCTGTGGCATTGCAGGGTACAGCCTCCCTCCCGGATGCTTTCATGGGCTGGTATTGAGTCTCTGCAGATTCTCCAGGTGAACGGTGCAAGCTGTTGGTGGATCTACCATTCTGGGGTCTGGAGGATGGTGGCCCTCGTCTCACAGCTCCACTAGGCAGTACCTGAGTAGGGATTCTGTGTGGGGGCTCCAACCCCACATTTCCTTTCTGCACTGCCCTAGCAGAGGTTCTCCATGAGGACCCCACCCCTGCAGCAAACTTCTGCCTGGGCATCCAGGCATTTCCATACATCTTCTGAAATCTAGGCAGAGGTACCCAAACCCCAATTCTTGCTTCTGTGCATTTGCAGGCTTAACACCATGTGGGACAACATTTGGGGCTTGCACCGTCTACATTGGCCCCTTTCAGTCACAGCTGGAGCAGCTGAGACATAAGCCACCAAGCCCCTAGACAACACAGAGCATGGGGATCCTGGGCCCAGCCCACGAAACCACTTTTTCCTTCTAGGCCTCTAGGCCTGTGATGGGAGGGGCTGCCATGAAAACATCTGACATGCCCTGGAGACATTTTCCTTATTGTCTTGAGGATTAACATTCAGCTCCTTGTTACTTATGAAAATTTCTGCAGCTGGCTTGAATTTCTCCTCAGAAAATGGGATTCTTTTCTATTGCAGTGCCAGGCTGCAAATTTTCTGAACTTTTATGTTGTTTCCCTTTTAAAAATGAACACCTTTAACAGCACCTAAGTCACATCTTGAATGCTTTGCTGCTTGGAAATTTCTTCTGCCAGATACCTTAAATCATCTCTCTCAAGTTCAAAGTTCCACAAATCTCTAAAGCAGAGACAAAATGCCACTAGTCTCTTTGCTAAAACATAACAAGAGTCACCTTTGCTCCAATTCGCAGCAAGTTCCTCATCTCTATCTGAGAGCACCTCAGTGTGGATTTTATTGTCCATATCATTATCAGCATTTTGGTCAAAGCCATACAACGAGTCTCTCACAAGTTCCAAACTTCCCCACATTTTCCTGTGAAAACCCGTCTCTACTAAAAATACAAAAATTAGCCGACGGTGGTGGCGCACACTGGTAATCCCAGCTACTTGGGAGGCTGAGGCAGTAAAATCTCTTGAACCCGGGAAGCAGAGTTTACAGTAAGCCGAGATCACACCACTGCACTCCAGCCTGGGCCACAGAGCGAGACTCCATCTCAAAACAACAACAACAACAAAACCTTGGAGCTACACAAAGAAATTAAGAACTCCAAAAATTTAGTAAATGAAGGTGAAATAAAATATTTTCCTTATCTTTAATTGCTCTAAAAAATTTGACCATTAGCACTAACAATAACAATGTAGTCTGTGTTAGGAGAAAGGAGAGTATGTAAAAGTGAAATGTATGATGACAGTGGCACAAGGGACAGGAGGTGGGAACTGGGACTAGACTGTTACAAGGTCCTCACTCTGCATTGGAACTGGTATGGTATTACTTGAAGGTAGACTCAGACTATTTTAAAATGTATATTCTAAAACTTAGGTGAACCACCAAAGAATTTTTTAAAGAGATAGAAATAAGTCAATAGGAAGATAAAAATGGAATTTTAAAATGTTCAGTTAAACTCAGAGAAGGCAAAAAAAAAAAAAAAAGTGAGGGAAAAATAGCAAATGAAACAAATTGAAAATAGCTAGCAAAATAGTAACTTTTAACCCAATCACATCAATAACCACTTGAGAGGTGACTAATTTAAACACACATGTTAATCTCTGATAAGAGATTGTCAGAGTAGATTTAAAAAGCAAGAGCTAACTATATTCCAGTTGCAAGAAATCGGCTTTAAATATAAGGATACACGTTAATAAAAGGATGGACAGCAATATACCATATAAACACTAACCAAGAGAAAGCTGGAGTTGCTATGTTAATTTCAGATAAAGCAGACTTTAGAACAAGGAATATTATCAAGATAATATTATAAGATCATAAAGAGGTCAATTATCCAAAAAGACATAATATGCACATAACGGAAGTACTTTACATGAGGCAAACACTGAAAGAACCTCGGGTATGAATACACAAATCCTTAATTCTAGTTGAACATTCTTCTCTCAGCAATGCTAGAAAAAGTAGACGGAAAATCAACAAGAATATGGGTGATCTGAAAAACGCTATCAACCAACCTGCTCTGATTCATATTGACAGAGCATCCCAATATGGGTGAATGGACCAGACAGTCCAGATTTAAAGTTTTAATTTGAACAGCAGGGAGTGGCTCCTGCAGCTTTCCTTGCTGGTTGAGTGAAGCCACGACTCTTTATTAAACCGAGTTGAGTTGCCAACACTTCCTTGATAAAATACAGAAGAAAGAATCCAAAGGCTTAGGGGGAAAAGTAAAGTAAGAATGAATTTACCAAGGGGGATCTGCTCAGCCACCCCCCTCGTTATGACCCCAGGAGGTCCCAGAGGGCACTGTCATCAACAAAGCCATTAAAGGAACTGTGGTCACCGTCACCCACACCTGAGGTGATAAGAGTAGGAGATGCTCTGTTGACATGGACCTTCTGATTTCAGTGGGGTCAGTGGGGGATGATGGGATCTCAGAGTGGCAGAGGCAAGCTATGCATGGTCACCAGACTGGGCAGCAGGGAGGGAGTGGAAATCAGGATGGTTGACCAACAGGAACTTTGGTGGTGGCTAGTCGGTCATGTGTTCCCTGAGACTGAAAAGATGGGAAGTTGCAAAAGCTACACTTGATCTCTATAACAATACAAAACAAAATCTAGATTTTATGATCAGTCATATGAATTGGAGAACTACAATGAAAAGTCATGGCTCAATTCCCAGACTTTATTCCAGGGATCCACAAACTTTCTCTGTAAAGGGTCAGATAGTTACTACTTTAGGCTCTGAGGGCCAAATGTCTCCATCATAGCTACTCAGCTCTGCTGCTGCACTACAAAAGCAGCCTTAGACAGTGTGGAAAGAAATAAGTGTGGCTGTGTTCCTGTGAAACTTTATCTGTGGTCACTGAAATGTGCATTTTGTATCATGAAGTATTATTCTTTTGATTTTTTCAACCATTTAAAAATGTAAAAATTATCCTTAGCTTGCAGGCCATATGAAAACAGGAAGCAGGTCAGATTTGGTCTGTGGGCTGTAGTTTGCCAGACCCTGTATTAGTGGTTCACAGATTTGATGACCGTTCGATACTAACCACAGCTGGAATCAATCCTGGATTTGCCAAGTTCCTTTAGATGTCATATTTTCAACTGCCAGCCCTTTATTAATAGCCTCTTCCTCTCTCCCAAGAATCTCAATAATATGCCCAAATGAATCACGGCTGTGCTTAGTTAGTTATAGGAGCTCCTCCAGCCTGATGACCCTATTACTTACCTCCAGTGATACACTTTCCTATGCTTTTCCCTGTCCATGCAACCTTTTCCTCCCTTCCCATCCAAACATTATGCCACAGCTGTGCTCTGCCATAACCTTAAATGAGCATTAAGAGAGGAGGGGCTTACAAAAGGGTAAAGTTGTTTTAGTCTCCTGCTATGATAGATTTGCCCTGGTAATTGCAGCACCATGATTTCTCCTTAGCCAGGAGGCAGTAGCAATCACAGATACAGAAATGCTCACTCTGCAGAGTTTAGGAAAAGAGAAAAAAACACAATGTAATACATAATATTACTTACAGCTTTGCTGGTTTTGCTTCTCTGCTCTTCACAGTTTGTCCTTCCTATACAATAACTATGCAACCTCAGAAACACTAGTCTTGGGCCCCAAAGATTACTTGTCTGATTTATCCTACCTGATTTTGTAGTATATTTGCATAATCAGATTCTGTATGTCCACTGCTGGATATAAGTACATTGATGAGCATTAAAAATCTGATTGGCTCTCTCTCTCTTTTTCTCTCTCACATGGTTTTATTTTTATTTATTTATTTATTATGTTACTTTAAGTTCTGGGATACATGTGCAGAATGTGCAGGCTTGTTGCATAGGTATACATGTGCCATGGTGGTCTGCTGCACTTATCAGCCCGTCATCTAGGTTTCAAGCCTTGTATGCATTAGGTACTTATCCTAATGCTGTCCCCTCTCCTTGCACCCCAACCCCGGCAGGCCCCAGTATATGATGTTCCCTTCCCTGTGTCCATGTGTTCTCATTGTTCAACTCCCACTTATGAGTGAGAACATGCTGTGTTTTGTTCTCTGTTCCTGTGTCAGTTTGCCGAGAATGATGGCCTCCAGCTTCATCCATGTCCCTGCAAAGGACATGAACTCATTCTTTTTATTGGCTGCATTGTATTCCATGGTGTATATGTGCCACATTTTCTTTATCTAGTCTATCACTGATGGGCATTTGGGTTGGTTCCAAGTTTTTGCTATTGTAAATAGTGCAGCAATAAACATACAGGTTACATGTGTCTTTATAGTACAGTGATTTATAATCCTTTGGGTGTATACCCAGTAATGGGATTCCTGGGTCAAATGGTATTTCTACTTCTAGATCCTTGAGGAATTGCCACACTGTCTTCCACAATGATTGAACTAATTTACACTCCCACCAACAGTGTAAAAGCATCCCTATTTCTCCACAGCCTCGCCAGCATCTTCTGTTACCTGACTTTTTACTAATAGCCATTCTAACTGGCATGAGATGGTATCTCATTGTGGTTTTGATTTGCATTTCTCCAATGACTAGCAATAATGAGCTTTTTTTCGTATGTTTGTTGGCTGCATAAATGCCTTCTTTTGAAAAGTGTCTGTTGATATCCTTCACCCACTTTTTGATTGTTTTGTTTTTTTCTTGAAAATGTGGTTAAGTTTCTCATAGATTCTGGATATTAGACCTTTGTCAGATGGGTAGATTGCAAAAATATTCTCCCATTCTATAGGTTGTCTATTCACTCTGATGATAGTTTCTTTTGCTGTGTAGAAGCTCTTTAATTAGACCCCATTTGTCAGTTTTGGCTTTTGTTGCAATTGCTTTTGATATTTTAGTCATGAAGTCTTTGCCCATACCTGTGTCCTGAATGGTATTGCCTAGGTTTTCTTCTAGGGTTTTTATGGTTTTGGATTTTACATTTAAGTCTTTAATCCATCTGGAGTTAATTTTTGTATAAGGTGTAAGGAAGTGATCCAGTTTCTGCTTTCTGCATATGGCTAGCCAGTTTTCCCAGCACCATTTATTGAATAGGGAATCCTTTCCCCATTGCTTGTTTTTGTCAGGTTTGTCAAAGATCAGATCGTTCTAGATGTGTGGTGTTATTTCCGAGGTCTCTGTTCTGTTCCTTTGATCTATATATCTGTTTTGGTACCAGTACCATGCTGCTGTGGTTACTGTGTTGGCCCTCTTTTAACACATGTTCCACAATTGTAATTCTACATCTCCATTAGAACCTTCTCCAGTTCTTAACTTTTCAGTTTGTTTTGCTTACATGAGGCAAAAACAACTTCTTCCAACCTGCCACACACCTCTGGTCCTGATCTCACTCATTTATTCTTCTGAGTTTTTGACCATCTTTTCTTTTCATTTCTATTGCTATCATCTTGATTTCCCTTCTCCACTCTTCTGCACCCTGTAGTGCACAGGATGCAAAGAACACTGATTAAAAAGAAAAGACCTATTGCGTTCTAGTGCTGGTTTAGTTACTTAGTATCTATGCAATCCTAGTAAATCATGCACCTCTCTGAAATTCAGTTTATCAACTGAAAAATGGGCTAATACTACGTCTGCCTATTTCACTGGATCGTAGTGAGAATCAAATAAGGCAACACATGTCCAAGTGTTTCCTAAAACACTGTTTTTTCCTTCCCAACTTTTATTTTAGGTTCAAGGGTTACATGTGCAGGGAGTAAGAGGGGCATAGAGTCTGCATGTTGGGATCCCCTCTCCAGGCCTTGGGGCCGTAGGACATTCTTCCCGATTCTGATGATTAATTAATGCAACTGGTTCTTTCCAGACCAGAGAGAGGAACAGACCTCCACATTGACACTCCCAGGGCTCCTCTTGGCTTTATTTTAGCAGAAGCCAAATAGAAGTGGCAGCACCTTTGCAGTCTCCCTGTGACCTCTCCGATTGGGTCCAATCTTGTCTGGGAGTTTGTTCTGCCAACTTGAGCACTATAGCAAGAATCAGGAGACTTCGGGGATTTTCCACTGTGTTGAAAACACTTCAGTTTTGCTTAGTGCCAGCACTGCCGGGTCTCAAAGTCTGGAGCCATCTATAAACAAGTTCTGGCCAGATAACTGCCATGAGCCGTCACCCCGCTTAAACTAACAAAAACACTCTTATCTCCCAGGCAGAAAAGAAAAAAATCCCCATCATCATCCAAATGCACCAACTTCCTATTTTTCCTGGCTGGCTGCCCTTTCTTCTTCATTGCCTCCTCCTGGTTTCCCAGCAGCAGCCAACATTCCCTGCAACTTGATCAGCAGGGGAGGGCAGGTTCTACCCAGACAGGCAGGACACAATGTGTGGGAGGAGACACTGGAGGGGACATAGCTGGGCTCCTCCAGTTCTCCAAGAGCCAGAGGCATTTACAAGGCTGGCCTGGGGAAAGAGCCCATGGCCTACTCTAAGTAAACACTTCAAACCCTGTATGGAGTCATTGCAAGTCACATGTGTTCAGTGCTTCAGAGTTTACAAAGCTATTTCATACACATTACCTGGCCCCGTGAGGTTGGATCGTATCTTCAATTCAAAGATGAGGAAACTGAAGCTCAGATAATTTAAATGGCTTTTCTAAGATTATCTAACAGAGTCTGGAACTGAATTTCAGACTTCTGAGTAAACCCTATGGGCTTGGCCTTACATTTTGCATCACAGAAAGGATAGACGGTTTTGAGAAGTCCCAGGAGACAGGTGTTAGTGAGCACACACACACAACTCATGGTGTCATTCCACTTGAAGAAACTCATGTTGAATAAGACAAAGTACTTAACAAAGTGCCTGACATCATACTTTGCCTCACCTGGGGACAAGACCACCTTAAGATCAACATCAGTTTGTATCAATGAGCCTGATAGCAGCTTATCACAGGGAATGACAATTGTTTGTTTACACACTACTGTCAGGTTCATTTCCCCTAGGAAATTCAGAGCCCTCATCAGTCTGTGAATTACTCAGGAGACCACAGAGAGCCTACTGCATCATTCATCCTAAACACGCTTTTTGTGTGTTTGTAAATTATAAGAAACATGAGGACAGATAAACTGCCACTTCAGTCACCTTGCTCAGAATATTTTGCTGTTATTAATTATGCTCATGACTCCCCAGATCAGGCTGAAGAGGATGAGGGTGCATGGAGCAGGTGGGCCAGAGACACAGTGAGGTGCACCGGATTTAACAAGAGACCAGTGCAACTTGGCTAGATGCGAGGCTAGTATTGAGACAGGTAGCTCAACAGGAGACGTCTTAGAATGAACAGAGGAAAGCCCAGACTAAAAACTGGCAGAGCTGATGGGCAATGTGAAGCAGGCAGTGGTGTGACAGCACCTATCCTGGGAAAAGATCCGCTAGGTGGTTGGCCCCAGGTCACTACATTCCCCTGCATGCTCCTTATGGGCAGGGGTAGTTCTATCTGCCCCCTTTAACTGTGCGTCATCTTGACGGTGCCCACAGACCTCTAGCCCACAGACGCAAGAGCAAATGTATATGTGCAATGCAGATAACTCCTTTAAGTTACCCTTTGTATTAGGGACTGTCCTATCTCCTCACTGAAGTTGTGGCAGCAACAAGTCACTGGGAAACAAAACAATTTTTAAACAATCAGCTGAGAGCAAGTAGAACAGCAATCAGTGACAACCTACTGGGCAACTAGGAAACTCGTTGCTTTTTTCTTGGGCTCTGAGTTTTTGTTGTTGGTGGGGGTGGTGGTTGTTATTTGTTTTGTTGTGTTTTTGCCTCTGCAGTTAAAAAGTCTTGGAGACACTTGCAATAAACACCACAGAAAAGGGCCTCTTGTCAGAATCCAGAACCCAGCAGGGCATAACCTGTGAGAGCATCTCCCTGAGCACCGAAGGGAGGCATCATCTGGTAAGCAGGCATGTTGTTCGTCTGGCACAGCCCAGGCAAAGGTTGGCAGTGGAGGAGATGTGAGGATGCTCATGTGAAACTCTCAGGGCATCGCAACCAGCAAGCAGAGCCTGGGGGACAGGTGGAGGCCCAAATCTGAGACAGGCAGAAGAGGTCTCTCCTCAAGTTCTGGGCCAGAGCCCCTTGAAGACAACGAGAATCTGGGCAGTCAGTAAAAGAGGGGTTTAGAGGTCTAAGGGCAATGTTAAGTGATAAGAACAGAAAGCACCAGAGGGGGGAAGGCGCTTTCTCAGCAAAAAAATCTCAATGCCCAGAACAGGGCTGAAGCTGATTGAAAACCAACTATATCCACCTAGATTGGACGAGGTCATCAGGAGTGTGTGATTCTGACCTGTGGGTAAGAATCAATGACACGCCCACCCCACCCACCAGCTATGGAAGAAGAAGGAGTTATAGAGACTGGAACCCAGGTAGGACCTGACTATTGAATGGTCTCATAGTTAACCACTGAGCTAAAATTCATTTGTAAAACAAGGTTCATGATGACTTATTTTTCTTTCCAGAATTAAATGTCTTCCATGTCAACACTCATGCCAGGATTATACAGACACTGAGACAACCTCCTCCCACAACCAGCCTCCTTCCCTGAGGTCACCTAGGGGAAATGAAGGCATTTGCATCAGTACTTTCCATCACACCAGAAGAGATGAGAGTCTAAACACCATTAGACTGAGAAGAGAAACTCAGGGGGCATATAACTTCAGGACAACCAGGGAACCACACTGTGGTAGAAATGGAATTTACTTCAAACTTCCTAGCTTTGAATTCCAGCTCTGCACCTGACTTGTGAGTCAGCACTGACGATGTAATAATTTCAGCCTGTTTTGGCTGAAGACTCCAAAACAGTAAGTGCCCATCACCCTCACATACCTAAGTGATATACTAGGCTGCCTATGCAGGCTTTGAAAGCTGAAGATTCAGAGACAAAAGCACTTAGGAAAGAAAATAAATTTACTTTCAAAAGATCTCACAGGAGTTAGACTTCAGACAGCTTGGCTTACCAATAAATAAATAAGTAAATAAATACATAAATAAGTCTGTGATAGATATTGAAAGGGAAAAATCCCTTAATTAGCAAGGTTAGCTGGTTTACATTAGCCTGTTCTGGTGGATTTTCTCATATGATTATCATATCTCAAAAGTCATAACATATGGTCAGATATCAGCATTATAAAAGCCAGGATAAAGGCTTTTGTTATGGTCAGATAAGAATCAAATGACACCCCCAACCCCATTAGGAAAGGAAGGGATTACAGAGGCCGGAGACCTAGCTTTACTGGAGAAGCTAAAGCCTTGCTTATTCCAGAGACCAGAAGCAGAAATGGTGAGTTTATTATTTTTGGTTTATCTCCCAGGGCAACTTGGTTTTATTTTGTTTTCCTCCCTGGTTATCAAAAATTATGTTCAGATTATTCATGTCAAATAAAAATTATAGGAGGCCATTGTTTTGGACTAAGCTCTTGCAGTAGGCCTCAACAGATGAGACTAAAAACCAAAATGGAGTCACCCATGCTGAAGTCCCACATCACCAAGCTGAAACCGAGTGGTCATCTGGGCTTCTAAGAAATCAGGAGAGAACGGTAACAGCCAAACTGCTGAGCCAAGGTGGACCACAGCAGCTTTGCTTCCACTGCAGGTCCTCGGCTGGGGAAAGGGAAATGCTTTCTGATTGAAGTTTAGGGATTTTTTTTGTTTTTGTTTAAAAAAATTAAATTACGTAGCATTGGATGTATTAATTATTGAGCTGAGACTATTCTGAGGATGAAAATAACTGGTGACTTTTATTATTATACATGGGAGAGGCTACGAGGTCTGTGTGAGATAAGGCCGGGGGGAGAACAGGCCTGACAGCAGGAGTGCAGAGGCTGTGGTAAGAAAAGACTAAGTTGTATAAGATTGTTCTTATGAGTCCTGCCCCTTCAAATACCAGTTATGGGAGTATACTAGTTCTCTCTGTAGCTGCTGTAACAAGTGACGGCAAATTTAGTGGCTTACAACAACATAGATTTGCTACAAATTTGTTCTCTTACCATTCTGGAGGTCAGAAGTCCGAAGCGGGTTTTACAAGCTGCAGTCAAGATGTGGGCAGGACTGCCTTCCACCTGGCAGCTGTGGGGAATAATCATTACCCTTGCCTTTTCCAGCTTCTGGAGGCCACCTGCATTCATTTCTTCCCCTGGGCGTTTGTCATCACCTCACCTTCCTCTATCCAGCTGACACCTGTGCCTCACTTCTATGAGAACCCTCATGATTACATTGGGTTCACCCCAATAAACCAGGATAATCTTCCCATATCAACAGCCTTAATTTACCACATCTGCAAAAGTCCTTTTGCCACATAAGGTAACATATCTATGGGTTCTAGAGATTAAGATGTGGATATCATTGGCGGAGGTGGGGGGGGGTATGGATTATACAGGCTACCACAAGTGGATAGGTAAACCTGAAAAAAGTCACTTTGTTCCCTGAGCCTTCAATTTTTTCCTCTGTAAAATGGGATTAATAATACCTACCTTGTGACAATACAGGATTTAAAGGAAGTCTGATGTGAAACACTTTCTATAGCATCTCAGTAAGTTGTTTTATAAGAATTCATTCTTTTCATCCATTCACTTGATAAATTAATTGAATGCCTAATACGTACCAGGCAAGTGTTCAGACAGCTGAACTATGTATTGCCAAAAAAAGGGAAGACAGATGAAAGCAAGAACTTTGACTGCCCTAAAGAGGGGAAGGAAGGAGTGAATGCTAAAGTTGAAGACGTGCTTTAGGAAAGTGAAGCAACCACCTAGTTGATTCTGTCAAGTTCTGAGAGTACTTTATCTGAAAGGTGGAGGGACCTAGTTAAAATACTTTAATCATGTCTGCTTTTTTGCTTGAGAAATATTGGTCTACTAATATGATGCAGAAATTAAAAATGCACAATATTATCATGGCTCAGATAGGTGAGATTAATTCAGAGACCTAAAGGAACTCAGGCAGACCAGTAACTACAGTATGGGAGCCATTTAGTATATACAAGTATAGTACCAAGGATGAGTTCTGGGTTCAGGTCTAAGGCATGTAACCACCCTTCCTTGAGTACTTTACATGGGTAGCTATTAGATGTTGAACTAGAAAGTCAGCTATGACTTCACAGATCTGACTCCTAGGGCAGAACATGAAAATAATTTTTTATTAGATTAAGAGATATGGAGAAGACAAGAATGCCTGGGGGAAAGAGAAAGCTGCCAAAGAATTGCTAAAAAGATCACAAAAGCTTTGCTGTTGGTAGGATGACAACCTTTCCTAACTAGAGGAGACTCAAAAATCAATACTTGCTCTAATCAAAGAAGATATCTAACTTCTAAGGGGCAAGTATCATTCCACACACATTTTCCCCTCTGAATCTTGCTTTTTTTCACTTGGCAACATAAATCAAATCCTTCTATTTAAAATAAAGAAGAAAGACTTTTTTTTTTTTAAATAAAAAGAATTCTGAATACGTTGTGGGACAAGAGGAAGATGCCAGTGAAGAAACAAGAAAGCCAAAGGTATGCATTAAAAGCCATTATTATGGCCAGGCAGAGTGGCTCACACCTGTAACCCCAGTGCTTTGGGAGGCCGAGGCAGGAAGATTGCTTGAGGCCAGGAGTGCAAGGCTGCAGTGAGCTATGATCACATCACTGCACTCTAGACTAGAGGGCAGAGCAAGCACTCTCTTAAAAAAAAAAAAAGGGAACAAAAACTCCCCCACTTGATTATATAGACTGTAAAAATATGAAAATGCATACCACTGTATGAAGTACATGGTTTTAACTTAGAAAAGTAAATACATATATATATATAAGGGCAAAATAACCCCCAGAGGTTCTTAGTTGAAAAGGACCCTTGTTACAAAAGACAGATTAACAAGAGAAAAATAAACCAAAGTTTATGAGCATGTATGTTTCAGATATGCATTGGAGATGCCCAGGAAATGAGTAGTTCTCAAAGAGTAGGCTTCAAATTCACCTCATGTAGCATCTTCAAAAAGGAACAGTAAAATTTTAGAGAAGTGATAAGACAAAGGAAAAGGACTTTGAGTCCCTATGGGCAGCAACTTGGAGGAAGGCAAATAGCTGGCAGACATTAAAAGAAAAACTTAGACAAATTAAATTTAACAGAATTTAATTGAGCAAAGAATGATTCGTGAATTGGGCAGCCCCCAAAGCAAAACAAGTTCAGAGAGGCTCTGTTCTGGCTCCTGGTAGAAAAAGATTTATTGACAGAAAAAGGAAAGTGATGTAAAGAAGACAGAAGTGAGGTATAGAAACAGCTGAATTGGTTATTGCTTGGTGTTTGCTTTTTTTTTTTTTTTGAATATGATTTGAACAGTTGGCTGCAACTCAGTGATTGGCATAAGAGTAGATAGATTACAGTCTATTCACACATCCAGTTAGGTTATGGTTCACTAAGTGTGGAGTTCAGCCTGCAGACTGAACTTAAAATATGTAAGAAGGCAGCATTAGGCTAAACTTAATTTAACACAGATAAAGGCTAGTTAGCAAAGCTTGTTCATTAGCTTCCTCTGGTACCATCTCCAGGCCTGCACCTGCTTCTTTATTGTCTTCAGCTCAACAATCCTTCATATTTGGGAGCAGCCTATTCTGGTCTCCCGCATAGACAAAGACGGCAGAGAATATGAAAAGATTTTAACAGTTGTGATCAGGTGGTAGGATTGTGTCTTCTCCTTTTGAGTTTCTAACTGTCTGAAATGTTAGCATAGTCTTCATACTAAAATTATTTCAGTAAGTTGTTCTGATAAAATAGTACAAATATAGTCATATTGTTTACATCTGGAGACCCTGAAACTTCCGATTCCAATTCTGAAGCTTTCCCATGAGATACCATATCCACTATTGCTATCTTAATTCTTTAAAATTTTTCTAGGACTCCTGTTGCTTTTATCAGATCTCCCCCTGGCGTCACCTTTAAAAAGTTTTGTCATTCAGGTTACTCTTTAGGAACTATTTTTATTTTAATCAGTAGACATCTCCTTTCACTCTTTTTAGCATTTTGACAGTTTATGAGGAAGCCCTGAAACCCCTATTCAGTGACAAAACCCCACTTGGAAACAAGGCCACCCTGTTAGTACTGCTGTGCAAACATGTCATCAGAATTCTTTAAAACATTTATATTTCAAAATATCCCATGAAGATACTATCATATTTACAGAACACTAAAAGAAGTGGAATTGTGATAGGATTATCAAGGGAATTTAGCAGAAACCAATAGCAACAGAGACCTTGTTTCTCTGGGTAAGCAAAAATACAGTTGGTTAAGAAATGTAGTTCAAGCAGCCTGTTATCAAGACCCAGTAAGCCTTTTCTATCCACTTAATACCCAGTCTTACATCAGTGTTTACTCTTAGTGTCAACAGTAAGTGGAAATGTAAATATCTTATCGGGAGACTACGTTCTGCACACAATCTAGCAGACATTTTATTTATTTATCTATCTATTTATTTTGAGCCAGAGTCTCACTTTTTAGCCCACTGGTGCAATCTTGGCTCACTGCAATCTCTGCCTCCCAGGTTCAAGCGGTTCTCTTGCCTCAGCCTCCCAAGTAGCTGGGATTACAAGCTCCTGCCACCATGCCTGGCTAATTTTTGTATTTTTAGTAGAGACAGGGTTTCACCATGTTGCCCAGGCTGGTCTTGAAATCCTGACTTCAGGTGGTCCACCCACCTTGGCCTCCCAAAGTGCTGGGATTACAGGCGTGAGCCACCGTGCACAGCCTAGCAGACATTTTATTGATGTCTCCCTTTAGCTTTCTTAACTTGACTTCAGAGTCCCCTATTATTTGAAGCAAAAGAGAAAAAAAAAAAAAAAAACAAAAAAGCAAAAACAAACATGTGAAATAAGATATCAGTGTTTTGTAAAAAAATCTCAGTGCATAACAACCCCTCCTGTAGCTAGGGAAATAAAGAATTATGATTCATTCTCTTAAATGTTTTTGGCTCTTAAGCTTCTTAAAAAATATCTTTAAATACATTATTTCATCCAATTCTCACAAGCACATTTAGGGCATTGGTATTGTCCTATGTGACAGATAAATATACTGAGGCTCAGAGAGATAAGTGTCTTTCCAGTGAAGACCCCAGGGGCCCCTCAAATCCTAGCTAGGACTCTCTCCCATGTTGCCACACTAGGCATAGACAAGTATCGTCACTGTAATAACACAACGGCTACAAAGTGTAAAGAGCTATGCAGGTGTGAATCTCAGTCATTTCTTCAGATCCGCCACTGGAACTTTCATATAGCCTCTTTCTACCTTCCAAGGACATAACTACTTCAAAAGTGAACTGTGATCTTGTCAGAGCTTTGGTGTCTCTCTGGACTTTATGCCTTGGAATTGAGCCAACCCACCTGACCAATTCCACCCTCCTTTCCTACCCTCACCCTGATTTTGTTCTTGCCTCAGGCTCTTTTTAGGATCTACATCCCTTCTCTGATTCCCTCTGCCTCTAGCACTTGGGTGCCCATCAGCTCCTCTTGACGTCCTCCTGCTGCTCAGGACCTCCTACCTGTGACCTCCACAGAGCTTCAGAGTGGAGGCCAGCACCACATCCTTTGGCCTTCCTAGGCACAAAGAAAGAATCTCTACTTCTCTCCCATTATCTCTGAATCATCCCAAGCCAAAGTCCAGCCCTCCCTCACAGTGACAACCATGGAGAACCAAGAAGGAGACCCGGCCCAGTCCTATGCATTCAAACTGGTAGGACTCAGGAGTTCAAGAGGTGGATTCAGGTGAAGACTCGGAGTTCCTTGAGCATAAGATTTCTGGGAAAAGAGGACATGGAGTATTTGGTGAGCAAAACCTAAACTGTCATATGCATGACTATAAATGTTGGTGGCCTGAGAGGTGGTGCAAAGCCTGGAGTCCAGCCCTACCTTTAGGTCCATCTTCCAGAGAAATCCAAACCTATGGGAGTCTGTGGCAGTGAAGAACAAGAGCATCTCTACAGTGGTCCTCATGCTTCCTGACTTGACCGTGACCCCCGAACCCATACACCTTCCCTCCCCAGTGAGATCCCCTAGATCCTGCTTCCAGCTCCAGGATTCTTCTCTTGTCATTTTCCTTGCAGGAAAATGCATGGAAGATGCATTTAAATTCCAATGCTTCATGACATACAAAAACAGAATCATATTTCACAACAAAACCTGAACTTATTTTGGTTCTCACATGCAAGGAACCAGGACAATAACTTTTTTTCCTACAGCAAACTACCTAGAAAGTGATTTTTTAATCTTTCTTAGAAAATTGAGAGAACCAAGACCCATCAATCCATAGCATATATTTATTGAGCATCAAGAAAAGGTTAAGTGGTATGCTTGATGGGAAGAAGCATGCAACATGGGCCTGCCTTTCAGTCTAGTTGTGGTGATAGGATACAGAGGCATGTGGAACCCTCATTACACTGTTACATTGCAATTCAAGTCAGCAGACACTTGTATAGACCCTCCAACCCAGCCTGCTTCCTGACCAAGGCTTTAGGATCTGCCCCAGCAATGTCACCCTTACTTCCATTTCTCAGGCCCCATCCATCTTGTTCTAATGCAAAACTATTCAACAAACCAGCCATACATGGCGAGGCTCAGCATCTTGTCTGCTTAGCAGTGAGGTTAGTCTGAGGTCTGATAACTGGGTTTCTACTGATGGCTCAGGTCTTATTTCTTGCATATTGTCCATCCCACTTTGAGGTCTAGAAATTTTCTCTGCCCCCAGTCTCTTATTTATACCATGTACATGTCCTCCTGAATTTCTGAGTGTCCCTCAACCCAGATCCCAAGTTGACAATCTCTGCCTACACCTGCACAATGCATCTTATGGTGCTTGTGGAAAACCAAGAACAATCAAAACGATAAGGTACAACAGCCATTGAGAGCCAAGGGTGTCCCAGTGTCACCGTGTGAGTATCAGGAACCTGCTTGAAGCAGCAGCTGCAGGTCACTGGCCTCAAGGTCATAGCACCCCCCTGAGAACAAGGCCAGACACTGGCTAGGTTTTCACCTTGGCCACCTGCTTCTCTAGAAACTGCCAATTCAAACCAGAGTTCAACCTAGTCATGATTCTGACAAGCAGCTGCATTTCTGATAAATAATTAGTTCTCAAATTAACTGCGACCTTGATATCTGCCAGAGCAAACCAATGCACAAAGATTTTTAGAGAGCAAATGTTTTAAGATTTTGTTTTGTTACTCATGCGATTTTCAAAATCACATCATTTTAAGCACTTGATTTTAGATATCATAAAACCTTGCTGTCTGGCAAGATTCCTGGGTAAAGTGTGTGTGTGCGCGCACGTGTGTGCATGGTGGGGTGGTCTAAGGTAACTCGGTGATTCCATATTTAAATACAGTGAATTCAGAAATTAAACTCATTGAGTTTAAATTCTATCTACTTTCACTCCTCTTTCCAATGAGGAGGTGCTGGACCAAGAGCCATTGCCTGGGGTTACTGGCTCTGCTAAGCAGTGGCTTAGTGGCCTTCATGTGGTCCCTGTGCCTATGAACTGGCCTCACAGTTGATGCCCATGTCCTACCATGGCTTCTAGTCACTGGGCCCCCATCTGCTTCTTCCTTGTTCTGATGTCAAGCTTTTCCGGATGGGCCAGCTCATTCTCAGCCACCTCTGAGCCCCTCTCAGGGGGCCATGGGGGGAATTCTCAGGCTCTCTCTCATGTCTCTTGGAGCAAGTTACACATGGTGTGCCTCCCCCAAGTCCAGAGGCTGCCACTCCTCTGTCAGCCATTGGGATATTTCCATGCAGGCCCCAAGAGGGAGCATTCATCTATTCACACTTTCTCTAATTGCCAGTGTAGTCAGAAATCCAGAAAGAAGGGATATACAGATAACATAGATGTAAACATAGGGATACTTGCCTCCTTAAACAATTTATTGGAAATAATATGATTATACTTTTTTTACTCTGGAAGTATTTATTGAGTCCTACTATGTGCCAAGTATTGTTCTAGAGGCTGGGGAGACAGTAAAAAGCAAGACAAGAATCCTGGTCTCACGAGAATTAGATTCCAATGCATCAAGACATACAAAAACCAGGATCTCATTTCACAATGAAAACTGAGCTTATTTTGATTCTCACTTCAACAACCCATGAAATGTTAAATTTCCCCCCAAACAGGAAAGGCCTGCAAGTTCTGTAAGTTCTAAGCCAATTCTCACGATATAAGAGTTGTACATTCCCAGGACCGTGCTGTGGGTTGCTTTCAGAGTTTTGAAAAGTACAGAAATGACCTCTGTTAAGACAATATAAATAGTTATCCATTACTTGATTTTAGATATCATAAAAGCTTTCTATCTGTGTTTTGGGTCTAAGGTAACTTGGTAATTCCATATTGAAACATAGCGAATTCAAAATTTAAACTCAGTTCAAGAGTTTCCGCCTCTATCTACTTTCACTACTCTTTCCAATGAAGAGGTCCCTGGACCAAGACCAATTACCAGGCACCAGGCCAGGATTTTTGCATATATTATCTCTAATTCCTAGTGCGACTCTAAGGTGAATTTCATTATTATCAGTCCTACTTTGCAAATGGGAAAACTGAGGCTGATTGAATTTAAGTAAGTTGCCTGAAGTCACCCAGGTGGTAAGTGGATGAGCCTTAATGGAACACAGTTGGCCTGATTTCACTCTGCTTCCCCACAAATAGTAGGCGAATTCATTTAAAAGTATAAGTAGAAATTTTTGGAGCGTTCCTTTAAACAAAAACTTTGCCCTTTGTATTTAAGGGGGTGTATGTGTGAGCTGGAGGAATGAGTGAGAATGTTGGCCTGGGGAGGAGAGGATGACATAGACAAAGTAAACACTAAAGTCTGTGAAAACACTCACAACTGAGGACCAATTAAAATGATCAAGCATGTCAGAAGGCATAATGTTAGGAAGACGTAAGAACAGAATCCGTTTTGCAAATGTTTGGTTCCAGCTAAGCCTCTGGAAACAGATCTTGAGGAGGCAGAGAGGAGACAGGAAGGCAGGCCAAGGGCAACTGTGCTGTGGACAGCCATCCAACACCTCCTCGCTGTGCCTTCTTCCCTTGTTCCCCATGGCCCAAAACTAAAGTGCCTTCTGCAGTCCCCATTTAGCCAGCCTTCCTACAGAAGTACAATCTCTTTAATCGCATCCTCGATCTTCATCCCGGACCCAGTCTCCTAGGGACATGCAGGTTACCCCTGGACCATTCCATCTGTCCAGGATTCACCAAGTACCCATCCAGCTCACACCTCTGGGTTTATCTCTATGAAAATCAAATTATCCACCTGAGCCATCTTCCCTCATGGAGCCCTCGAAGCGTGCAAAAGGAAAGCCACCTGTGAGCCAGGCTTCACCAGGGCGGGTCCCACGGAAACAGGAGAGAGAAGGCAGATGGTAAGAACAGTAGGGTCTGCCCCACCCATGAAGGGGCCCTTGAAAATCAGATCTAAACAGAGCTTTATCTTTGCATCTGCCTCTGTTGGGCATCTCTCACTTTGTCCTGCTTTGTGGACATGTCTTTCTCTTTCATACGATTATGAGTTCCTTGAAGTACTTACTTACACAGTAAGTGCTCCATAAACCTTCTTTAATGCTCCATCAATATTCTCTCCTCTTGAGAAGAGGAGGGACCCCAGAGTGGCCTGCTGTGCAAGGAAAGCACAGTCTGGACAAACAGTGGCAAAGTATCAGTAGACCTCCCTCCTCTCCTCCAATCAGCCTTACCCGACCCTTTCCCTTTCTGGATTTCTGTTCTTGGGAACAAAAGTGATATCATGACCATGACCACGTATGGTGAGTGGAAACACAAAGAACAGAACTGATTAGGCTGTTTGGAGTTTCCTATCACATGACCTATATGGAAACAAAGCCACATCAGATGTTCCATTCACAGCACTCAAAGTTTTCCTCTGCATTTATCTTAAGTTAGTTGTCTTACGAATTATTTTTATTTGTTCCCTTTCTAAGGGAATATGTACTATTTTAGTTTTTTAACATTGTCCTTATAATATCCATCTTTGGAAAAAATTTCTGGAACATGGGCAGGTGTATTTGATTCCCAATGTAGTGATAGCACTAATACCTCATGGTAAGCTGCATTAGGACATTTTCTCTAAGCCTTGATTTATGCAGAATTTACATTTTCAGGCTAATGCTTGGAAAATAAATTGTGAGATGAATGAAGTTTGTTTTGAATATCCTTCCTCCTCTACCATCCCACTGTACCTCAAACCCCCACCTCCACCCATCCTTGCCTGCAATGAGTACCTCAGCTCTCATGCCCAGAGTCTTCTACAGGAAAGAAAAAGTGTTAAGAGCTTGTTCTCTGTGGCCAGCCTGCCTGAGTTCAAATCCAAGTTCTAATCCTTCACTAATTGCTGAAAGGTCTAGGCAACACTAGACCTTTCTGTTACTTACTTTATTCATCTGCAAAGTAGAAATAATACTAGGCTACCACAAGGGTCAAATGTCTTAATAGATGTAAAGCACTTAGAACAATGCTTTGCACTTAGAATGCACTGATTAATAATGTTACGCCCTTATCCTTCCTGTTCTCATCCCTGATTCCAGTGATACTGTTTGACAGTTGCACCGAGATACTATGGCATGGACCTGTTGTGACGGCCAGCCCCTCCTCTTTTCACTTCCCTGTCCACTCACACCAACCACTCCTTTGCCAGTGACCTTGACTCCCTTGCCACCTTGCCTGCCTTTGCTCCGATGTAGCTGTGGGTATGGGCTGTACCCACCAGCTGCTGCTTGGCCTCCCCTGTCCTGCTTACTGGGAAGCCTGCAGCCGCTGCTTGGCCTCCCCTGTCCTGCTTACTGGGAAGCCTGCAGCCTATCCCAAAAGGTGCCTACCTTCAGCCCCAAGTGGTTTTGGCTGGCCTCAGTATAGGCTTCCCACCTGGCAGAGGGGAGTAACATAAGTTGTAAGCCTGATCCTACAAAGCGAAGAGTGGTTCTGCTCTGAAGCCAGGAGATACCCTAGCACTGTCCTTTTTCTCTTTTCAGAGGACCTCAATTCCAGGGACAAATCTTTGGCCTCTGTCACACAGGACCGAGTACAAGGCCTCCTTGCCGAGATTCTGGGGAGAAACTAGCTCATATCAGTGTATGAGTTCCTCCATTACAAATTCTTCTCCCCTTGCTTTGAGGACGGGCACAGCCCAGGACATCTGAAAGGGCTGAAGGTCGCTTATCTGTTAATCACGCCCTTCCATAGAGTAGAATCTGTCCCTCACCCAGCTCCTAGGGTCCCTCCAGCAACAACCTCTCCTTTCCCAGCATTGCTCCACAACCTTCCCCCAGCACCCAGCAGCCCAATGTACTGATGCAAAGGACCTGGGGCTCACACAGAGGCCCTCTCCTCACATTTTATTCTCCCAGAGGCAGGAACACTCATATCATTGAGACTTGCAGTCCCTGGCACAGGCCATCACTCCAAGGCCAGGGCATTGAGAGGATGCGCAGAATTAGCCTTGGGACCTCATAGCAGGTTGAGATCGGGCAAGGCAGACCCCAGAATTATCTGAGCCAGAGAATGGGGTCAACACTGGTATGGGGTCAGGAGCCAGGACGCAGTCCCCCTCAGGCAAAGTCAGCTAGAAGACCCTGGTTTCTAGATGTTCAGCTAAGAATGGGACCCCACTCAGATTCTGAATTCTTCAGATGTCCCTTCTGGTATCATGGAAACAACTTGACCAGGTGCTTGACATATGTTGAAAGACTTACAATAGGCCAGTATTTTACATAATAATTTGTATAATCCTTAGAAAAATTCCCCAGAATAGATGACATTACACCGTTATTCCAAAATGAGAAAACAGAGGCACAGAGAAAAAAAGCAAATCCTCGAAGGTCACGTGGCTCATAAGTAACGAAAAACCAGTTGGATTCGAAAACGCATGCTCTTAACCACTACCTTGCACAACCTGGGTTACAGCTGCAGCTCTGCAATTGCTTCGCTTGAAAATCTAGGCTTACTTCTGAGCTTCAATTTTCTCTTTGTTACTTCCCTCTCAGGTAGAAGATTATGAGAAATAAATAAATAAATTGGTGCATATAAAGTCCTCACCATGATACCTTAATAGTAAACATGCAATGAATGTTAGCACCCCAACAACTTCATATCATTACTATTACTAGTGCCAAATATCCACGTGGATTGTTGTCAGAGTTCACCTGCCTCACCCTTTCCTTTGCCAGTTTCCCTGCGCTCGCATAGATCCCTGACAGCTCCCGGTTACTGCCAGGCTGCCTCCACCCCAGTTTCCAGATATTAAAGAAAGACCTCTTTTGATCTGTAAAATAATCCTATGATGTAAATAGAGCTGAGATTTAGCAAGATTAAGCACGTTACCCAAAGAGAATTTTTCTGACTCTAAAACAATCTCTATAAAATTGAGTACAGTGTTTTAATTTTTTTTCAATTGCAAACTCAGCTTTGAAAAAAATATTATGAATAAACAAAAGCACTGCCATGGATCCCACCATCCTACCACAGTAGTCATACCCATGTTTCTGTATTACTCACCAGGCTTTTCCCCACCAGCCGGAAGAGGCTGACTTCTTTTCTGCAGATTCACTGCCTACAGGAAGCAGCTGATAGCACAGCTCACTCCAGTGAGGGCTGGTCCCAAAATCGCACCAAGGGATTCTAGAGTGATGATGGAAGAAATCCAGAATGACTCTAAGTTAACCTGAGCAGAAAAACATAACTAAACTAGAATAGATACTAAGTTGACACAAGCATCCCTTTAGAAGCAAATCAGAGTCTCTTTGTGCCATTATTTCCTCCTAAATTACACTACATCAAATTCTCTCCTATGAGCTGTTAAAATTATGTAGGCATATAATCTATCCATATATTTATTAACTATTAAGGAAGCCAGAACCAAAGGTGAAATACAAATTTTTATCCTGTTCTTTTCTTTACCCCCATATCATTGACCACATCAAGTCTGTTTTTTCGAGTTTGTCTTTTTTTTTTTAGTTAGGAGATTTTTTGGAAATAAGGACCTCCTGTAATAAATTTTGTATAGAGTGGTAGAAATATGTGACCATCTACTGTCAGTGTAGGAACCGACCCCCTTTGAACATCTTCTTATGGTATATGGGTTAAGACAGAAGAAAAATGGGGAAGGCAGTTAGAGATGATAAAACTCTAGCTTGGCCTGAGTGTCCTCTCCCTTCTTGCCAACCACCTGAAGCTCCAGGTGATCTTTCTCCATTTTGTCCATTTTTGATCTGATCACCAATTGCGCAACACTGATGCATTTCATCGGTCTTCATGGCAGGCCTCCTCCTACACATACTGCTTGGTTAGAAGGTATTAGCAGGAATACAAAAAGAGGTATAAAAAATGCACCCTGATGCAAGGAGCTTATAGTTCAACTGGGACTAGAAGACCTGGGACTGATTCCCAGCTCCTTCACTTACTATCTGGGTTAGCATGAGCAGTTTATTAAAATTCGTTTTCTGTAACATAGGGCAAACAATAATAATAGTGTCTATACCTGACAAAGGGTTGCTGCTAAGATCAAAAGGGGTACATTCTGGGGAAGGACTTTATTCATAGGAAGTGATATTCAGAAATGTATTATTAACACGTACATAAGGTACATATACAATTTAAAACAGCACCTCTCAGGCTGTCATCATTTTACAAGTTTGGATCTTCCAAGATGATCCTTTGAGAGACATGTTTCCAGCAAGATGTGATGCATGCAATTCAGGTAAGCTGCCGTCAGGTACAGTCTTGCCTGAAAAAGTAGTTGACATTTTGACACAGTTTGCAGGCCAACCAAATGACCTGCGTCAAAATTGATGCACCAGGCAGGAAGAATGACAGCCTGGTCTGAGCACAGAAAGTGACTAACTTCACCAAATGTTTACTGAGTGCCTTCTGTGCATCATGCACTGCCCTGGGAATAAAAAGACACAAGGCATGATCCCTGCTCTCCAGGAACTTACGGTTTAGTAAAGCAAACTGAAAATTACAATGGGACAGTTGTACAGTAGGATTGTATACACCCTGATGGGCCCACAGGGGAAGAGTGCCTGCCTGGGAGACTTGGGACGGAAGGGACTTTCCAGGGAGGCTGCTGTTTGAGCTGGAACCTGCAGAATGAGCAGGAGTTTCCAGGCAGAGTCACAGTGCACTGACACTTCTGGAAGAAGTTTCACAAACTCCAAGCTTTTCTAGTGTGTCTTCCTCTAGATGAGCCTTTTCCAATTAGGAGAAGAGTCTTTTTGTGAGCACCTCTACTCTTAGCTATCTGCTCTTGTGTATAACTTTTTTACATCAAATAGTTTGTTGAGTAGCTGTTTCTTTTAGCAGTTCTATAAGTTTAATGGCTTGTGTGTAAATATATTTTCAATAATGTTTCATCTTATGCTCATGATGAAAAATTCAAACAGCACAAATTTGTTCAGGATACAGTAAAGAGCTATATTCATAGTACAGCAGGTGGACCTTCTCCTTGCAGCAGAGGAATACTGGAGAAGGGGGATTCCAGAGGGTAAGGTTGGAGGAGCTGGGCTGGGGGAGAGACTAGAGTGGATCTTAAATTTTAACACTAGGAATTCTGGCAATGTTAGATATGGAAGGATTTTGTTTGTTAGTAATAAAAGCAGAGTGTTAGGAAATTAAATCTGATGATATACAGTTTAAACTCATTTTTCAAAGGATAGATTATAGATAGAAAAGGATAATGAGAAATATAATATGGTAAGATGTTACATTTGTAAATGGGTAAAGGGTAACGGGAGTTCTGGTAACAGTTTTAGCAACTGTTCTATAAACCTGAATTGCTTAAAAATAATAATTTTTTAAAACCATGATAATGGTGAAGAGGGAAGCCCAGATCAGAACAAGTAAAGGAGGAAGATGTGGTGACTCTGACCCAGGTAGCTAGACAGAGGTTTGGAGCCCTGTATGAACAGTTCTGTCAGATGGGGCACCATCTCCTGACTGACAGACAGACAGACAGGGGATATCCGTTCTGGCATAAATCAGAAACTGGTCACCAATCTGCAAAATACATCCTGTTCTGTTACCAGATACAATAACATATGGATTTTTCCCTGTTAGGGTAAATACTAGTGTCTAGTCACATGACGATATTTTATCAAAACCTTGACGTTCCCAAATGATGAAACCTCGTAGTGATGGCTGGATTTTAAAAGCACACATCAGCGGAACTGTTGTTTCTCTCTCTGGAACATGGCAGATGGAGTCTGAAGTGTACAACCAGTGGAATGGAAAGATGTAATTTTTTGTGTTTATGTCATCTAGTGCACTCACCCAGACATGTTCCCAGTAGACTACCCTTTGTACGGACTGAAGACTAGAACTGGAGATGTGCATAAGGGCATGCTGCAAAATTACAATCATTTGCATGAGCTAAAGAGGAGGTGTTCAAATTACATTTAAAATGAAAAGCTATTTACCTGTTACTATGAATATACTATGAATAAACGCAACAATCTCATTTAACCCTTCCCATCTTCACACTCAATATTTTAGAAAAGATAAAACCTTAGTTCAAAGGAATTAAGCATTCCAAAGGCCACACAGAGTATAGATTTGTCTTTCTGGCCTCTCTTTCTTTTTTTTTTTTTGACAGTATGCAGGACGTTTATTGGGTGTTGCTCTTGGAATCAATACCTGTGGAGAAGTGAAAGAAGTATGATTGCTCAGCTAACAATTTCTAGAGGGCATCTGAGCTATGAGCTGTCAATAGCCAAACCTCTCAGTAGCTACAGGAGTGAGTACTTCAGTCCTGCGAGGGAAGTGAGTAGATGTGAGAGGCATACCATAGTATCCACTACAGACTTAAATATATTTCCCCATAAATATTCCTATGTGTATATCTAAGGGACAAAGATATTTTAAAAAACATATTTCTGATGCCATTGCCATATCCAAATTTGGTTATCAATAATTCATTAATATCCAATCTGTATTCAGCATTCAAGTTTCCAATTGTCTGATAAATATAACTATAAATTATTTATTTATTTATAGTTTGCTTGATTTGGGGTTCAAGTAAGGTCCACAAATTACAATCAATTAATATATCTTTTTATTTATTTTATTTTATCTTTAAAATGACACATGATAATTGTGCATATTTATGGGGTATCTAGTGATGTTTTGATACATAAAATGTATAGTGATTATATCAAGGTAATTAGCATAGCCATCATCTCACACATTTATCTAATAAGGAGCCTTAACTCTTCTTTTCTTTCCTAAAAGTAAGCAGCATTTGCCTCATCAGGAGCTGACCTCACACTCAGTTACTCAGATAGGCTCAGTAATTCTAAAGCTAAAATCCTTTTTGCAGAAATTGATTCAGGATTGGGATTGCAACCCAAGTTGGGCCATTAAAATACACATAGGCCAGGTGTGATGGCTCACGCCTGTAATCCCAGCACTTTGGGAGGCCGAGGCAGGTGGATCACCTGAGGTCAGGAGTTCAAGACCAGCTTGACCAACATGAATAAACCCCATTTCTATTAAAAATACAAAATTAGCCAGGCATTGTGGCGCATGCCTGTAATCCCAGCTACCCGGGAGGCTAACGCAGGAAAATCGCTTGAAACTGGAGGCAGAAGTTGAGGTGAGCTGAGATCATGCCATTGCACTCTAGCATGGGCAACAGGAGCAAAACTCCATCTCAGGAAAAAAAAAAAAAAAAATTGACAGATAAGCTGGACACGCTGGCTCACGCCTGTAATCCCAGCATTTTGGGAGGCCAAGGCAGGCAGATAGCCTGAAATCAAGAGTTTGAGACCAGCCTAGCCAATATGGTGAAACACTGTCTCTACTAAATATACAAAAATTAGCTGGGCATTGTAGTGGGTGCCTGCACTCCCAGCTACTAGGAAGCCTGAGGCAGGAAATTGCTTGGACCCAGGAGGCAGAGGTTGTAGTGAGCTGAGGTCATGCCATTGCACTCCAGCCTGGGTGACAAGAGCAAAACTCGATCTCAAAAAAAAAAAAAAAAAAATACATGTAGACATTCCTCCTTAGTCTTATGGGTGTGCTTTTAAAAGCAAGGCCTTCTCTTCAGCCCCGGACCTCAATGAGAAGTTATGGAGTAGTTCCTGGTGGTTACTGGTCAACATCCTAGGACTCTAAGCGTGGCCTGCCTCAGGATAGAATAATCCTGTCTTACAAGGAATGCTAAAGGGAGTTCATCACACTGAAAGAAAAGGATGCTAACATGTAACAAGAAAACATCTGAAGCCACAAAACTCAATGATAAAAGCATACAGACAAATTTGGAATACTCTCATACTATAATCATGGTATATAAACCATGTATATCTTTAGCATGAATACTAAAAGACAGAAAACATTGTAGATAATTATAACTACAATAATTTATTAAGAGATAAAGAATATAAAAATTTTAATTGTGGCATCAAAAATTTTAAGTGTGGGCAGAGAAGGGAGTTAAAGGGTATAGTTTTATTTGTTTTTTATTTGTTTCTTTGCAATTAGAGTTAAGTTGTTACCAGTTTAAAATAACTTGTTTTAACTACAGGTGTTTTTTGTAAACCTCATGGTAACCACAAAGCAAAACCTTACAATAAATACACTAAAAATGAAAAGCAGGAAACATACTACAAGAGAAAAATCATTTAACCACAAAGGAAAACACTAAGAGAGAGAAAAACAAAGGATCTACAAAACAACTAGAAAACAAGTAACAAAATGGCATTAGTAAGCCCCTCCCTATCCATAATAACATTGAACATAAATGAATGTGAATGAATTAAATTCTCCAAATAGAAGACATAGAATGGCTAAAAGGATTTAGAACAACAAGGCCCAACTATATGCTGCTTACAAGAGACTCACTTCACCTGTAAGGACAGACTGAAAGTGAAAGACATAAAAAGATATTCTATGTAAATGGAAAGTAAGAAAGAGCAGGAGTAGACATACTTATATCAAATAAAAGAAAGCCAAAAACCATAAAAAAGACAAAGAAGCCCATTATACAATGATAAAGAAGTTGATATTGTAAGAGGATATGACAATTATAAATAAATTTATAATTATAAATATATCTATATGTATCCAACAATGGAGCACCTAAATATATAAAACAAATATTAATAGACTAAAAGGAGAGATAGACTGAAATACAATAATAATAGAGGACTTCAACATCACATTTATACCATTGGACAAACCATTGAGACAAAAAAATCAGCAAAGAAACATCACAGTTAAATGGCACTCTAGATGTAATGGACCTAACAGTCAGGTATAGAACATTCCATCCAACAGCTGCAGAATACATATTCTTCTCAATAGCACATGGAACATTCCCTAGGATAGATCATACATGTAACCACAAAACAAGTCTTAACAATTTTTTAAAAATCAAAATTATATTAAGCATCTTTTCTGACCACCATGAAATAAAACTAGAAATCAACAGAAGGAACTTTGAAAACTGTACAAATACATGAAAACTAAACAACATGCTCCTGAATGACCATTGGATCAATGAATAAATTTAAAAGAAAATTTTAAAAATTACTCAGACAAATGGAAATGAAAACACAACTTTTCAAAACCTTTAGAAACAACAAAAGCAGCTCTAACAGGCAAGTTTATAGCAATAAAAACATCTAAAAGGTAGAAAGATCTCAAAAAAAAAAAAAAAATCCCGCTGCAGCAGACTTAAACATACCTGCCCAGCAAAAAAAAAAAAAAACAAAAAAAAAAATCCTAACATTCCACCTCAAGGAACTAGAAAAATGAGAACAAATGAAACCCCAAATTAGCAGTAGAAGAAAAGAAATAATAAAAATTAGAGCAGAAATAAGTGAAAGAGAGACAAAAAATCAACACAAAAGATCAACAAAACAAAGAGTTTTTTGAAAAGATAAAAATTGATGAACATATAGCTAGACTAACTACTGTGGTTTGAATCTGTCCCCCAAATTTCATGTGTTTGAAAATTAATCCCTAAATTTATATTTGGTGGTATTTGGAGATGGGGCTATTTGGGAGGCAATTAGGATTAGATGAGGTCATGATGGTGGGGCCCCATAATAAGATTAGTGGCTTTATAAGTAGATAAAGAGGCATGTAAGCTAGCATGTTCTTGCCCTCTTGCCATGTGATACCTTCCACCATGTTATGATGCAAAAAGAAAACCCTAACCAGCTAGAGCTGCTTGACCTTCAATTTCCCAGCCTCTAGAAATGTCAGAAATAAACTTCTTTTGTAAATAAATTACCCAGTATGTGGTTTCCTGTTATAGCAACAAAAAAAAATGGACTAAGACACTAAAAAGAAAAGATAGATGACTCAAATAAATAAAATCAGAGATAAAAAGAGGACATTACAACTCATACCAGAGAAACACAAAGGATCGTAAGAGACTATTATAAATGACTACATGCCAATGAATTGGAAAACCTAAAAGAAAGGAATAAATTCCTGGACACATACAACCTACTAAGATTGAATCATGAAGAAATAGAAAACCTGAGCAGACCAATAATGAGTAATAAGATTGAATCAGTAATAAAATCTTTCCCATTAAAAAAAAAGCCTAGGACCTAATGGCTTCACTGCTGAATTTTACCAAACATTTAAAGAAGAGCTAACCAATTCTTCTCAAGCTATTCTCAAAAAATAGAAAAGGAAGGGAATTCTTCCAAACTCACTCTATGAGGCCAGAATTACCCTGATGCCAAAATTATAAAAAGATACAAGAAGAAAAATAGGCCAATATCCCTGAAGAACACAGATATAAAAATCCTCAACAAATTACTAGTAAACTGAATTCAGTAGCACAGTGAAAAGATCCTTCACCATGAAAAAGTGGAATTCATCCCAGAGATGCAAGGATAGTTCAACATATACAAATGAATAAACAACAAGTAAAAAATCCAATTTATGATAGCTACAAAAAATAAAATAAAAAACCTCGTAATATATTTTTTAATTTCAATAGGTTTTTGGAGAACAGGTGGTGTTTTGTTACATTAATAAGTTATTCAGTGGTGATTTCTGAGATTTTAGTGCACCCATCACCTAAGCAGTATACACTGTACCCAATGTTTAGTCTTTTAACCCTCATCCTGCTTTGAGTCCCCCAAAGTCCATTGTATCATTCTTATGCCTTTGTGTCCTCATAGCTTAGCCCCCACTTATAAGTGAGAACATATGGTGCTTGAAAACCTCAGAATAAATTTAGCCAAGGAGGTAAAAGATCTCTGCAATGAAAACTATAAAACATTGATGAAAAAAATTGAAAAGGACACAAAGAAATGAAAACGTATCTTGTGTTCATGGATTGGACGAATTAATATTGTAAAAATGCCCACACTGCCCAAAGCAATCTACAGATTAAATACAATCCCTATCAAAATACCAATGACATTCTTCACAGAAATAGAAAAAAATCCTTATATTTGTGTAGAACCACAAAAGACCCTGAATAGCCAGAGCAATTTTGAGGCAAAAGGATAAAGCTGAAGGCATCACACTACATGACTTCAAAATATACTACAAAGTTGTAATAACCAAAACAGCATGGTATTGGCATAAAAACAGACACATAGACCAATGGAACAGAATAGACAATCCAGATATAGATCTAAACATTTATAACTGATTTTTAATGAAGGTGCCAAGAAGAAACCTTTGGGAAAGAATAGTCCCTTTAATAAACGGTGCTGGGAAAACTGGATATGAACATGCAGAAGAATGAAACTAGACTCCTATCTTTTACCACATACAAAAATTAAACTCAAAATGGATTAAAAACTTAAGTGTAAGATCCCAAACTATGAAACTACTAGAAGAAAACATAACATAAAAACTTCATGACATTGGTCTGGGCAAGAATTATTTAGATAGGACCTCAAAAGCATAGGCAACAACAACAAAAAATAGACAAATTGAATTACCTCACACTAAAAAGCTTTTCCACAGGAAAGAAAACAATCAACAGAATGAAGAGACAACCTATAGAATGGGAGAAAATTTTGAAAGCTATGCATCAGGCAAGGGGCTAATATCCAGAATATATAATAAATTCAGACAACTCAATAGCCAACAAATTTAAAAATCCAACTAATCTGATTTTAAAATGGACAAAAGAAGACATAAACACAGCCAACAGGTAGATGAAAAAATGCTCAATATCACTAATTATCAGAAAAGTGAAAATCAAAATCACAAAATCACCTCAGCTAATGTGGCTATTATCAAAAAGACAAAAACAAAAAACAAATGCCCTCAACAATGTAGAGAAGGTGGAACTCTTATACACTGTTGGTGAGAATGTAAATTAATACACCCACTATGGAGATGACAAACATTCTTCAAAAAATTGAAAATAGAACCACCATATGATCCAGCAATTTCACTGGTGGGTATATAGTCAAAGGAAAAGAAATCAGTATGTTGAAAAGATATCTGTACTCCCATCTTAATTGGTGCACTATTCATACTAGCTAAGATATGGAATCAACTTAAGTGTCCATCAAGAAGCGAATGAATAAAATACTTTAGTATATATAGACAATGGATTACCATTCAGCCATAAAAAATGAAATCCTATCATTTGCAACAATATGGATGAACCTAGTGAAAATGATGTTAAATGAAATAAGCCCAGCACAGGAGAAATACTGTATGCCAGTTCTAGTCAGCCATTTTGCTGATGCCACTCTCAGATTTCAGTGATCTTAACATTTTATATATATATATCTGTATATACACACACACACCGCATCAGTCACAAGCAAATGTTGTATTTCATCAAATGCTTATTCCAGACTCTTTACCTATTTTAAGAAGTCAATTTTTAAATGAAGTTTCATTTTTGTTAAATTGAGCCCTCTGAAAAGGAATGACAAGTCTCTATGCATATGTCATCTTCATTATGTTCTCTGAAGTCTACACAATGAAGGTAATTCCATTTCCACTAAATAATTGCATGAATACAGAGGTTGAACAGCTTTTTCTTCTTGGAATACTTTCCTATCTTGGCTTCCATTACTTCATACTCAGCTGGTCTTCCCCTACCTCACTGGCTACTGCTTCTCTTTCTCTAGCACACTGGCCTCACCAACTCCGTTGGATTTCTAAATATTGAACTGTCCCAAGGCTTGGTCCAAGGCCCTCTACTCAGCTCACTTTATCCCATCTCTTCCTGTCTTCATCAAACACTCAATTTGGATAATATTTATTGAGTGTCTACTATATGCCAGACATCGTTGTAGGCACTGGAAACAGAACAATGAATAGGCGAACAAAGACTCCTCCTCTATAAAGCCTGCATTCTCATGGAAGAGAAAATGAGCAAACAACAACAAAGTGAATTTATAACATTATGTCAGGTAATGGTATTGCTATAAAAAAACGAAGCTGTGTAAGTAGATAATGACGATGGTGCTATTTTTAAACAGGAGGTCTAGCAAAGGACTCTCTGAGGAGGTGACACATCTGGGGAAAGTGGACTATGAGAAACAGGAGTGAAGGATGACTCGTGGTACTTGATAGGAGAGACAGGAAGAATGATGGTGTCTTTTATTAGATAAGGAAGATATATGATTTAGGACAGCAAAACCAAGAATTCTGTTCTCAGTATAAAGGGGTTATATGGATACATTAAGAATGTTATTTAGATATATTGTTTCCTTTGTGAATGATTCCCTTTGCAAGTCTCAGGGATGCTCCCTGAGGACCGGGCTTCTGAGAGCGTCTCACCTGCCACTTCCTAGTCCAGATAGCCTCTATCACCTTCACTAGTTTACAATTGTCCATGATCTCTACAGCTACCATAATCTATAATAATAAAATATGGTTATTTGTTTGGCTATTTACTTGTCTGTCTTGTTCATAGCTACACCCTCAGGGCTTTTTACTTGTGCCTGTCACAGAATGAAAGCTTAGTGAATAATGGTTGAGTGAACAAGGGTAGGTCAATCCTCTGGAGAAGTCAGAACACTTGGTTCTTCTTTTGAATTCAGCTATGCACATAAGCCTATAGCTTTGGGCAAGTCATCTCTATGGTGTTTTCTCAATTTCAGAAGTAGTTTGATGGGATTATTTTTAAAGGCTAATTTGTTCACTTTGAAATAATATTTAAAATCCAGGATTTTTATTTAGTCTGACCAAATTTGTAACCAGACCTCATTTTTATAACAACAATGCAGAAGGAATTTCTGATAGAGAATGAGTGAATTGCGTATGGGGAAATTTACCATGGGGATATTGAAGATTCTGCATTCCCATTCCTGGCCCTTCTAAGTCCTCAGTCTCCGGTAGCCATGCATTTGCCAGGCTCACTCGAGGAGCAGGGCAAAACAGCTGGAAAGAAGGAGATGTGAAGGAGATCATTCTCTAGAGCATTACTGAGCACCTATCAAACAGTACAGTGAAGGCCTTTTCAGATTTTCTATCATAGTTCACATGTATCCAAGGGTAATTTGGATATTAAGGCATATCTTCACAAAACCGTGTGAGATAGCCATCACTCCCTTTTCACTGATGGAGAAAATGAGGCTCAGGGAGATGAACCAATTTGCTCTACTCCAGACAAGTGGCAGAAAAAAAAAAAAATGAACTCTGTACTCTCTCTCCACACCACTGTGCTTTGCTCTATATAGTGGATTCCTGCAGCCCAGGGCAAATTCTCTTGCGTATAATCAGTTTCCAGTGGACTCAGGTCTATTCGTTGAATTAACAAATGAAAATCAATTGGATTTTTTAAAAAAACTCTCTAGAACCCAGCGTTCAAGAAACTGACAATTTACTTTCTAATTCATCTAGGAAATCCTACCGCAAAGCTAATTACTGTGTAATTAGATACAGTTATGGGAGACTAATGCCACAAAAAATATCACTTTGTTTACAGAGGCAAGAAAGATTTCTTTTCCGAAATAAGATTTCCTAGGTAAGGAAGAGAGAGACGCCGGGAAAAGCCATTCCCTACATAACCATCTATTGGAAGGTCCTCCATTTCCCTTGTTTTCTTCAGCAATTTTTGAAAAAAATCACTTCGATAAGAAATCTGTTCTTTCCACAATGAAAGGAATTTTCTTCCCACGAAGGTATCCATCCTTATACTAGAAGAGTCTTTCACTCTGATGTGAAAGACACATAGGTAATATCCTCATTTGTGCACACACAAATGAGGATATTACCTATGCCGCATCAATATGTAAAGCTGTGTATATGAATCGTAGCGTTAGGCATGACTCTGAATGAATAACTTGTTTTATTTGGAAGGAAAAAAAAAAACAACCCTGTTTAACATTAAGAGAAAGCCAGAGGAATGAAAAACAATGGAGATGGCTGTACTTCTTTTCTCTCCCAGCCCCACACCAACCCCTTTTTCCTTGGAATGCAAAAATGGTCTGAAAAGAGGAATGGGAGGCCTGTGAATAGAGCAGGAGTCTTCTTTTTGTTCTCTACCAATAAAGGATGACAAATGTGTACAGCGAGGAACTTAAACGTCAACAAAGCAATATCATAAATAGAAAAATAAATAACGTTTATTTTGTACAAGGCGGCGGTCAGTGTAGGGAGCGCGGGCGCTCAGAGCAGCAGGAGGGCGCCCAGCGGCAGCTCGCCCTGGCCCAGCAGGCGGCCCCGCTCCCGGCCGCGGCCCTCGTCCCGAGCCTTGACACGAACCGCCAGGCGGCGCACCTCATCCTCCGAGAGGCCGTCGAAGCAGAAGTCCTGGTCCAAGGCGGCCTTGCGGCTGCGCCCCACGACGGCGCTGCACTGCCGGTGAGCGGTGCCCGGCGGCCGTAGTACGAGGCTGAGGCGGCAGCGGACGGCGCGGGGCACGGGGGCGCCTCCGGCCACGCCCTCGGCGCGGAGCAGCCGGAGGCGGAGGCGCCCGGTTCCCGGACAGTACTCGGCGGCCAGGCGAAGGGCGTCGCCGGCGCGGCCAAGAGCCACGGTGCCCTCGGCCTCCAGGCGCTCGGGGAAGCGAGGCCCGAGCCGACGGCGGGCTCTCGGAGGGGACCCGGGCCGGGACTGGGAGCCCGCGCGGCGCTCCTCGTCCTCGTTCCCGCTGGAGACGGAGCGGGCGCGGGCCCGGCGGCGACTCCTCCCCGCCCGCAGCGCGCGGCTGAGCAGCCCGTTGGGGGCGCGCAGGAGGCGGCAGCCGCGGGGCCGCGGGGCGAGCGCGTCATGGGGCGGGCGCGGACCACCGGGGGCCGCCGGGGTGGCCGGGAGCGGAGCTCGCGGGTCGCGCAGCGTCTCCAGGGGGGCGTCCGGGCCGTCGCCGCCGCCGCCGCCGTAGGTGTGGGCCCGGGGCCGGGGCGCGGGCGGGCCCCCGAGCAGGAGCGACTCCTTGCGGCGCGTGTGCGGGCTCTCCAGCAGCGCGCAGAAGCCGTAAGCGGTGCGCACACGCGGCAGATGCGGCAGTGACAGTGCGGCCTGCGAGCGCGGGTCCCAGTCCGTGTGGCCGGCTCCCCTCGTCTGCCGCGCGAGGCCACAGGTCGGGTTCGGCGGCGCAGCGCCGGGGCAGGACGGCGGCCCGGGCGGAGAGTCGAGCGCGCAAGGCGCCGGCAGCCGCGGCGGAATACAGAATGCGGGGATGCGATTCGGCGTGAGCACTATGGCGAAGGCGGGCTCCGGCGCCGAGCTGCCTGCGGCCGAGGAGCAGAGTTTCTCGAGGAGCCTCATCCTTGGAGGCTGGGAGTGGCCAGAAGTGCGCCTGCGGGGGAGAGAAGCTGCTGAGTTTGGGCGCCTGGAGCTGCTGGAGCCCCTCGACGCGGCTGGATCCCCTCCCCCCGGACCTTGTTGAGGTCCCCACGTGTTTAAGACCCTGGACTAGTTCCAGCTTTGCTCCCCCCGGCACCCACAAATCAGCCCCGCTTCCGTTCTTTGGTAGTAAATAAACGAATAAGTAGAAATCAGACCTTTCCGTCTTCTTCAGTGTCCCCGGGTCTGGTTGCAAGCTCAGTACCAATGGCTCCTAGCCCGCTGCTGGGGCACCAGCTTCAATACTGCGGCCGGCAGAGTGGCGCTCCCCCTCTTATGCCATAGGCTGAGTCCCGCCCAGCCGCCGCGGCCCAACCCCAGGGGCGCTGCACAGCCCGCCTTCCCGCCACCCTCTCCCACGACGCCGGGGACTCTGCACTGGGCGCTCAGCCCTGACCTGCATTTGCAGTGAGTGCGTTGAGCCCCAGACAAGGCCTGGGAAAGGCTGCAGCTGAAGAAAGGGTGCTCTGTCGTCCTGCCAAGGAAAAACTGACGGCTGAAAATGTTTAGGCTTCTTGGAGAAGGTGAAGCAGGATGAGGAAACAGGAAGTTAATTTGGCTAGTAGATAAACCGTCACTCACCCTGCATGCGACCTGAACGTAACCTGCACGTCCTGGGAGCTTCTGTTTTCCTGTCCCCACGCACTCGCAATGTGCAGACCAATATGGTTTCCAAGAATTCATATACTTATTTACCGTCTGTTTCCCTCTGCTGGACTGTGGTCTTCCTGATAGCATCGGCCCTGGCTCAGTCCATGCCCTAAGTATTGGTGAAGTGGGTAAATGAATCTTTGAGAAAGCTTCTGATCGCTCTCGGCCTTTGGGCTAAGATTAAGTGGAGAAAACTTCTGAATGGCTGCTGGCTCTGCCTGTCATCTTGATAGTCACAAAAACATGGGGCTTCTGGCTCGTGCCCTAAAATAACACTTGACGTTTTTAAAGCTACCCCCCTTTTTTTTTGGCTCTAGCACGGAGGCATCCAGTTAGAGAGCATCTTCCGGAAATCTAGATTCCTTCTTCCACCCCCCAACCTACATTTTCTGGGATGAGAAGACTGAAATCCCAGAGGGACCGAGGAAATTCCAGAAAGGTTAAAAAGAACCCGTTAATGGAAGAAGCTGGAGCTAGCAATTTCCTATTTCTTTGGCTTTGCATGTCATGCTTCCTGTGATCTGAAATGCCTTTTCTCTGCTTTTTCTTTATATAAGAATTCCTGCTTATTTTCTGTAATTCAGCCCACACATCATCCCTTTCAGGTGCCTTCACCCAACTCCCCCCTGCTCCAGTTCCTCAGCCCCTGCTCATTTCCTTCCTACATTTTCTTGGGGCCACCATTATTGCAGTTCACATGCTGCTTTGGAATTTTTGGTTTACAGTTTTATCTCCTCTAATAGACTTGTGGGTTTTCAGTGGACAAGGACTGGGGCAGCTCAACCAGAGGGGGATTTAAGGAGTCTATTATGAATATAGGAAAAATAAAAGTCCTAAGATCCAGAACTGAGACTGCCTCCATCCCAGTTGCCTAATCCAGGGTACAAGCCTGCCTGTCTTATTCATCTCCTGTGTAATGCTAACACCCAGGATACAATGCCAGGCAGATAGTAAGGGCTTAGTAAATATTTGATGAATTGTATTAAATTGTTACTGATCTGCAGGTCTCATGACTGTCAGGTGCTTTCAACCACATATCTCTCTAGGTAATTTGATTTCTTTCTCACAGAAAACCAATAAGGAAAACATTGTTTCTGTTTCCCAGATGAGAAACGGAGGGACTTGTCTAGGGTCATTCAAGCTATGATCATAGCCTACATAGCCTAAGTCCTAGTTTTGTTTTTGTTGTTTTTGAGACAGAGTTTCACTTTGTTGCCCAGGCTGGAGTGCAGTGGTGTGATCTCGGCTCACTGCAACCTTTGCCTCCTGGGTTCAAGTAGTTCTCTGCCTCAGCCTCCCAAGTAACTGGGATGACTGGCACCCGCCACCACGCCCAACTAATTTTTTTTTTTTTTTTTAGATAGAGATAGGGTTTCACCATCTTGGCCAGGCTGGTCTTGAACTCCTGACTTCATGATCCACCTGCCTCAGCCTCCCAAAGTGCTGGGATTACAGGCATGAGCCACCACACCCAGCCAAGTCCTAGCTTTTTGGCTTTCTTCTAATTCATTTCTTCTTCCTTCTGTCTTCTTCCATCCTTCCTCCAGTTCATTATAATTCACTGAATTTACTGTGTGTCAGACACTGTGTGATTTGTATCACCCTTTACACCCAGAATGTTAATTCTTACAGCATCTCAGTCTACCGTTAAGTATTTTCCGCTATACTTGCTTTGGAATAAGCCCCATTATTTTTAAATCCCTAAAGGTAAGAAGAGTAAGTGTTTCTCTGGACTAATAATACTTTACTTCTTAATTGACCTACAGGTTCTGCATCCCCCAATTCAACCAACATGTTGGGTAATAATACAAAAAAAATAAGCAATAAAATAACTATTCACATAGCATTTTACATTGTTGTAGGTGTTAAAAGTAATCTAGAGATGACTTAGAGTGTATGGGAGGATGTGCATAGGTTATGTGCGAATACTATGCCATTTTATATAAAGAACTTGAACATCCGAGGATTTTGGTATCTTGAGGGACCTTGGAACCAGTCCCCCCTCAGACACTGAGGGACACCTGCATGCTTTTTTTTTTTTGGCTCTGTCACCCAGGCTGGAGTGCAGTGGCACCATCTCGGCTCACTGCAACCTCTGCCTCCCAGGTTTAAGCAATTCTTCTGCCTCAGCCTCCCAAGTAGCTGAGACTACAGGTGCACAACCTCATGCCCGGCTAAATTTTTGTATTTTCAGTACAAAAAGACAAGAAATTATTACCGTGTTAGCCAGGATGGTCTCGATCTCCTAACCTTGTGATTGATCCACCTACCTCAGCCTCCAAAAGTGCTGGGATTACAGGTGTGAGCCACCGCGCCCGGCCCTGCATGCTTTTTTGATGGGGCAAGTATCGGTCAATATGCAGCCACTAGGGCCAGGGAGCAGTTGCCATTCCTGCTAAAGCCAAATTTTCAGGCAGAAACATCCGGAGGGGTCTCTGACAGGATCATTTCCCTGTGATTCATCAGGCCACTGTGCAGATTTATGGGCAAACGGTCTTCTCTACAGCGGAGCACATCTGCTTTATGTCCTGCAGTAGATGCAGCTCATTTCAAATTAAACCTCAGTGAAAATGGCCTTTGTGACAATGAACACTCAGACACCATATTGGTGGGTGAAAGCCGCTGAAAGCAGGACATGGGATTTGAGTGATTGCACTCCCAGCATTTCCGTGTTTACAGAGCGACGCAATTATGGCTATTAACACAATCCCTATCTAGAGGGTTTTCCAAATCTGTTAGCTTCCCATGAATCAATATTCTATAGAAGAGAAAGTGAGATGCCGGGAAATTAAATTACTTACCCAGGGATACTCTTCAGCTGGTCATTTATTCAACCACAGCTGTAGGCTGGAGCCATAGTTGGAGGCCTGGCTCGTTCCATATTCTTAAATCACACTGGGAGAAAATAAAAAACAGCTCCTCAGTGGAAACTTTGATCGCTCCAGTTGTTTCATTGTTCGTGCCTCATTACCACATAAAGGCCACTATCATCTTGTATACAAAGCTTTGAAATTGTTATTTGAAAGAAACGATCTTCTTAATAACATTAATGTTTACTGACTATGTAGTTGGTGGAAGTCATGTTAAATGCTTCATATACTTTATCTTATCAACCCTATAAAGAAGGTAGAGATGCAGAAACAGGCTCATGAAGGAAAACAAAAACATAACAAAACTTGTTATAAGTCTCACATACAGTAAAAGCAGAGCTGGAACTCAAATCCAAATCCATCTGCCTCATGGTCCTGTGTGTTTACAACCCCTTCCCTACAGTGCCTTTCTCAAAGCCATTTCTCCTGAACCTAGCTCCTGTCTAGGTAGCTAGATAAAAAGAGAAAGAGACCCCTGTTCCAAAGCCTTGAGTTGAAATTTATGCACCTTACTGATTATACTAAAACCTAATATATTAAAGTATGACATTGCCATAAGCAGGAAAGCACCCGTTATGCACAGTAGTGCTGTGCCATTTGTAGACAAAATTCTTGTCTCCCCAAGAAGTGTAGTCATTCTCTTTATTCCGAAAAAAGGATTGGGGTTGTTTGCATAACAAGGACCCAGGGAATTTATCAGCTGCTGGAAACTGATACTATGAAAATGGAAAAGACATGCAATTAACTCACAAATAGAAATATGTCAATACCTATACCATGAGGGTGGAAAGGGCAAGGTGTAAAGGCAATGAAAGAGTCTCTAGTGGGAAGGCTTGGGATTTTGAAAAGTTCTAAAGGAGCCTCATGGTCCACTAGCCTCGGAAAGCCATAGAAGAACCAGTCTGAATGTCTAGCAGTGTGGGAATGGCCATGTCCCTGTACTGAACAAAACACAGTCATGAGAAATAATTATCTAGGAGACTGTAGAAACAGTCTGCATTCTGTTTATAAGATTCATTTATGTTACATATATAGCTCTAGTTCATTTTCACTGACTTATAGTATTCCAGCATTTAATGTACTCTGTTTTCTTGCTGATAGATATTTTGATTGTTTCTGATTCTTCCAGTGCCGGTATGATCATTTGTGTACCTGTCTTCTTAATCATCTGTGCAAAAGTTCTCTAGAGTACATCTCTAGGAATAAAATAGCTGGTAATAGGATATTTGCATCTTCAATTTTAATGCAAAGTCAGTTTCCTCACCATCAATATATAAGATGTCCTATGGCTTCACATCCTCAACTATACTATTATTATCAGAGAGTTACGGAGTTTATGTCTCCCCCCGCCAAATTCATATGTTGAAATCCTAACCCCCAATGTGATAGTATTAAGAGATGGCTGAAGTGATTAGGTTATGTGAGTAGAACCCTGATGAATGGGATTAGAGCCTTTGTAAGTGAGTCCCCAGAGAGCCCTCATATCTTTCCACCATGCGAGGACACAGCTAGAGGGGAGCTTTCACCAGACACTGAATCTGCCAATGCCTTGATCTTGAACTTCCTATCTTCCATAACTGTGAGAAAGGGATGTTTGTTGGTTAGCCGTCCATCTGAGTAACTGGGACCACAGGTACGTGCCACCAGGCCTGGCTAATTTTTGTATTTTTGTAGAGTCAAGGTTTTGCCATGTTGCTCAGGCTGATGTCATACTCCTGAGCTCACACAACACACTCACCTCGGCCTCTCAAAGTGCTGGGATTACAGGCATGAGCCACTGCGCCCAACCCAGATTTTTATTAAATATCACTGTTATGGTGAGTGTTATGGGTTGAACTGTGCCACTACCTATTCGTATATTGAAGTCCTGACCTGAAGTACCTCAGGATGTGACCATATTTGGAGATCAGGTCTTTAAAGAGGTAATTATGGTTAAATGAAATCATTAGGGTAGCCCTTATGACTATCTGTCTTGCTTTTTGTATCTTTATGAAGTCTTTTGAGAAATAAAAGTTTTTCATTTTAATGTAATCACATGTATCAATCTTTTCCTTTGTTATTTTGCTTAAAAAATAATCTTCCCCAAAGTAATAAAGACATTTTTTTCTGTGAAGTAATAAATGTATTTTTTTCTATACAGACAGTCCCTGATTGATGACGGTTCTGCTCAGCGATCTTTTATGATGGTACAAAAGCAATATGCATCCAGTGGAAACCATACTGCAAGTACCCATACGACCATTCTGGTTCTCACTTTCAGTATTCAATAAATTATAGGAAATGTTCAACAGTATTACAAAATAGTCTTTGTGTTAGATGACTCTGTCCATCTGCAGGCTAATGTAAATGTTCTGAGCATGTTTAAGGAAGGTTAGGCTGGGCTACAATGTTTGGTAGCTTGGTTACTAAATGCATTTTGGACTTACCATATTTCAACTGAGGATGGGTTTATTGGGATATAACCCTATTGTAAGTTGAGGAGCACTGGTATTTTCTTCTGATATTTTGAAAGTTTTGCTTTTTTTTACATGTAGATCTTTACACCACCACTGGAGAGAGTTTTCAGTGTTCTCTAAAGATGAAAAGGTCTTCTGTAAGAGGTGGTATGCCCGTTTTGGGAGGTTTTCAAGTAGTCTGGACAATCATGAGGTAGGGAGGTTATAAAAAAATTCAAGAACTATACGGATGTATAGACTATAGTCTATTTGGTCATGGATTTGAGTACAATAGATAGTGTTGCTAGAAAATAGTCCAAGATTTCAAATATTAGATCAGAATACTTAATTTTCCTATCTTGGCTACACTTGGCTTGGTGATTCATTCAAAATCCAGAACCAGCTCTCAGTCATTTACATTTATGTACATAGCAACAGTGTTGTAAATTGCCACACTGCCACCTGTTGGTAATTGAGGAGAAGTAACCTATAGCTTCCTGCCTTGCAACACGACTGTTCTCATTTCATGCTGGGGTCTAGGGACTAAATGACTAAATGCTGTTCTTAATTTTTCATATTTGTCACAGAAAACATAGACTGCCTTGGTTCCTATTCCAGCACCACCCCTATCTAGATATATGAGCCTCAGCAAGTTCTTTAGTTTTTTGTTTTTGTTTTTGTTTGAGACAGCGTCTCGCTTTTGTCACCCAGGCTGGAGTGCAGTGCCATGATCTCAGCTCACTGCAACCTCCACCTCTCAGGCTCAAGTGATTCTCCGCCTGTCTCAGCCTCCTGAGTAGCTGGGATTACAGCCCGGAACACTCCGAGGCTAATGTTTTTTGTATTTTTAGTAGAGACAGGGTTTCACCATGTTGTCTAAGCTGGTCTCGAACTCCTGATCTCAAGTGATTTGCCCACTTCAGCCTCCCAAAATGCTGGGATTACAGGCATGAGCCTCTGCGCTCAGCCAGTTCCTTAGTTTTTTAAGCCTAAGTTTTTCATCTATAGATTGAGGTTAATGATTTTAACTATATCCTAGGTTTATGGTGAGTAGCAACCCACTTAAAGTCATTTTGATATAGTGTCCAGGATTTGCTCAGTAAACCTTATCTATTTTTTAGTAGTAGTAACAAAGGAAACAGTGTTTCACAACTATACTCATTATTATTATTATATCAGATTAAATTTTTAGGACACAGATGAGAACTTGGAAAAGAACTAAGGAAAGAAAGACAACTAACCTTAATGGGGCACCTATTGTAAGCCGAGCCTTTTACAAATAAGTAAGTTTTACTAAAGTTACTTGGCCTATAACCACACAGCTGGGATATAATGCTGTTATCTTACGCAAACGTTTAAACTGTTCATGATCTTAACACTGCATTTCAGATGTTACCTGCAGTTCAGACAAGTTGCCGGGCTCATTCGTCAAAGCTCATTCTGCTTACCTTATTATTTCAGAGCTGCTTCCTGACTTTGCACAACTTTTCAACAGGCCAACAAGGGAGTTCAGAGCTGGGAAAAGCACACTGTCCTGCATCTCAGAATGCTTAGGGCCCCTGTCCCGGCCCCACCATTTACCAGCTGGGCCTGGGAAGCCGCTTAACCTTTCCAGATCTTGGTTTCTTCCACATGAAACAAGACACTGAGTGGTACCTGGTCATCTTCACATTTCTTTCTAGAGCATCTTTCTCTGCACAGAGGCCCTTAATGAAATCCCTCCTGGACCACTGTCTGTGAGGATTTCCCAGTTCCCCTGAACCCTGGGAGCCTTTCTTTCAGCTTCACTAATTTTCCTGAGCTGGAGACAGACTTCTCAGCAACTAAATCTTGTTCGTAATATTCAACTATTAGAGCTACAATAACACTTGTCACCAAGAGGATCTAAATAAACAGTCTGCCTAAGCAGTTAGAAGTTTGGCTACTTCGGAATAGTGCCTGCGTCAATTTCTGAACTAAAAGACAGAACACCAAGTCTGTTTCTGGTTTCACTAGTTAAAGGTTTTGTGATAATGGCTGTATTCATTTCCTAGGGCTGCTGCAGCAGAATACCACAAACCGAGCAGCTTCCAATAACAGATCTTTATGGTCTCACAGCTGTGGAGCCACGAGTCCGAAATGAAGGTGTCGGCAGGGCCATGCCCCACATGAAACCTGTAGGGGGAGCATCCTTCCTCGCCTCTTCCTAGCTTCGAGTGGTTTGCTAGCAATCCTTGGCCTCTCCTGACTTACAGCTGCAGGACTGCAAACTCTGCCGGCACTCTGTGTTCTCCCCTCCTGTGTCTGCATCTCTGGATCTCTTAAGGACATGAGTGATACTGGATCGAAGGCCCACTCTACTTCAGTATGACGTCATCTTAACTCATAACCTCTGCAAAGACTCTGTCTCCCAATAACATCACATCTTGTGGCACTGAGGATTATGTCTTCAGCATGTCTTTTGGGGAGACACAATTCAACTCATAACAATGGCTCAATCACATCTTCTCTGATCCAACTTTCAGCAATGGCTTTCCCACCCAACTTTAGGGTGGACAGGGGCAACTTCAGGACCTAAACCAGGAAAAACGGAGTCCTCAGAAAAGTTGAGCCATCTATCCCCAGCACAGGAACCAGAGGGCACTTCCCTATCTCTGTGTCTGGGATAGAGAATATAAACATCGTTTCCTCCCCTGAGGAAATAGAAAAGTAGCCAGCTCAGTTAGGGTTGTCACCTTCCTGAGGTTGCTCCACATTGGCTCACAGCCAACAGTTGCTGCTTAAGAAATAAAATCCCCCTCATCATAAATAAGGAAATTGCTGAATAAGGTTGGAATTTCAAGAGAGGAAATAGGTTATACTCATTTTCCTGCTTTTCCTGCTCCATAACAAAGAGGACATGTGTGGCTTCATGGAGAGGCTGCGGACCAAGTGTGTCAGTACTGAGAGTGGCAGTGAGGGTCCCAGGCCGGCACAGAATGAAGGGCACCACAAGAAATGCCCACCTATAAGACCGCTGAGGCCGGGCAGCGCCTATCCACCTCCCCACCCACTGTTTCTCAGATCACAGGCCTGGGATCTTGGTACAGTCCCAATGGTGGGGAAACAGCATGGAGAATAACAAATACAGAACACTTCCTGTTGACATCTTCAAGTGAGAGCTCCAGGCCAGATTTGATTTAAATTAGAAAGACAATGTTACCTTTCTAGCAACACCAATATTTTGGAGAAATCTGTAATTACTGAAATTAGAACTAAGTATTATTTAACTTGTACTATCTCTGGAAGACATATCATGCACTTAAACTCTTATCAGACCAGTAAAGTTTATTTTAGTGCCTGCCACAGACTGGATTCTCCGGGAATCGGATGCTGAGTTGGAGATGTGCATGTCAGAATGTTATTGCAGGGACATGCTCTTGGGAACATGTCTGTCGGGGGAGTGAAGAGAAGAAAGCAGGGTGAGGCAGAGGGAGAAGAGGAGTTGTAATCCAGTGCCCAGAGAGCTCTAGAACTGGGATCACTATGAAGAATTGTCCCAAACTGGAAGAAGAGGGGCAGGTCACCTATTGATAATCACTGGATGAGAGCTTCCCTGGGGAAGGAGGCATGACCTTGTTCACAGTGGGTCCCTTTAGCTAAGGCAGTCTCATCACAACAGTGCTCTCACTCTGGAGTTCATACATCAAGAAATGGGCAGACACTTCAGGAGGGGTTTAATGGAGCAGGAGGTATACACCATGGTCGCTCAGCACATGCTGGTACCCCCTGCTCCATTAGCAGAAATAGCTAATTCTGAAGGTGTCCCCGTTTAATGTAATCCAACTCTCCCTCATTTAATCACAAATATATTTGTGCCCTTCCCAGCAGGAGACAACTGAATATCACACTGTGGGCCGTTCAAGTATGTTCAGATGATCTCCATTCCTCTTCTGGGTGCAAGTTCTCAAGGTCTAGTAGCCTGTGGGCAACACGAAATTGGTTAAATGAATTGAGACACACCCACATGGTAGATCAGTAAAATTAAAGTTGTAGAAAATAATTATAAGAGAAAAGCTTCTGGGATGTTATTAAAAGGAAGAAGATAACAAAACAATGTATACCATATAATTTCACTTCTCGGGGGAAAAACATGTATATGGGAAAAGTCTGTAAGAATGTAAACTAAAATCCAGTAGTAATTTCTGGGTGATAGGATTTTAAGTTATTCTACTCTTTCTCCTTTTCTTTAAATATGTCTTCTGGATCAGCCCAAAAAACATATGTTACTTTTGAAACACTGAAAATACTTTTCCTCTAAAAATTATAGATATCTTATGAGGAGTATTTCTGTGGCTACATTAGTCACGTAATGATCGCCGGACCACTAGCTGGATAAATTAGGAATGAGACTAAGTGGAGCTCACATGTTGACAGTTGCTGCTTCAGAGCCTGAGAAATTTAGGAAAGGATAAGTCTGGGTAAAAGGAGAAGGTTTAAACCTATGCTGTTCACAACAGTGGCCACCAACTGCATGTGACCACCAGCTGCATGTGACCACTGAGCACTTGAAATATGACTAGTTCAACTGAGATGTGCTTCAAGTATAAAAGAAATAAGATTTCAAAGATTTAGTATTAAAAATGTAAAATATATCCTCAATAATTTTTAATATTACATCTTGAAATAATATTTGGTATATATTGGGTAAATAACATATAATGTTAAAAATAATTCACATCTTTGTTTTGTACAGTGTTGATTTAAATACTTGTCAGGAAGTATAAGTTCTCTGAAATCCCCCCCCCAAAGGGAAAACAATATGCAAAAGCATTTGCCTCACAGGAAACCTGCCAACCTTTCAGTTTTATTTGGTGCTTTAGTAGGACACCACCGGAAAGGGCAGTCTGTTGTCAAATGAGGATGTCAAATGAACTCCAACCACTGCAAGGGAAAATGAAACCCACACTACCTAATAGGTATATGTCAGTCTACATAATTGAAATCTGTCAACTTGGGGGGTAAATTAAAGAAACACCACGTTGGTAGGGCGAGGTGGTTAACACCTGTAATCCCAGCACTTTGGGAGGCTGAGGCGGGCGGATCAGGAGGTCAAGAGATCGAGACCATCCTGGCCAACATGGTGAAACCCTGTCTCCAACTGAAAAATACAAAAATTAGCTGGGTGTGGTGGCATGGGCCTGTAGTCCCAGCTACTTGGGAAGCTGAGGCAGGGGAATCGCTTGAACCCAGGAGGCGGAGGTTGCAGTGAGCTGGGATCGTGTCACTGGATTCCAGCTTGGCAACAGAGCAAGATTCTGTCTCCAAAAAAAAAAGAAACACCGTGTCTTTGTAGAAGGCCACTGACATCTTCTTCTGGGTAAACCCCCCAGAGGGGAGCTATCTTAGGGTATTGGACAGAAACTGTCCCGTGCCACCTACACACTAGATGTTGACTTAGGTTAAACTGAGCATTCCGTAAAAGGATTCTGACCCATTCCCAGGAGAGAAAACCAGTGATTTGGGAAGATATAGATAAGAAGGAGTGATTTATAATAATGGCATGTATTGTTTCATCTTTGGTTTGTTTCTTGGTTTTAAATATTGGTCAGCGTCCAAAATTAAGATGTAATCACTGGTTACCCCAATCTGGGATGTTTATTGGGAAAAACACAAACTGGTTTACAATTCAGACAAATCACTCTAAACTGGGGTACACTCCTTGTCTTTACATCTTAATTCTGCTGTGTAAGTTTAGCCGAGAAAAAGAATAGACCCAAAGCCAGGCAAGCAAGTTTATTAACCTGCCGGGCTGCAGAGCAATTGGAGGGCGGGGTGGGGGTCAGCTTGTGAGGAGGGGGTTTTCTGAGGCAGCTGGTCCCTATCTTGCTGTCAGAGCAAGAGAAAAAGTGAAAGCTTTCATATTGCTCATAATGATTTTTTTAAATTTCCTTCATTTCTTACTTCTTCTCTTTTTTACTCTAAAACAGTCTCAACTTCCTAACTCATTAAGACATTTTATTCATAAAGAGAACTTAAATTAAGATTTAAATAATTGTTTACTAAATTTTTTCCCCCCAGATTTACAAAATCCACCTGAGTAACTCATTGAAAATAAGTCCTATATTGTCTGTTGTCTAGTAAAAAGGGTTTGAACACGATGTTTAGGCCACATCTCAGCTCCCCTTCTTCTGGTATCCTGGCATCACTGGGTATCCTGGCATCACTGGGTAAGTCCACAGTTTAAGAGGAATCTGAGGGTGCTAGAACCAGGTGTGCTGGCGAGGCAGCCTAGGACAGTGGCTAAGAGTGAAATTTTGGCTTTACCACTTTCTAGCTCTACAACCTTAGGAAGGTTACATAATTTAATAAGCCTTATGATATAGGTATTATGATTATCTCCATTTTAACGATGAGAAAATACAGAGGACAAAACCGTAACGACTGTGTCTGGGATGTAATAAGTCTTATACAAGGGTGCTAAGCAAGTAAGCAAATAAAATGGAGGACTGAAAGAAGCAACACCAGCCCCACAACTACACCATGTGAATCTCCAAAGAACCAAGTGTTCACATTACGTTAAAATCAGCCTTCTAAATCTTTTGGACTCTGAGAAGCAAAGCCTAGTTATTATCAAATTAAGATTTAAATTTAATTCCTCAGCTGCCTCTTGATCACTGGATACCACATAGTCTTAATAATCACATTATAAAAGAAAGTTCCATGTTTGGGGTGGAGTACTGCAGATGAGGAAGGGAGAAATTACCGCTATACTGTGATCTACACTTGTCCTAATATGATCTGGCCCATATAAAAATGCCCCAGACAGTGCAAAATATGGATATTTGTCTATAAAAACCAGCTTTTTGTTTTTATAACTTATGAAGCCATTTTTTCCAGTCCACAGAGTTATTTGGTCACAAATTTAAGAAACCAGTGATTCCTGAGATGTGCTTTCACACTTTAAGTAGGAAATAATTTCAAAATGATTTTGGCAGTCGACCCCATTTTTATAAAGGTAAAAATCTAAAATATTATTTTTGTCTTAAAAATCAGTATTAATAAAGATATTATTATATCTTTGCCCCTAGAGCTTTAGAAATAAAGATTTATCTGTCTCTTCCTCTCTCTCTCTCACTCTTCCCTATTTCCTCCTTCCTGGTGAGTCTTACTTCTGTATAGAAGAGTAATTATATTTATTTTTTAAAATGCTTTCAATGTATATTATAAAGTGTTTTCTTTCTTGTTCTCAATTCAAATGGAACACTGAACTGTGCTCTCTAACTACATACTAAGTTAACTTTAAAATTTTGCCCAGCTCTTGTCTTTTTTCTTTAACTAGAATACTAAAGAGATACAACGATCTATTTCAAACAAAGCTGTTTGTCTTAGTATTTTTTTAAAAAATAATACAAGGTTGAAAACAAGCTCAGGGTCTATCCCTATCAGAAGTCAAACAACCAGAGTTCATGCATACGTTGGTATAATCTTCAACTGCTTAAAAATTTGAAGTCACACATGCTAATTTTAAAAAGCCAATTCCAACACATGCTAAGAGGGAAAAGATGCAGACTTTCTGCTGTAACTCTGCTGTGGTTTGATTCTTTGTCCCTTCCAAAACTCATGTTGAAATTTCATCCCCAGTGTGACAGTATTGAGAGGCTAGGCCTTTTAAGAGGTGATTGGATTGTGAGGGTTCTGACCACATGAAGGAATTGATCCATTCATGGACTAATGGGCTATCACAGGAGTGGATTAATGGCTCTGTGAAGAAAGGGGAGAGAGATCTGAGCTAGCACACTTAGAAAGTTTGCCATGTGATACCCTGGGCCACAGTAAGAAGGCCCTCACTAGATGCAGCCCCTCAACCCTAGACCTCTCTTAGCCTCCTTAACTGTAAGAAATACGTTCTTTTCTTTATAAATTACCCAGTTTGGGGTATTCTTTTGTAAGCAACAGAAAATTAAGATAACCTCTATATATTTTTCTGTGTAGCAATATCCCATTTATTTCTTTTCTTTGTTTCTTTTTTTTTTTTTTTTTTTGAGACGGAGTCTTGCTCTGTCGCCAGGCTGCAGTGCAGTGGCGCAGTCTCAGCTCACTGCAACCTCCGCCTCCCGGGTTCAAGTGATCCTTCAGCCTCAGCCTCCTGAGTAGCTGGGAATACAGGCGTGTGCCACCACGCCCGGCTAATTTTTGTATCTTTAGTAGAGACGAGGTTTCACCATGTTGGCCAGGATGGTCTCGATCTCTTGACCTCATGATCCGTAGGCCTCATCCTTCCCAGGTGCTGGAATTACAGGCGTGAGCCACCGCTCCCGGCCTTATTTTTTTTGTAAATGACCATGTAAATGAATAGAAGACCTGAGAAAGGTTCACTCTTCTGAAGATACAGCTATGAGTGTGCCAGTAGTACTAGGGTAATCTTTTATCTGTATTGCCAGAATCTTTCAATACGACAAATTCATGTATATTTTGTATTATTATTTAAGTCTATGGTCTGCAACACAGAATAAAAAGCTGCTTCATACCTTCTGTTTGTGCAAGGAACAGAGCAGGATTCTGAAAGAAAGTTTGCCATTCTCTGCTTGTCAAGCCTCCTCTCCAAGCCTGTGATCACCCTCCTTTTTAGCAGCAATCTGAAAATCCCCTGCTGGGATGGTCTATGTTGGAGAGATCATCATCTACGACTACAAATTTATTGCTGCCTTTCTCCTATCAGAATTTATCTGCCCCATTCTTTTTTGTTTGTCTTGCTTTCTTCCCCCAAAAGTGAAAATGATATGAAGTATAATTAAGTGCTATCTCCAAAGGCCTCTAAAAATAAAGCATAAAGCAACCAATAACATCATATAAGAATAAATCAACAAGTTGATAAGTCATTTTCTGCTAAAAAATATGAACTGGCTCAATGTACATACAAATCAGATGTAACAGAGTATCTGTTTTGGGTTGCTTCAGGTGTGAGATACGGGTGATGCTCCAGAAGCCAATAGCACCCCAAAACACCCCAAAACACAGGCATGAAAGATGTCTTCATACTTTTTCTCTGCTGTGCTGACAGTCCCCTTAGACTTCCTTGTATATCGAGGTGTTTTAAGGACAGTATCTTCTTGAAGTGGCCAAACCGAGGGTTGGGGAGGTATGAAGCGTTTGCTCCTGAGATGACTGGAAGGTCCAGAACTCTGAGTGTAGGCAAGACCACTGACATCTTTGGCCCATGAGAGGCAACCAGTCCTGGCAGGTCACTTCATGTGTGGGCAGAGGTTGCGTTTCTGGTCCAGCTGAGCCCCTAGTGCCAACTCCTCCGATGCACTGTCCTTCCTCCTCACTCTGTCACACTCCTTTGTCATCCTTCCTACAAGCTTGTAACCTAACTAACTACCATTTTAATGTCACTCCCAAGATTTACCCTCAAGCAATAACGCCAGAAAAGTCCACCATTGGAATTTCTTTCTTTTGGGCCTAGGAGCTAATGGCCTTCCCAAAGGAGAGCTAAATACAAGAATGTGGAGATCAACACTGTAAGGAAAGGTATAAAAATGAAACAGTAAATGTCCCTATTTCATCAATAAGTGGAATGTAGTCCTCAGGAAGATTTCTGACAGGCCCTAAGGCAGCCACCCCAGCAGAGGGAGGAATGTCTCAAAATGAGGCAGGTTGAGAACTCAGACTCTATAGATCAGCCAGCAATTCTAGATATGTAAACATAATACTGGTTATTCCTTACCCCAAACAAGGGAAATCATGCAATCCTCATCTCTACCCCCCATACCTAAGACTACATTTCCAATGACCACAGAAATGTGGTCATCTGCTTCCTTGGTTATCTGCTAAGGAAGTCAACAATTAGTAGCTGGGCTGCGCTAGGTTATTGGACCCAGGAGGTAAGAACAAGGATTGAGGCAATTGGTTCATAGCAAAAGGGAAACAAAAATTACTTTTTTGTAAAGGTAATTCTATTTTAGAAAAACAAAATCTTAAAATTGCTCCAGTCCTAAAATAGAACCACAAAAGACACCAGATAGCTAAAGTAATCCTGAGCCAAAAGAACAAAACTGGAAGCATCACATTACTTGATCTCAAATTATACTACAAGCTACAGTAACCAAAACAGCATGGTACTGACATAAAAATGGACTCATAGACCAATGGAACAGAATAGAGAACCCAGAAATAAATCTACACATTTACAGCCAATTCGTTTTCAACAAAATCACCAAGAATATACACTGTGGAAAGGACAGTCTCTTTAATAACTGTTACCAGGAAAACTGGATATATATATGCAGAAGAATGAAACTAGATCCCCATCTTTCACCATATACAAATTTAAACTCAAAATGGATCAAATCCCCATGCTCATTGCAGCACTGATTGGGAATTGCCAATATTTGGAATCAACCTAGGTATCCAACAAAAAATGAATGGATAAAGAAAATGTGGCATATATGCACAATGGCATATTATCTAGCCATGAAAAAGAATGAAATCTTGTCATTCACAGCAACATGGATGGAACTGGAGGATATTATATTAAGAAATAAACCAGAAACAGAAAGTTAAACACCACCTGTTCTCTCACCCATATGTGGAAGTTAAAAAAAAGTTGCTCTTATAGACATAAAAAGTAGAACAGAAAATACTAGAGGCTGGGAAGGATAGGAGGAAGAAAGGAATAGGGAGAGATTTGTTAAAGAACACAAAATTATAGCTAGATATGAGGAATAACTTCTAGTGTTCTATATCACTGTAGAATGACTAAAGTTAACAATAACGTATAGTTTCCAACAGCTATAGGGAGAACGTTAAGTATTTCCAACACAAAGAAATCATAAATGTTTGAGATGACGGATATGCGAATTATCCTGATCTGATCACTATGCATTATATGGACAGAACATCACTATGTACGCCATAAATATGTGTAATTATTTTATGCCAATTGAAAAAATAAAAGGAGGCAGGGCATGGTGGCTCACACCGGTAGAGATGAGGTCACACCTCTTTTGTAGAGATGAGGTCTCCCTATGTTGCCCAGACTGTCTCAAACTCCTGGCCTCAAATGTTCCTCCTGCCTCGGCCTCCCTGGGAGGCCTCATCTTACAAAAAATTTAAAAATGATAAAAAAGAAAACTAAAATAGATCAAAGGCTTAAATGTAAGATCTGAAACTATGAAACCATGAAAAGAAAACATTGGAAAAGTGCTGTAGGAAATTGGTCTGGTTAAAGACTTTTTGGGTAAAACCTCAAAAGCACAGGCAACAAAAGCAAAAACAGACAAATGGGATTGTCTCTCTCTCCCTCCCTCTCTCCCTCTCTCCCCCTCCCTCCTTCCCTCCTCTCTTTTTTTCCTTTCTTTCTTTCATTCCTCCTTTTCTTTCCTTCTTTCTCTTTTCCTTCTTTCTCTTTCCTTCCTTCCTTCCTTTCTTCCTTCATTCCTTCCTTCCTGTCTCTCTTTCTCTCTCTCCTTCTCTCTCTCTCCCTCTCTCTTTTTCACAAGGTCTTGCTCTATCTCCCAGACTGGAGTGCAGTGGTGCAATCGTAGCTCACTGTACCCTCAAATACCTGACTCAGGTGATCCTTCCACCTCAGCCTCCCTAGTAGCTGGGACTACAGGCATACACCACCACACCAGCCTAATTTTTTAAATAATTTTTGTAGATACAGGGGTCTCACTTTGTGCCCAGGCTGGTCTTGAACTCCTGACTTCAGGCAATCCTCCTGCCTTGGCCTCCCAAAGTGTTGAGATTACAGGTGTGAGCCACCGCACCTGATCTGTTACACAATTTTCTGAAAATTTCTTCCTCCTTTATATCTGTGTGGCAAAAAAAGGAGCAAGTACCAAGGAAGAGACATAATCTGACCACCCTCAATGGTATGAACTGACTCAGGAGAGAGGGAGGCAAAACTTTACCCTATCAATTCCTTGTTCCGTCCTTGGATATGGGCAGGAGGGATCAGATGGCCCCCCTGCATAGTTAAACCCACTATCATCAATATGGTTGCCAGCATCTTGAAGATCTGAGTTCTCAGCCAACCTGGTTATCTCCTGACAACCTAGGCTCAACCTGAGGATCTTCAAGTCTCTTAGCCCTCCCCCTTGCTCCTGCATAAATGAAGCAGGCCTTGAGAAAAGTGTATCCACCAATGTAACCTTGTACTCAAGTCTTCATAGATTAGAATTACCTCTGCATTCTATTGTATTTTACCTGTGGCTCTTATCCCTATCTATATTAGATGTGCAATGGCTATGAACAGAGAAAGAAAATAAGGAAGGAAGGAGAAAGAGAGGAAGTAAGATTTAACCTGGTGTTTATGGTCATCCTACAGATTTGAATCTGTGCCTTTCTCTCTCTGAGTCGTTGATTTGTTTACTCTTTCTTTTTTTGAGACAGAGTTTTGCTCTGTCCCCAGGCTGGAATGTAGTGGCACAATCTCAGCTTACTGCAACCTCCGCCTCTCAGGTTCAAGTGATTGTCCTGCCTCAGCCTTCCGAGTGGGACTACAGGTGTGCCACTATGCCTGGCTAATTTTTGTATTTTTAGTAGAGACGGGGTTTCACCATGTTGGCCAGGATGGTCTCTATCTCTTGACCTCATGGTCCACCCACCTCAGCCTCCCAAAGTGCTGGGATTACAGGCATGAGCCACCATGCCCAGCCTCATTTCATAGTACATAATCTGTACCCAAGTCTGGCTTAAGCCATCTGCCCACCTACTTCTTTGGTTGGATTTTTTAACCTTTTTTTTTTCCTTCCAGCAGCTACCTCAATTCTAATTGCTTGATGCTCTCTTTCTGTCTAAGTCTTGTTCTGTCTCATTTAATATTTTACTTTTTAATGCTGTGAATCAGAAATCTGAGTGGCCAAGGGGCAATGCAGTGGCAATGCAAAGGAAGAGCAGCACTAACCACGCCCACCATCATGGTGAGATAGAAGGAGTTAGTTCCTTCTTCCTGGCCATCCAAGTCTTGTCCTATCACAATTGCATTCTGGTTTCCTCCAGAGTCTCCCTTAAATTCTTCTACCTACCATCAATAAGCTAACAGCTTCAGGAGTCCAGATCTTCACTCAGTGTGGACCCCACTGGTTTGTTCTTAGGAATCAAGTCTTGTCCTACAGCAATTTTACTCTCAGTTGGCTTCCGGCTTCTTATCACAGCCTACAGATTTCTAATGCCATGTGCCTTAGTCTCCCCTCCCCCACCTTCTTTCTATTTTCCAGTAATCTAAAGTCAAGACTGCCTCCCAACATCTGATTACTTTGTGGTCTCCAAAGTCTATACTCCATCTATATCCTGCAAGTACAAAAGCCTCAAAAACTTCATCCCTTTCACCTATCTCCTTTGTCCTTAGCTGGCTCCGGTAGGCACTACTTGCATGGGTACTGAGTTCTGACACTAAATCTGGGACTTCCTTGTGCCATTCATTCCAGGAAAGCTACCTGATGAGAAGTGAGAACACTTGAAACCTAATTCCTAAGATTATAAGTGACCTATGACATGATTTCGTTTATTCTAGCAAGGCCTTGCCCAGGAACGATGTCTGTAAACCAATAAATAATTATATTGTTTGCTACTGGAAATTCCTCACAATCAACTTATTGAAGGCAGTAGACTACTTATCTGAGCAAAGGGCTTATCAGACAACAGCTTACTTACCAAGACTTGTTTCAAGACCCTGGCTTCATCATGTTTACCAATCCTAAACTATCATATGACAAACTTAGCCCAGTCCCATCAGTTCCCCACATTAAAGCCCTATAAATACCCAACTTCTGACTTCCTCCTCCTAAGACACTTGCTAACCTTGTCAAAGTAGAGTTCAGTTCTCCCCCCACTGCAGCAAATTTTTTATAAATTTAGATTTTCCTAATGATAAGCTGTCTGGTGATATTATCAATTCAATTCTAAGAAGCTCAGCCCTCAGTGGGAAAAAAAAAAAAAAAACAACAACTCTGTTGATTTGCTGACCATCAATTTCTTGCCACAGGCTGGAGCTGGCAACTCTCTCCCTCCTTAACTACACCATGTACAGCATTTCGTTTCTGTGTTTACCCTGGCTGCCCAACACAGCCCTAGAGCAGAACACACACAGCGTTTCTTGCCAGCCCAGACTACCGGCACCTGGAAATCGGGGGGAGATCACAAAGGTAAAGAGTCTCCTCCAGCAGCCGCAGCCACAGCACCACATGAGGAAGCCCCTCTGGCACCTGACTGAAGAGCTGTGCTTTTGCCCTGCCCATGCTGTAAGCTTGATCACTGTTAAATTAATTGTGAAAAGAACACAGTTCAACTAATTCACTAGTCAGTATGAATCTCCTCTCCCCTGTCTTTGAAGCTCTCTCTGGGTCTGGTTCAGGCCAATGGCTTCTTGCTCCTCATACCACAAACAGATTAATGTTTCTTAATTGATTCTGCTTCTTCCTCCACAATTAACCATTGATATATATTTTATTTTTAAGGTAACTTTCCCCCTCAACCCATTGTCCTAGTAAGATGTGGATAGGAAGCGCCATCCAGAAATAAAAACTTCATGATTTTCTTAGCCTCAAAGTCTCCTGTTACCAGTGTTGTCCAATGTTTAAGCAGGGGTTCCCGAGTTCTCAGGCAGGAGTTCTCTAACTTCCAGGCAGGGGCTTCCCCAGCCTCTCAGCAAAGGTGCCGGAGCTTCAGGTCAGAGATTCCCTTAGGGATTCCTTGAGTTGCAGCCACTTGTGGATTAGGGAAATGCCCAAGTGACACATTCAGCTGCTGCTTTTCTCCAGTAGCCAGCTTGGTTAATTCTTTCCCAAAAGCATTTAAGGGAACCCTAACATGAGCCAAGTACCCTGTTAGCCAGTCAAAAATGTATGAGACTTTGATATGTCAGTCCCTAAACACCTGAGAGTCCAATCTAGCAGGTGTGTCTCCTTTAAGAGTTGTTTTATTACACATAAGCCTGTAGTCAGTTCTCAGGGAGTTCAAAAGCCTCTTTGGCTCATGACACCCTATCAGACCCAAGAATTCAGTATTACATGTTGAGCTATAGAGTCTGGGACAGGTCCTAGCACAGTCTCTGGCAGTAGTCCTATTCCAAGTCCTTTCACAGTGCTGGTTCAACCTCCTGGGGAGTGGCATTAGTGGAACAGGTGTCTCTCAACCAACAATCAATCACAATTCGAGGCAGCCTTTAAGCTTTCCAGCTGCTGCTCTCAGAGCTGCTTAAAAAGACCTAAATTACCATTGACCACAGAGGAGATCTACTCTTCGCTTCCTCAGGTAGAGGTCAGATAATTTGAAAAGAATGACGAAATCCACAGGCCTAAAATGAACTCCAAAGTATTAAAAACTTGAAGGTGACTTGGTCCCATGGCCAGCCTCACTCACCTCCACCTTCTGGGGCTCAGGATACTACATTTATCGTAGAAGTCCACAGGCAACCACCATAATATAGGTGGAACCTTTGAAAGACACTTTATTGCTCAAGGACACTCTCCATTGCATCATAGCTTTGTGATAACATGGAAACTTGATTTTGATATTGCATTGAATGGACAAAAGCGAAATGGAACACTACATCTACACCTGACATCATGCCTGAACAAAAACGCGGACGCTTTGGACCAGACCTGTAATGGAATATAAACCTAGTAAGAGTTGATATGTCTGTTACAGAGGCAAGCTTTTGAGCGCTTTTTCTATTATTGTGTGTGTGTGTGCACACGCATACACACATGTGCTTTAATGCGTACTCAGCTCTGGTGAAAAATGCTTTAAGATAGCTTATAAAAATATATACAACATAAGCAGTCAAAATAAAATGGATGAAAGTCAGGGAGGGAATTGGAACAGAAAGAAAAGAGGGCAGGAAAGACACGATGAAAGAAAAGTAAGCGCAGTGTGCCGTAGCACTGCTCGCAGAGTCGAGCAGAGGAGGGACACAGGATCTGGCATTAGAAGGCCGAGCTCAGCAATTTTGTTGATCTGTGTACCTGGGTACAACATTTAACCTTGCTGTGATCTTGTTTTCATCTACATATGGGGGAAGATAATAAAATCCCTGTACTGAATATAAAAGGAGAACTGGCAGCTACAAGCATCTTGTAAGCCTCAAAGTGCCCTTGATTCTGAGTCCCTGAAGCATTATACATTCCCTTACTCCAGGACTTACATTTGCTGTTCCTTGCGCCTGAAAAGTCCTTTCCTGTCCCATCTTTCTTCAAAATCCCTGTCCCTTCCTTGTTATTCTGTTCAAGAGTTGCCTCCTTATGGAAGGATTTCAGGGCCTCCCTAAGAGAGAATATGTGCTCTTTTATGACTTTCCTCTAAACCAAAGAAAGAAGCAGGATAGTGTGGCAGGAAAGAGTGTAAACTTGAAATCTCTCATGCTTGACTTCCCAGTTCTGCCTCTACCACCTTCTACTCGAGTTACCTGGGGCAACTTAATTAAAGCTCTTCAAACCTCAATCCTCTCAACTAAAAACCAGGCTTACAGCTTCTCTTGTGCCCATCTTACAAGAATTAGACATAAGTATGTAAAACACCTGACAAATAGGCCTAAAGAAGTGCTAGCAATTATTAGTACTCATTTATTTTGATTATGTTTCTCACATTAAGCTTTGAAAAATATTTAATTTGCTCAAGTGTATAAAGTATATTTGAAAGTATGGCTCTTGAAAAACATTATGAAACAAGTTTTCTTAAGAATAAAAACAAAACTCCTCTTTCAGGCCACACAACGAGACTTCTCTTCTTTTGCCCACCCTGAGACAGGCCTGGCATCATGAGTGGGATCAATGCAGCTGGACAGGGACCCAACTTAGAAGGGTTTAATGCGTGGTGCCACGGCACTTTTCGTGAAGGACTCAGCAGGGGACAAGCTTTGCACTGGCTCCCATGTACACAGTGCATTCAGAGAAGAAGTTGCTACACCTCTAGGGGTTGTCTGTTCACCATGGATTGGGGACAGCACGTCATGGGAAGGGGAGAGGTCTGACTCACCTTCTCCACCCCTGGCTGAGGCACAACATGTCAGTCTGGTGGCTGACTGAACAGGGACAGACAGCCCATGAGGTATGAGCTCATGCCAAGTCTAGGGTGAGTCCCAGGTACCTGTGAGGGTCTGCACTCACCCCACGAGTATCCCCATGTTCAAGAGAGCATGCCATTAAATAACAAGTAAAAAAAGACTATGACAGGTTGAGAGTGAGACTGCAGGAGAAAGAAAAACACTTTACAGTTTAGTACTTTAACAATATACTTATTTTACCTTTGGGAATAGGAGCTCCATTTTGTGCCAGACCCATCAATTCGGTAGCCAGTCCTGCCCTGAGATGCTGCTGTTACCTAGAGTTCTTCCCTCAGTCCCCTTTCCTCACTCTGTCCGCCTTCCCTAAGGGAAACATTCCATTCCCATGGCTGCAATTTCCTTGTCTGTGTGCCTGCCTCTTGGTGCTGCCCTAGCCAGCCTCCACTCCCAACTGTCATCCCCTACTGCTTACAGAAGGAAGTGAAACACAAACCTGACCACTCCTCCTCTCCACAGCCTCTGTGGCTCCCCATTGCCTTCAGGATAAAGTCCAAACCCCTTTGCCTGGTGTACGAGAATCCTGTGATCTGACTCCTCCATATTAGTATCTCCAGCTTCATCTGCCATACCCACCAGGTCTGTCACTTCTGTCACTGTGCTGGGTCTTCCCAGAAAGTCTATATTGTCTCATCTCTATGCCTTTGCATATGCTACTTCCTCTCCCTGTAATGCTCATTCTTTATCTGTGTCATAACTCATTCATCGCCTGATGAAGTTCAAGTATCACCTCTTCCTGAAAGCCTTCCCTGCTCTCCTCAGGTTAGAGATGTGCCCATTCTCTGGGCTACCACAGCTTCACACCCTGCTATTCCAGCACTTTGCATACTCTATGCCAATTGCTTATTTCTTACCCCTGCCTGTCTCTCTCACTGGACTCACTGAAGAAGGGAAATTTTTATTTTCATCTCCACGCGAGCACCCTGTGCAATGCTAGCACATAGTAAGCAATCAAAGACCTGCTAGAATTGGATTTGTCTCACATAGCTTTTCCATGTATGGGTTTACATGTCCAGTCTCTTAAATCAGCATGTAGGTAAACTGAGGTCAAGAACCATCTGTAATGCTCATCTGATAACAAGTAAAAAATAAGTATTTATTAAATAAACAATTTACACATTTAAATTTACTTTCTTTTTTTTGTTCTCGTGAACCACTCTGGACCAGGCCTGATTTTTATCCAGGCCTGATTTTTATTCAGGCCTGGTCAGAGTGGTTCATGAGAACAAGCCGCAGGAGTAACTCAGCAGTATGGATCTGTGTAGCACTGAGCATTGGACAGACGGGTTCCCGCCCATTTCCCAGGAAGAAAATCAAGTGTCTCAGGTGATGTGCACGTTAGGGGGAATGAATGTGGGGAGGTAGTTTACACTGAATGACATATTTTGATTTTGTTTAGTTTGTTTCTTGACCTTTAAAAGTAGTCAGTGTCATAATTAATATGCAGGCATTGGTTACCTGGAGAGGTTCATTTGGAAAAAACACAAACCAATTAAAATGAATTCAAATGAATCTAAATGAGGAACTGCTCTTTGGCGTCTTTCAAATTTCAAGTTTGTTTTCAGGTCAGAGGAAAAGAAAAGATTAGAAGTTTTCTTCAGTCTTAGTTTCTTTAGTTGTACATTCTTGTCTCACATTCTTGTCTCACTCATTTTCACCTCCTTGGTTAGACATATTCCTAGGTATTTGTGTGTGTGTGTGTGTGTGTGTGTGTGTCTATTGTAAATTCTTGATTTGGTTCTCAGCTTGAACATTATTGGTGTATAGAAATGCTACCAATTTTTGTACATTCATTTTATATTCTGAGACTTTACTGAAGTCATTTGTCAGGCCTAATAGTCTTTTGGTGAAACCTTTAGAGTTTTCTAGATATAGACCTATATTGTCAGTGAAGAGAGGTAATTTGACTTTTTTTTTAAAATAAAGACTTGCTTTATAACCGAGGTTGTAGTCGATTTCAGAGTATGTTCCATGTGCAGATTAGAAGAACATATATTCTGTGGCTGTTGGGGAGTATTCTGTAGTTGTCTGTTAGGTCCAATTGGTCAAGTGTCCAATTTAAGCCCAGAATTTGTTAGTTTTCCACCTTGATGATCTGTCTAATGCTGTCAATGGGGTGGGGTGTTGAAGTCCTTCACTACTATTGTGTGGCTATTTTCTTATGTCTAGGAGTAATTGTTTCATAAATCTGGGTGCTCCAATCTTAGGTGTTTGCATGTATTTAAGATAGCTAAATCTCGTTGAATTGAGCCCTTTATCATTAGGTAATGCATTAGTCCTTTTTAACTTCCTATTGGGGAGTCTTCTGCTTTCCTTGAGGTGTTTCAAGAATCATGGGCAAGTTCCTCTCAGGTCTAAAACACTGCCCTCTTTTGTATTGCATTACCTGGTTCCCTTGGCTTTTGGTGTTAACAGAGATTACTTGGTACTGGGAGAGGACTAGACCTTGGTGTGTGTGATGGCTGGAAGTTATAAGCAACAGCCTATAATGTTAAAGGTGGTGTACAGCAGTGTTGTGCATAGGAAATAATGACTATTATGAGGGCTACTTGGTTCTTTGTGTTTGGATATGAAAAGCACAGTTTAGTCCTAAAAACTGCTCGCTTTCTTTTATTTTGATTTTTGTATAATGAGATCTCATTATGTTGCCCAGGCCAGTCTCAAACTCTTGGCCTCAAGCTATCCTCCCACCTCAGCCTTTCAAAGTGCTGAGATTATAGGTGTGAGTCACTGCACCCATTGGCCCTGTTTCTTAAAGGGTTCTACCCTAAAGCCAGTAATCTGGCTCTAGAATTAAGAGACAAGCTAAATTAAAACAAACAAAACCACCTATCAAGTTAAATCAGTCTTGTGAAACTCTTTGTAAAAGAAATTTACATCTTTAAAGGAAACTTCCATTTGTAAGGGCATCTCTGTCTTTGCACCTAAACCACTAGGCACTTTAACTATGAGAAAGACAAGGGCCTAAAGTTTGTACAGTAAGTCTTATCTTCATTTAGATCTAAGTTTGTACCTTTGAGACATACATTTTCTACCTGTTTCACCTAAGTCATGTCTTTTGAGATGCAAAGTTAGAGTTGTAGAGCTAAAAATTGTTTAGGATATGTAACAGGTATTCAAAGGATTAATAGTCTTAAAGTGGGGGAGAAGCTTTGAAAACTGCCAGTACAGAATCTTATAAATCTATAAGATCTGCTTCTGTCTGTATATCTATATGTTTCTATGTGTCATGTGGATATATTTTGCTACCAAATTATATGAAAGAGCACCAATCAATTGGCTTAAAGAAAAATAAGTGCTTAAATGAAATATTTTCTCAGGAAAATAGGAGCTAGCTCAAAAGCCATTTAGTTCACGTGACTTCAATGATCTTTGTTAAATATAGTCTCAAAATTCTCTTCAGTAATTAGAATTTTAAAGTCATATTATTGATAGGAACAGGAGACAGACAAATTTCTAGGCAGACAGGGACGGGTCACTGGTAGGGCTCAACCTTCAACCTGAGGACCAAGTTGCTAGGTCGGATACAGTCCACTACTGGAGTGAAAACTTCTATCCCCATCTTATCCACTCTCTCTCAATTATTTCCTTCTGGATGATGCTGAGGGACTGTGTAAAGAAACTTCTCTTCCCAGGTCCGCTAGGGTAGGGGTTTCAAATACAAGCATTTCCCGGCTCTACGCCTCCATCTGGAGACCAGAGGCATTTCAAATGTAAAGTTCTTTGTCTGGTTTTCTAGGAAAGCTGGGGGACGGGGGATGCTCTTTGTCCCAAATTCCCTCAGAAAGCTCTGGGAGGAGGGAGCTCTGTAACTCAGGGTTGTAGACCAAGTAGCCAATCCAGTATCAGAGTCAAAGATCAATCACTCCAAAGGAAGTTTGAAAGAACTCCTCTCTTTGGACGAGAACATGAATGGGTAGGGAATAACTCAAGGGTTTAAACTTCAGCTGTTCCTACCTGAACGGATTTCCCACTCTTGGTGTCTTCCCTCTCTCTCTGTCTAACAAATTGCTCTTCCACAAAACTCTTTGGGTCCATGATTTTATTCAAACCATAAACTCACCGTGCCTCCAGTGCCCCTTTCCCCATTCTTCGGGGTTAGAGAGGCCAAGAACCTACAAGCTCTGGGAGCTGGGTACACTCCCCCATTCCAATGCCTTTAACCAGTCAAACTGTGCTTTCTCCAAGCCCACCCATGGACCAATCAGCACGCACTCCCCCATTCTAAGCTCATAAAAACCCCAGATTCAGCCTCATGGACAGCTACCTGCTTTCCAGGTCCCCTCTCACAGCTGAGAGAGTTCCTTCTGTGGCTCAATAAAATTCTTCTCTGCCTTACTCTCCAGTGTCTGCATACCTTATTCTTCTTGGTCACAGGACAAGAAGCCAGAACTTGCTAAGCTGCAGGCAGTGGGAGTAAAAGACCTATAACCCTCCCTCCTGCTTGATGAGCAACAGGCAAGAAGAAGCCATAGGGTGCCACTCCCTCCTGCTCACCAAATTACAGGAGCAAAAAAGCTGTGACACCCCTGGCTGGCTCACTGAGCTACAGATGGCACAAGTGAAAGAGCTGTAACACTCCCTCCTGCTTGCCAACTATGGAAACGAAAAAGCCACTGGGTGCCACTTCCTCCCACTTGCCAAACTACTGGAGCAAAGAAGCCGCAACAGTGTGTTAAATTAAGTAATCCTAGGTTTTTCACCAGAAATGAGGGTTACTAAGAGAATAGTAGTTAATATATATACTTAAAACTACTAGATATAAGAGAAAAAATTCTACAGAGAGAGTGTATAAAGTAAGATTTTGATGTAGTTTGGATGTTGTTTCCTCTAAACCTCATGTTGAATTGTAATCTCCCTTGTGGGAGGTGGGTCTGGTGGAAGGTGATTGGATCATGAGAATGAATTCCTGATGAGTAGTTTAATTCCATCCCCCTGGTGCTGTGCTTGCAATAGTGAGTTTTCTCAAGATCTGTTTGTTTAAAAGGGTGTGGCACCTCCTCTCCCTCTTTTTTTTTTTTTTGCCTTTATAAAAAAGAAGTAGGACTCAAATATAAATTTTCTCAGGAAGGCAATTTACTTCTATGGAAGGGTGTATCTCACAGATAGAGCAATGGCGAGTTCACACCTGAATAGGAGAGGGGGAAGGGGTTCTTATCCCTGATGCAGGTAGCCCTTACTGCTGTGTTGTTCCCCTATTGGCTAGGGTTGAATTGCACAGTCTAAGCTAATTCCAGTTGGCTATTTTAAAGGGAGCAGGGGTGTGAGCCAGAGTGATAGGGTAAGCAGTTTGGTGGGGAAGGATGGTTACGGAACAGGTAACTAAAGGTGACTCAGGTCAAAGCAGGTTACCAGGAGAACAGATGTGAACTGCTGATTAGAACTGGTGGGGAAAGTTGTTTACTACAACTAGGGGTAAGGAGGTGAAAAGAACCAGGAAGTTAAACTTTAAAATGGAGAACAAAGAACAGGAGAGCTGAACATGCTGATACATTGGTTCTTTGGAGAGGATCTCAGAACTCATTGTACTTAACAATTGACAGCCTAAAAGCTTTGGAGAGGAATTTATTATATCCTACAATTTCTCTCCTTTTCATTTTTCATAGTACTTCCTCTTCAAACTTTTCTTAACATGTCTTGGCTTAGTTGTTCTGCTTGGTTTTCTAAAAGAAGAAGCTTCTCTGAATAAGGTAGAGGAGAATTAAGGGAGGTTTTAGTAAGTGCTGCTTTCATGAGTCTTTGCACAAGCCAACAGATGCATAGTATGACACAACACCTGACAAGAATGAGTACACCCACTACAGCTGTGAGAGAAGTCAGAATCGAGGCTATGATTCCTTTCCATTTACCAAACCATTTTTCTAGCCACCCTGTGAAGGGGTCAGTTATCCCTGAGTTTTGGCTAACTCACTGGACAGAGCAGTTAGACCTTGCGATGCCTTCGTTATACTTCCATAAGAGGTGGTATTGTTTGGGATGAAGGTACAACATTGAGTTTTAATCACAACGCAAACTCCTCCTCTTTCTGCTAATATCATGTTGTAAGGTCGATAGCCTCGCTGGGAGCCGGATGAACAACACCCACCCCTCTCCGTGTCTGATACTCAGCATCTGGCTTCTCCATGTGGGCTCCCCCTCACCCACACCCACTTCTGCGTTCTGCTCCCAGATCTATACTCAGCACTAAACTATGCATTCGAACCCCACAAAATTTTAAAAATCCCGCCAAGCCTTACCCAATGGCAGCTCGCCCCATACGTCCTTAGCCAGCCCACCTTATGCTTTGTTTCCCCAATATCCAATCAATTGCCTCTAACCCCTATAAAACCCCCTGCCCTGGGAAGTTAAGTGCGACTTCTCTGGCCCCCCCCCATTCTGGACCACAGAACCTTGCCCGGGAGCTTAATAAATTGGCATTTAATTTTCCTAGGCTGGTCTCAGTTTCCTCATTTTAAACTCGGCAATAACCCTTACACATGTCTAATGCTATTCTGTTTTCTCAAGCCATCTGGTTAGTGGCCCCTAATTGTTCAGCTATTCTTTTAACAGCAGCTCTAGTGTAGTTAATAAACCGTTATTGTTTGTAATAAATGTAATTTTTCCAATCTATGTTCTTATTGTCACCCACCAATATATTGACTCAAATCCTACAGCTATTTGATCATGGACTTTAAATTTATCTGGTACTCCTTGTCAATTACATCTAAATAATTGTGAGCGTCGAAAGACTCATAAGGGGTGCTGAACAGATGCCAACACCATGCTTCCTGTAAAGCCTACAGAACCATGAGCCAATTACAAACCTTTTTCTTTATAAATTACCCAGCCTTTGGTATTTACAGAAATGTAAGAACAGCCTATTACAGAAAATTGGTACCAAGGAGTGGGGCATTGCTATAAAAATACCTGAAAATATGAAAGCAACTTTGGAATTGGGTGCTAGGCAGAAGTTGAATGACTTTGGAGGCTTAGAAGAAGAAAGGAAAATGAGGGAAAGTTTGGAGCTTCTTAGAGACCAAAAACCACTTGTACCTTAAAAGTTATTGAAATATATATACATTTTAAAAAAAATCCACAAGGTTTTAATATAACACTATTAAAGGTTGGGTAGACCAAAGGGAGACACTGTTGATCCCTCAACATTAAAGATCCCCAAACTAATTTTCTGTATTGCCCCAGATTGGAGATATTCCTTAAATCAGAAGGCAAAGGTTACAGTGAGAAAGCTGATTAACAATTGCCTGGAAAAATGTTGAGGCAAATTAATCAAGACTGACAAAAGAGCTCAGGTCCTGTGACTCAAGTCCCTGCTGGGAACCCAAATCCTTCTTCACCAGAGAGGGTGAAATGGTCTGGGCGTAGAAAAGAAAAAGTTCCCTGGGACCAGAACATAAAAATGTAAGGTTTGATAGGATTATGAAAATTGGAATGTTTAAATAGCCTTTATGTAAAGTACTGTGCCTTTTACCTAAATGTCTTACGAAAATGGGTATTGTATCTGAACAAAAGGCATGTAAATCTGCCCTTCCAGCAATATGTAGAGTAGGAACTCAAGCTGGCAGGGACAAATTCTCTACTTGATAGCTTTTTGTGGAGCATTTACTGGGGCTATGGCAAAGGCCTGTGAGCACCTCCCAATGACAACTACTGGGACTTTGGACTAGAGAATTTCCACTTCAGGGGCATTTACTGCGTGGTTATGGGATGGTAAGTGATGCTATCCCTATACCCAGAGGGCATAAAACCATCTTGACACTTGAAATATCCATGCTGTCTACAGTGATGCAAGAGAAACACTCTAAAGGGACAGCAGTGCCCAGAAGTGCCCAGAGCTCCATAATAAAATGAAGATGGTTTACATATGATCATGCTACCTGGGGGTGTGAGGAGGAGCAGGGAGGCTCTTTTTCCCCAGGACAGTGTAAGGGGCTGCCAGATTCTACGATGTCCAATAAATCACTCTTACTTGACTGACAAATAGCTGCTGGATATGTAGACAGCAGTTTCAAGGTGAACAAACATCTTTGTTTGAAAGGCAGCAACTCTGAGTGTAAAGCATATTTTTGTTACCCAATTTTTGTTACCAAATTTACCTTTCTCTCAACCTGAGTTCTCTAAAATTTGGAAAGTATTCATAAATATTCTTATTTTATGGCAACATAGTTATATGTCATATTTGAATATGACGAATAAGAATCTTGTTTTGTTCTGTTTAAAACAGGGCACAATTGGAGACACTGGTTATTTTACCATGGCTTTGATTAGACCAACAAATATTCAGGTCAAGTTTTAGCAAAGCCTATATGGCCAAACAATTCTTGCTGCACTTTGTGAAAATAATCAGGTAAAGTACAATAAAGCTAAAATTAACTTTGCACACAGACTGGTCTTACTATACTTTCTCTTTAGTAGAAAAAGGGGACTAGAGAGAGATAAAAATGATGTTTCAGAGAAAAACTATACCACACCTGTTTATACTAGATTCCAGTCCTGACCTTTGTTTTTAAGCTTTTATTATTTGACCAGAATTTAGGCTAACTCCTGAATTATTTCTTGGCTAAGTCTCTAAAGAAGAACTGGGTTGTAATTTTCTTCATGATGTTTTAGTTGGCTCCTTAGTGAAATTCCTTCTTTTTCTGAGGAAGGAGACCCAGGCATCTAGGATCACCTCCCCCTTGACTTCCACACTGCATTTCAATAGAAGAAAAGTCTGGCTGAACTGGCACCTCCTAAATCACCTTCCTGTAAATAGTAGGCATGGTGTGGGGGAATCTCTCTGGAAGACACTGTTTTTTAAGTAAAAAATCTCTCTGGAAGACACTGTTTTTACACTACTTTTACTTTGATCTTGATCAAACCCCCACCCCACTCCTCCATTGACCAAGACCCTTTCATATGTGATTTCTAAAACTGTAAACCCAAGACCCTTTCATATGTGATTTCTAAAACTGTAAACCCAAGACCCTTTCACATGTGATTTCTAAGGCTGTAAAGCTAAGATCCTTTCAGGTGTAATATCTAGAGGATGAGCCTATATAAAGGCAGAGCTTCTGTTTGTTAGGTGAGTTTGGCCGTTTAGACAAAACAAAGCCTTGCTCCCGGACCATAATAATAAACACCTCTTCCTTCCCAGTTCGGTGTTCGAGAGGTCTGTTTCTTGCAGCCAATCCTGCTTCATTCATTCTGACACAAAAATTATTTTTTGATAGTCAAATCACTAATGTTATCTCTTACTGGTTTCTTTCTGGGACAACCAGAATCGTAATATTCTGGAGACTGGAGATGATTTGACACAGCCTGCAAGTCACTCTCATTTGGATCAGTTGGCATCCCGTTTGACCTTTTTAAATTTTTTTTTTTTTTTTTTATGAGACAGGGACTCACTCTATCACCCAGGCTGGACTCTATCACCCAGGCTGGAGTGAAGTGGCACAATCACGACTCACTGCAGCCTCAACCTCTTGGGCTCAATTGATACTCCTGCCTCAGCCTCCCGAGTAGCTGGGACCACAGGCATGTGCCACCTTGCCTAGCTAATTTAAAAAAAAAAAATTTTTTTTTTGTAGAGGCAGAGTCCCAATATGCTATGTTTTCCAGGCTGGTCCCTAAATCCTAGGTTTAAGTGATCCTTCTGCTCAGCCTCCCAAAGTGCCAGGCTAACAGGCATTAGCCACCATGCCTGGCCATAAGGGATAGAATTAGTTCAGAGCATCTAACTCAAGGACGGACACACAGGTGCCTAAACAGCTAGAAAATTGAAGTACTTTACCTCCCAGGACATTATCTGGCCCTTTTGCCACCCATCCCAATCACGGAAAAGTTCCTGCCTCCAACAGAATGAGAAGAGAATGATCAAGGGGATATCAAGATACCTGGTACCAGACTTCTAGATATAGCTGTTCCCAGTTATGGGGCTTATGCAAATAGAGATATTGTTAAGAGTGGGTAGCCAGGTAAACATGAGTAGGGCAGGAGAGGGCCCCCCCACCCAGGAATGTCAGGCTATCATTGTTTAAAATTATTAGAAAACAACGTCTTTCTAACATAGTAATTGGTCACAGCCAGTGCCAGGGAAAAGCAGTCTCCCAATAGAGAGAAGACACTTGAAGCTGGTGATCAACAGCTTCCTGATATGATTGCAGAAGTTGGGCAGGTGAGCTCAAGCATGCTCACTAAGAGGCAAAATGACAGAGTTTAACTGGTATATGACCTTCCTCTAGGAACTCTCAACTGGTAAGGGAAAAATGCCTCCAATGAGCACGTGCACAACTTTAGTAAACACACTGCACATGTGGCCCTTCCCAAGTACTCACAGGCCACTGCCCATGAGGACAGCCCACCCCAAGGAAAAATCAAGAGAGACATAAAACCCCAGAAGCATGCCAAGTTATAAAACTCTAAGTCAAAAGTCAAACTTTTGACTTAGGATTTTATAAGGGCACTTGGATCTCTCAAGTTGCTCACTCAGCCCTCTTCCAAGTGTACTTTACTTCCTTTTGTTCCTGCCCTAAAACTTTTTAATAAACTCTTACTTCTCCTCAAAAACTTGCCTCAGTCTCTCACTCTGCCTCATCCCGCTCTGGTGAATGCTTTCCTTCAAGGAGGCAAGAGTCAAGTTGCTGCAGGCCATAAAGATTTGCCACTGCTAAAAATACGGCAAGAAATGTATTGGCCTCCTTAGGATAAATTACTAAAGAGACCATCAAAAGCATTGTGGCACAACGAAAGTCTCTAAAGTTCCTTCGCTTAGACGGTTTCAGAAAAATGCTATGTTTTATATAGCTAATTGCTGCAATTCTAACTAAAAACCAAGATTACAGGAGTTCAATGCATAGAACTTATAAACCAATTTTGTAACCTCCTTTTTGGCTTGGTTTTTGGCTCACATATTGCTTAAAAGGTTTGAAGAGTTGAGTGCCTGCTCACCGCATTCCCCTCTGACCTAGAATGTTCAACAGGCTCCAAGTCTCTTGACTCTAAGTCACTTGGCTACAGGGACCCCACTGAGGGACAGGATGGATCCAGGGTAGGAAGCCACACCACCTTGGCAACAATGTGGGACAAAAGTTTGGCCACCTATGCTGCTTTTAGCAAATCTTGGCCAAAAAGGGGCAAAGATAAAAAACAATAAAATTTGAAGCCTCCACCGAACTAAAGAGGCAGCCCCTCTCTGCCAAGGAATCCCCAGAGTAACCTTGGAGGCCAAATTCACAGCCATGACGGGATGGGAGATCAGACACACCACATTATACCTGCTCCCTCGATAACAGCTGAATGGTTTTCTTCCCTAAGGGCTAAATAGAAGCCAGCCCTTTAAAAGACTACTGGTTTATCTTCCTGGGTACAGAACAAAGAGGAGATTTAATCATTCCTTCACACCTCTCTGTGTTTGCTTCTTTTATTTCTTTTTTTCCAAATGTTTATCTTATGTAAAATGTAGATTTACTGGGCACTAACTAAAGTCTCACAAGTATGTAATCATTTGTCTCACTGCCCCCCCCTCTCCCTTTTAAGGAAAATGTATAATAAATACCAAATCTCCTGAGGTACTACTCCTTGGAAAACACAGCCATGGAGGCCTCTGTGACTCACGTTTTCAGCACACCCTCAAGCTGGCTTAATAAACCTTGGTGATTTGAGATTTATATCTCAACACTCATTTGGTTGTCACCATCCATATTCTGAATTCTTTGTCTGTCATTTCAGACACTTCAAAATAGTTAGGATTTATTACTAGGGAGCTAGTGCGAACCTTTGGAGGTGATAAAATACTGGCTTTTTGCATTGCCAGAGTTCTTGTGCTGAATTATTTATTGTAGTCTGAGGGAGCTGAAGCTTTTTTTTTTTTCTTTTTTAGAGCTGGGGTCTTGCTCTGTCCCCGAGGCTGGAGTGCAGTGGTGCAATCATGCTCACTGCAACCTCTACCTCCTGAGCTCAAGCGATCTTCCTGCCTCAGCCTCCTGAGTATTGGTACTGCAGGTATGCACCACCACACCTGGCTAATAGCTGGAACTTCTTTTTTTTAAATTTGCTATCATTCAGATGGGGCATTTTGATTTTTCATTCTTTTTCCTCTTGGGGGTATGAATGTGGTGTGTGTTGTACATGATCAACTGGCTTCATTTCTGGGTACTTTCAGAGGGCCAAGGCTCCGTACAGGCTCCTCGGTTACAGGTAGGTTCCTGTGGTGTCTTTCATCGGTGCTGTTTGTTGTATAAATGAATTGGTAGTGGTGGTGTAATTCAGTGTGCAGTCCAATAGATGATGCTAGAGAGAAATAGTGGGCATGTAGGCTGTTAGGGCTCGCTGGCCCTCAGCAAGGGTGCAGCAGCTGGAGAAGTGGAAAAGGCCCTCTTTCAGCATGTGCACATCAGGCTCCACGAAAGAGCTCCTAAGCAACCAGAACAGTGGACTGTGAAGTGGGGCAGGGGCAAGAGATGACCCCCCCTTTTCCATGTCTGTTCTTGGGGTTCAGTAGCCCTCTTCAGCAGTTGGCAATACCACACTGTTTTCTTGGTCCCAAATGGGCTTTAGTGGGCCATGCTCCTCCACCCACCCAGTCCCAAGGGGCAGTCGGAGCTGAGGGTTGGATCTCCAGGTGATCAACAACTCCCCAGGGACCCACCACTCCCCAGGGACCCTCTGGTCTGCACTTGCTAAACTCAGCGTGGTTGTGAGGTTGTTTTCGGGGTGGTCTGGTGGTGCAACGGCTCAAGGGTGGAAGATCGCCGGGCAGGTGAGTGGTGCTAGGGCTGTACAACTGGCATGACACCACCCTCTCAGCCTGGGTGATTGGCAGGGGTGCAGCACAGCTGTAGAAGCTGGCCACCTGGTTCCCTGTTCCCAGGAAGATCTCTAATAGCCACTGATGATGTTGCCCTGTGTCTCGGGGGCAGGGGTTCCCCAACAGTTTAACAGTCAGTAGATTGTCAGAGGGGTGAGGTGGGCAGAAAAGCACTCCCATTAACCCTTTTTCTGCTTTTTCTGCTGGGCTCTGAGCTCCCAGAGGTTGATCTCAGACAGACTTTTGCTGTTTTTTTTTCTGTGCACCCCAGCTTCTTGGCCAGGGCATATTTAAAGCTGGCTTTTAGATTATAACAAAAATTTGTTTATGTGATATGACATAATTTATGTGATATGACAGACTATAGAGCACATCTAATGTTCCCAACAACACTGTGAGGAAGGTATTAATATCCCAGTTTTACCCATGAGGAAACCATAACACAAAGAAATCTGGAGATTTGCCAGAATTCGCTCATCTAATAAAGAACATAGGCTCTCTCCATTTCTTCTTCAAAATGCCTTCAAATCTAAGTGATTTTCAAAAAGTTCTGAAGTCACGGCAGCTACCCCACAGGAAGCTCATCATCAAGCCCTGTCAACACATAGTTGTCTTTGAACTGAATGGTGGCAAGGGGACACTTGACAGAGTATGGGTTGAAACATAGCATGCTATTTATAGTTGCACACTCCAAGAATTATTCCCAAGAATGCCAGGAAGTACGTCATTACCACTGCAGGCCTTTGGGTCCAGAAACTAAATACCATTTAAAGGAAAACAAAACCAAACCAGATGTTATCAGTGGCAAGACACACAGGTATGTCTTTTGTTTTTGTTTTTACTGTAGATGTGAAATTGGCCTTTTCCCAAAGAACAGCTGAAATTTATTAAAGTGCGTGCAAAAGTAATTATGGTTTTTGCATTGTTGGAATTTGCTGTTTGATACTGGAATACATTCTTAAATAAATGTGGTTATGTTATACACCATTTTAATGGGCATTTCTCACTATGTTTTCTTGGTAATGACTTATTACTTGCTATTTGTATTTTAGACTACAGAAATTATGTTAGATAAAAAGCAAATTCAAGCAATTTTCTTATTAGAGTTCAATTGGGTCATAAAGCAGCAGAGACAGCTCGCAACATCAGCGACACCTTTGGCCCAGGAACTGCTAACAAACGTACAGTGCAGCGGTGGTTCAGGAAGTTGTGCAAAGGAGACAACAGCCTTGAAAATGAGGCGTGTAATGGCTAGCCTTCAGAAGTTGACAACAACCAGTTCAGAGCAATCATCGAAGCTGATTCTCTTACAACTTCACGAGAAGTCGCTCAAGAACTCAATGTCGGCCATTCTACTGTCATTCAGCATTTGAAGCAAATTGGAAGGTGAAAAAGCTCAATAAGTGGGTGCGCCTCATGAGCTGACCAAAAATCAAAACTATCATTATTTTGAAGTGCCACCCTCTCTTATTCTACTCAACAACAAACCATTTCTTAATCAGATTGTGACGTGCAATGAAAAGTGGATTTTATACGACAACTGGTGATGACCAGCTGCTCAGTGGCTGGACCAAGAAGCAGCTCCAAAGCACTTTCCAAAGCCAAACTTGCACCAAAACAAAAAATCATGGTCACTAGTGGTCTGCCGGTCTGATCCACTACAGCTTTCTGAATCCTGGCGAAACCATTACATCTGAGAAGCAGGCTCAGCAAATCGATGAGATGTACAGGAAACTGCAATGCCGGCAGCCGGTATTGGTCAACAGAAAGGGCCCAGTTCTCCTCCACAACAACACCCAACCACATGTCACACAACCAACGCTTCAAAGGTTGAACGAATTGGGCTATGAAGCATTGCTTCATCTGTCACCTTTCCCTGATCTCCCCCAAACTGACTACCACTTCCTCAAGCATAGACAACTTTTTGCAGGGAAAACACCTCCACAATCAGCAGAATGCAGAAAATGCTTTCCGAGAGTTCCTCAAATCCGGAAGCATGGATTTTCACACTACAGGAATAAACACACTTGTGTCTTGTTGGCAAAAATGTGTTAATGGTAATGGTTCCTATTTTGATTAAGAAAGATGTGTTTGAGCCTAGTTACAATTTAAAATTCATGATCCGAACCCACAATTACTTTTGCACCAACCTAATAGTTGGGAGGAGAGCCAAAAACGCCTAAGAAAAAGGCAGAACATAGATCAAAGGGAAATATCAGAGTCAAAAAACTTCCAGGCTTTTTAAAAAAGTAAGATGCGGGGCAGTGGGAATCCGTCTGGCAATGCGGCATCCACTCACCCTCCGCGCTTTCACTGGGAGCTGCAGTCCTCAGCTGCTCCTAATCGGCCATCTTGGATCGGTCCCAGAAGTCCCTGCTTTCAAGTCTTTTGGATGTATACCCAGAAGTGGAATTTCTGGATCATATGATTCTTTATTTCAGAAAATGAGTATTTCATCACGTACAAACGTCATATCACTTCCAGCCCCATTGCCACATGGAAATGCTGTTTCTGCTGTTTTACTAGGGTTATTTAAAGGCTGTTGAGAACCCTCCAGAGAACACAGTTTCTGGGATGCCACCAGAAATATTGAAACATTCGCATCAACTGTACTGTAGAGAAAAAGGCATATTTTTCCTTCCCATCATGGCTGAGGCCTTTATAAGAAAATAAAAAGGCAGATTAATAAGAAAAAAAAAAAAAGTAAGATGCTGGGAAATCTGCAAAGTGGCCACAGAAAAAATACCTCCAGGAGGGGAAAAGCAGGGTAAGAGACTCTAATCAATCCATAAAGCAGAGATTTCAGAATCTCCACAAAGTTTCAGGCCATATTCTTGAGTACCCCAGAGCCCTTCCTTTGGCCATGTGCTCAAAGAAAGGTGGAGAAGCTCAATGACATTATGCCATGGTTTCTGAGGCCATAGAGCTGGGCTAGATTAGTAGAAATTAAATGCTGTCCCAGGACTGTGGCAATTAAATGAAAGTTTTCATTGGTCCATAACAAGTGAGAAAAATACAGCAATGTTGTTGTTTTGTAAAGACAGCTATCCAACTTAAAGCATTGTCTCTCATTACAGGACCACATACACTTAACACTCCTCAAAATGTCTGGTGAAATTAGAGTAATAGAGCGGGTGTCCTTCACCTGGCTTTGCATCTATGGGATAGCCACAATTGTGTCTATGGCTGGCCTATCCAGCCAGTGCTTCTTAGTTCTAGTTTCTTTTGGGCTCAGGTCAGGCAACCTTAAGTTCCCCCTCTTCCAGTTAGCATCAACAAGAGCAAATTCCTTTGACCATGCAGGAAAGGGTTCCCAGACCCAATACTCAACTGCCAACCTGGCTCCCGTCACTCAAACTCTGGAAACTCACAGTTATTCTTCAATACCTGCTTTACAACCCCAAATCTATTTGTATATATAAAACAAACCCGACTCCCTCAGAAGCCCACATTCTGAGAACTCTTTGTACTTTGCATAAAACTTTTTTTAAAAATCTGCACAATAGCACTTGCCCCAAAAAGGCTCATTGGTCAAAGGGTAAAAACCTAGAAGCTTTGCATTCTGTCCCATCCCCAGCCTCAGCAAAGACCTTTAACCTGCCCTTAAACACTGATATCTCCTCTACAAGGATATTTATTCTGTGGTCCTCAGGTTTTCTAGACTTCAGCACCCCATAAATTAGACAATTTTTTCCCTTCAGTTTATTTTCATTATTTGGGGGATAAGAGTGTTTCTCTTTTGTGTCATGTATTTTCCAAGTTCCTCACAAAGACATTTTCTCCCTTTTCAACATAGTATGAGGACCAAGAAAGCCCAAGGTGAGTTGCAGCTGGACAGCCCACAGCAGCACAGAGGGCACTTCAGGGAGAAGAGGGTGGTAACATTATCCCTCCTGCTGTGCCTGTGATTGTGCCAGAGCACACAGGAAGCCTCCCATCCCTGACTCACTTCAGACTTCTGTCCAGTACCTGTAACACCATCCCAGTTATCACCCAAAGAGAAGTCTCAGAGTTCTGAATCCCTAGCCTACACATAGCAACTGGTCTTTTACCCTTAGCCCAACATCCTTCTTCAGAGTCACCCAAAAAGCCCTTCCAACTACCATCAACCTAGAAACTGACACCTTCATGGGTCTGTATCCTCACCCAGGATGGGGCCAACTGGGGCTCCATCTTTCAGCACATCACTCCAAAAGGGCAACTCTGGGCCCTATATTGAGTGACAGCAAAGGCTCTCAACTAGCACCCCAAGGTAGGGGAAAAGTTGTTGCTTAACACCACTGCCACATTCCTCATGTCCCTATCCCATTTTCTGGTCATATTCCAGTCTCTCACAGAACTGACACCTCTGCAAGCTCCCTCTTTCCAGCTCTGATCTGAGGTCAAAAGTTGGTTGGTCTCCTCAGATTCTCTCTCAATTAGAGGAAAGGACAACACACAGGATACTTAACAATTCAACCTCAGGTTCCCGCTAGAGTCCAACACTCTTTACCACTTAGTCCAGCAGCACAGAGGACAGGATTTCAGGGTGTGGGGACAAATAGCACGTCCTAAATTCAGCCATTTTGCTGATGTTATCATGGAGGGGGATACCTGAGAGATCAAAGAAGCAAATTATCAAACACAACTTTCCTGTATAATCGACATTACATGTCTAGTATCCTGACATTTGGAAAAGGGTCTAACCAGACCATGGGGAGGCCATTTGCAGCTAGTATCTGCCTAACAATGAATATCACCTATCTCCCTCAGCCCCAAGATTCCTGCTATTCTGACACCACTTACCAGACCCACACCCCCCAAGGGTACTGAATTTGGGATTCAATTATCAGCAAGACTGAATCCCAAATTCTTAACCATCCTGAAAATTATACCGGAACTACTGTTTAATTATCTCTGTAACATTGTTCCTGTCTTCCAGGACTGCTTACAGTGAGGAGGCACTAACTCAGGAGAAAGGAAGAGGTATTTTTTTCCAATTCCAGGCTGCCCATCCCCACTCTCATTTCCTTTAGGTTCCCAACAGCTGTGATGAGTCTTTAATTACTGTCACCATGAATGCTACTATTTGTATATAGGTTTAACCTGTTCTAAAAATGGGCTTTAAGAATGAACCCTCGCCCCTTCCCAAAGATCTTAAAGGTAGTCCTTTGTTTAGGTTCCCTGTTACTAGGAACCTTTCTCACTTTCCCAGTTCTGGCTTCAGAAAAAAACACCCTCTTCCCATCCCACAATCCCCAACAATTTGGGTGAGTCCATGCCCAGATACAGTCTATTGTCACTGCAGTTCCAAGTCAGGCCCACAGTGTTTGCTTCATTAACTGTAGAGCTTTGCGCAGTTCACATACCCAAGTAAGCCTGCAAGCCAGAAAAAAAGTTTGTAACAGCTAGAGAACAACGTATAGTGCCCCACCAGGGGAGGGGAGTCACCGAAGGCCACAGTCTTTTAATTTTTTAAACTTAACACACTTGTTAAGGACTTCTCTAGTGACATCAAGTGACTTAAAAGTCATTTCAGGAATTGTCTTTCCTGAATCATAGAGGATGGTAAAACCCATGTTTGTAACCTAAGAGGACGAGAGCTTGAGCGGACTTTGATAGGGAAAAGGAACAGAAGGAAAATAGGTATGTCGTGCGTGGTAGAAGCCCCTAGGCTTGTCTGACTTGGCAGAATCTGTGAATTGGGCACAAAAAGGCTGGGTCGGTGGAACCCTAATGGGTTCTTGACTTCACTAAATGGATGACTCGGATCCCAGGGAGATCGCTCAAAGAGCATGTCTGCTCCCCCTCTCGTTGTCAGAAAATCTGGTTAAAAATCCTCAGCTTTGAGCTAACGAAAAATGGCCTGTGCAGTTGGCAGCTGAAGTTCAGTATTCATTGGTGGAACCAGAAATTTTCACCCAACATCCACGGCACAGCCCCTTCAACCCGTGACAGGGTTTTCACATTTTCTAGGGGTTTATCCAAAAGCCGCCCCACAGGCCAGATGCACTATTTAACAAGGCTCTGCGGCGTCCACCTTATGTCATCCAAGAAGGCTTCCCCCACTCCTCTAAGGCCACTATCACAAGCATATATGACTCTGCTACAGTTCCAGGTCTCGGTTAACAGTTCAGGTTTGGGGATGTGCCCCGCTCCAGGGCTTCCCAGTGGGCGTCCTCCTGCATGAGGGCGCCTGCTAAAAGAACACCAGCCCTGCCGACCAAGCCTAACAGAAAAAGGACGCGAGGCGGCAGCGCAACGCCTTTTAACGCCTGTCAGTGGGGTTCCCGTGCCCGCCGCCAGGGGCTTCCGGGCTAACGGGCCTTCAGGAAGCTGCACCAGGGGCCCCGCTGGGTGCTGGTCAGGGCAGCCGGACGCCCTAAGCCTCTCATCCGTGGCCGGGTGCCTGGCGCCCTGACCTGTCCTGCCCTGCCCTGCCCTGCCTGGGGGGGCTTCAGCGGTGGCCCCCAGCTCCACGCATCGCCGCAGGGTATTAACACGGGGCGCATGGGTGCCCGGAGATTCGCCCCGGCCCGGGGCCAGCGAGGCACGCTGTTCGCGGGGCCCTCCTCCCTGCCCCTCTTCCAGTAGCATGTTTTCCAGTGACTTTGGACAGTCTCACTCTCTCGGTCACCGTGGTGGCGGTGCCCGTCTCTCCCCGCGCAGCGCTCCTCAGAAGTGAAGCCATCTTCCCGTCCCTACTCAGAGTCCCTACTACCGGGCATGTCCCGCCCCCTGCTTGGAAGCCTCTAGGTATCCCCTCAGCCATCTGCAGCTGAGCCCACTTGGCCTTCCTGCCACCTCCCCCAGGAGGCAGCTTGTTCTGAAGTGCCTGGGCCATCTGGTTGCCTGTCGCGCCTTTGCTTCTGGACCCTCTTAGGTCTTTCTGACATCTCTGCTGTGTCTCCTCTGCCTCTTAGCCTTTGTGTTGAAACTCTCCCAGGTCCAAAGGCTTTTTGCGCAGGGAAGCCATACACACCACTATTTGTATTGTGTTGTGCTCAATTTATTAAACTCATACATCTGATACTGTCTCTAAAAACATTTTCTACTTGAACATCTACTCATTAATTCCTGGTTTCATTATAAATATACCTACACTGTTTAGATTACAATCACAGAGGAGAGTTGAGTCTTTTGAACACTGTAATCACTTAAACAGTGGGCATAACATATACTACACAACTTTACAAAATAATCTACGAAAACCTCACTAGTTTTACACTTGCCCAAAAAGGCAACAATTAAACTTTGTTTCTTACACATACCCTTTCCCAAGGCAGAGGGGAGAGGGGAGAGATACGACCAAATGGTGACAGTTTATGTGTGCTAGATGAGATGAGGGTTTTCCATTGTCCTTTTTAAATATTTTTTACATAGTAGGGTGTTTTCTTGTTTATTCATCTCTCTCTGTCACTCCACCTGGAGTGCAGTGGTGCAATCTCGGCTCGCTGCAACCTCTGCCTCCCAGGTTCAAGTGATTCTCCTGCCTCAGCCTCCCAAGTAGCTGGGATTACAGGTGCCCCTCCACCACGCCCGGCTAATTGTTGTATTTTTGGTAAAGGCGGAGTTTTGCCCTGTTCGTCAGGCTGGTCTTAAACTTCTGACCTCAAGTGATCCACCAGTGTCAGCCTCCCAAAGTGCTGGGGTTAATAGGCATGAGCCACTGCGCCCAGCTCAGATTTTTAAATGTATTTTTAATTTTAAGAAGGCCAGAGACATGAAGAGATTGTGGAAACAGGGGAAGAACAGACCAAGCCCTTTGACAATCTGATTACATCTCTCTGCTTTTTGGGGCCCCTCCCTTAATGCCCACAGGCCTTTCCCACACAGTGCAATTCTGACAGAAAGCATGGAAGCTGAGGAGAAGCTGAGGGGGACTGGTGTGGACAGGGTCAGTGGGGCTTCTGCCGTGCTTTGGGAGGCAGAGGAACCTAACTGATTCTATAATACCTATCCAACCGAGGGACCAGCCAACTCTACACATTTGTGTGTGTGTGTGTGTGTGTGTGTGTGCGTGAAAAGTAGGTATAGAAGTGAACTGGGAGGCATTGCCGAGTCACAAAGAGCTCCTCCCACCCTTATTCTCTTCAGTCCTCTCCTCTATTCTGTTCATTCCTTGGTTGCCTTTCCCATTCGATAATAAGTGTAAGGCCAGACTCCAAATGAAGGCTGCTAAAGTGTTCAAAATAATTGTGGAGAGTGTAGAAGTTGAGACATTCAGGTTTGAAATCAGAAAGAGACAGCTTTTTTTGTAAGCTCTCCCACCTATTAGGTGTGCAACACTGGAAATGCAATCTAAACTCAGAGCCGCTGGTTTTTCATCTCCACATTGGAAACGACATAACTTGTAAGGATGACCACCCATCACAACACCTGTGGAGGTCAACACTTAGCTAACGAGAGCCAGCAGTGCTCCTCCTGCTGTTCTACCAGCATCTAGCCCGGATACCTCTAGCTCCCTTTAGCACTTGTCCTATTCTCATCCAATTCCTGGACTCTTTTCCTGGACTCCAGTATGAGGGAGTGGGGCTAAGATGTTTTCCTCCTTTCCAAAGGGTCCTTTGCAGACTATGAGGAAGGATGGGTGCTCCTGACCCTTGGTTTCCCTGCCTCTCCAGGGAGGGATGAATGTTCATTCTCCTGTTTGGCAAAGGGGCTGGGCAAAGATGGAGCCATCATGGCGTTTATCACTGCAGCCATCCTTGGGGCAGATCTAATTGTCAGTAGCTCTGTCACCTAAAATCAGACAAGGAATGACTGCAAATTAGGAGCTAAAGGCAATTTAATTGTTATTCTGAAAAAGTCAAAAAATAAGAGATGCTGGCAAGGTTGTAGAGAAAAATAATGCTTACACACTGTTGGTGGGAATGTAAATTAGTTCAAACATTGTGAAAGACAGTGTAGCAATTCCTCAAAGACCTAAAGATAGATATACCATTCGATCCAGCAATCCCATCACTAGGTAGATACCCAGAGGACTCTAAATCATTCTACTGTAAAGATACATGCTTGTGTATGTTCACTGCAACACTATTCACAATAGCAAAGACATGGAATCAATCTAAATGCCCACCAATAACAGACTAAATCAAGAAAATGTGGTACATACATACCATGGAATATTATGCAGCCATAAAAAATGAGAGCATGTCCTTTGCAGGAACATGGATGGAGCTGGTGGCCATTATCCTTATCAAACTAACACAGGAACAGAAAACCTAACACCACATGTTCTCACTTATAAGTGGGAGCTAAATGATGAAAACACACGGACACATGCAAGAGAACAACACACACTGGGGCCTATTGGAGGGTGGAGGATGGGAGGAGGGAGAGGATCAGGAATATGGGTATATGTGTTCTAGAATTAACACCTGGGTGACAAAATCCGTACAGCAAACCCCCATGATACAGTTTACCTGTGTAACAAACCTGCACATGTACTCTTGAACTTCAAAGTTAAAAACAAAAAATAAATAAATTATAGCAATTAAAAAAATGAAAACTTAATTGAAATACGATTCTTCTGGTATTTTTAAGTTATTTTGTTTACATTTAGAAGTTAGGATTTCCCTAGATACACCTATCTTATGAGAATTCAAGAGTTTGTGGTGAGACCAAAATGAGATTTTTGGAAAAAAAAAAAAAATAAGGGACAGGGAGTCCTCACAGCAGTCAAATCTTTGGGTCCAGGACTGGGACCAGAAACATACTCTTTGATGGGTTTATGTTGAAAGGTTTAGAGCTGGAGGCTGCACACTCAGGAATTTAGACTCCACAAAACACCCTATACTCCTTCTTCTGCTGATGGAAACTGGGAAAGCCTTAGTGTAGCATAGCCAGAACTGGAAAACTAAAATTTGGAAGAGAGATTTTTTTCTAGTGTATTTTCTGAATCCTGTGCCTGTGACTTGTGCTAGGTACCTTTTTAAAGCAACCACCTTTTTAAAGAGGAAGTCGCATCTTAATTGTAGAAGGAAAATTCACTGTTTGCTTGGATCCCCCTCTGGGAATTCACCCTGGGCTCATTTGTACAATGGGGAAGTTTGTTAATAGATCTCTCAGCCTACGTTTCATGGACTCTTCACCCTTTTTGAAGAACCTCTTCCCCTGTACCTCTGACCTTCCTCTTCCATCTCACGTTCTTTTCACAACTTACTCATGTAGAGATAAAAGAGCTGATAATCTACATCCAAGAGTGTTTAATGTTTAAGAGGTCCAGACACTTCACCTAAGGAAATGAAGCTCCAATGGTATACTCAAATGCATTATTAGCAGGGTTTAGTTTATCTCTTTAACAAAGTGAGGTTTTCCTGATGCTCCTTAAATTCCCAAAATGCTGTCACAAAGACATGTTCCCATTAGTCAAGGAGCCTCTCAAAAGTTCATATCAAGACCCTAAGGATGGTAGATCTTTTCCCTATTCTCTAGGGCAGAATCTTACAAGATTCCAGGGAGGTCAGCATTCTTGATCCACAAATTTTGGGGCATGGGACAAATAGACATTTCAACCTCATCGTGACTTAGGCTAGTGTGTTCTGCCTCTGTAACTGGTTAACTACTGCCCTTTTCCTTGAGCCCTTCTGCCATCTATTGCTGAGTTAGTTCTAGTCTGCCTTGACAGTGAAATATAATGTGCTTATTTAGGAAAATTAGCAAAACATGCAAGCAATAAAAGAGGGACAAAATAGTAACAAGTGCAGAAGAAGACAAATGCAGAGGTAACATGTACACATATAGCAGGAAATAAATAAATATATAAAAGATGGAATAGTAAAGCATAATAACAGGATATAGAGATTTATTCCAGCAATGCAAGAGTGGTTTGACATACACAAATCAATCAATGTAATAATGTAATATACCGCATTAATAGAATGAAGAGAAAAAAACTCACGTGATCTTTTTTTGAGAGTTGTCTTGCAGTACTCTCCTTTTCGTGTTTACACACAAGCATATATTCTGTCTTCCAACTGTCTCCTTCTTCTCCCCTTTCTCCTTTATTCCTTAATAAATAAATGTTCAGAGCCTGACCATACCATGTACTAGGCTAGAAATAAAGAGAAAGAAGATGAATGAAACCAACTCCCTGCTCTTCAATCTCCTGCTTATGAATTATGTAATGCTCTCCTAAGGGCAGGGATAATGCACTTGTAAGCTGGGCAGTAGTTAGGTAAAAGGCTGGGGTGGGCAGGGCATTCCGTGTATATGGTAGAGAAAGACTTGATGATGAGCACCCCAAATTTGGGTCCATGGCCGCCAGATTGAGACTATACTTGGGCTAGGGAGCCCAGTGACATGAGTAGTGGCTGAATATTTAGACCCTTAAAGTTTATGGCTCCCCTGAGTGTTAGTTGGACATTTTAGGATTGCTAGGTAGGCAGCTGCGGCATCCTCACTCACTTGTATACACATATTGTGGGAGAGATGATTAGATTTTATCCACTTTTCCTGAAACAACATGTATTAATGGAATTAAACAACACACAACACACTGAGAGTTGTGTACAATTACCGAGATTTGATATATAAGACATTTTCACCATCAAATTATGGCTCCTCATCCCTTCTTTGGAACTTGCTCTCACTGCTGCAGATGGCATCACTAGGGCCCACATTTGGAACTTCTCCCAAGGTGTGCCCTAGAGTCTCTGGAGTCTGGGTGTTGTATTCCAGCTCCTACTCCGCCCCTTGTGATGCTGTCAGCATTCTTCAGAGCAGGCTCCTCTTAGGTTCCTTGATTTGCACATAATCTCTCCTGCCCAAATAAATGCTCAGCCATGCTGAGAGGCTCTTGGCTTATCTCAGCCAAAAGGCAGCATAACTCATAGAAAGTGAAATTAAAAATCTTCCCCATCTTTGTCTTTCCAAGCTGCTGCTCAAAAGAGAATCCAGTAACAAAGACTGAGTTCTAGGGTTTCTAAGGATCTGTCCTTTCCCCTCTATCTGGAAAGGAGTAGCTGATGTCACTTTTGAATCTCTCTGGCTTGTGGATAGGTTCTTACTCTGCCTGTTTTCAAACATGCCACCCTGTCCCACTGTTGGCATCTGTGGGCCATATGGAAAGAGGGGACTTTTTCTCTTGAGCTTCTATGAAGTATGGTTTATTTTCTAGTTTTTCCATTTCTCTTTCCATTTCAATGCTGAAGCATTTTGTTAGACTTCCTTTTAGTCAACAAGTGCCTTCATGTTTTGTCTCCTCTTCCCTAATCAAAACCAAAAGTAAGGTAACCTTTGGCAAGAAGCCAAGGTGAAGAAGATCCATGGTTCCTCATTTTGGCATTCAACCTATTGCCCAAGGAAGAGTTCAGTAGACAACAGGAATATTGTCCCTCCAAAGTGTGCCACCTCCATTGAGCCTCTTTGTCATGCCCGGCCTGTGAACAGCCAGTCCCCGCCATCCCTTCAGCCCCCTGCCAGGCATGGGGGTGCTGTGCAGGCAGCCGTGTGGCCTGACAGTCTCTACCAGTCCTGCTGTCCCTCGGCTGAGAATCAAATCCATTCTGGATGACGGGGAATGTGTCCTCTGCCAGCTGTGTTCTCTGTGGAGCTCAAGGGAGGGGGAAGGGCAAAGCCATTACTAGGGTGCTGTTCGGAGCAGTGAAAAGGCCACATCCTTTCCAAGGAACACTTTTCCTGGAAACCCCCCTGAAGCTTAGCTGGCTCTCATCCTGCGAAGCTGGCTCTGGCCACTAGCACACAGGGCCATGACTCAGCCTGAAGGAAGGCTGCGGGGGCAGCTGGCACTCTGGAAGGACAGACAGAACAGGCCACCAGGCATAGACAGGAGAGGGAGGCAGGAGGACAGAACAGAAGATGCCTGGGCTGGATGGAAGTCAGTGCCCTTGGGTGCTGGGACCCTGCCTTCGTGGCCACCACTAGATCAGGCTTCTGAATTTTTGGCTGTCAGGGCCAGACTGTCCCCATAGGCTCCAGAGCAGTCCCCATGGAATCCCTCAGGTGTCGCCAGGCAGCATATAGGTAATAGGCCTGGAAGGTCCCCAACAGCACAGCTGGACATGCTCAGACACACTGGGGCTCTCTGTTCAGTGGCACAAACTCCAGGACCCAACGAGGGAAATAGGAACACCCCAGGCCGAACAGTATGGCTAAAATCCATTTATTCCAAAATTAAAAGCAAAATAAATAGGAGTCACATCACCAGGGAGCCACAACCCCATCCCTGTCTCCTTCCTCTCGTCATAAGCTATCAAGTAAGTTTCCTAGCTGCAAATAATTGTTAGAACCTCCTCCCTATGTGCCAACTCCAACCTCCACTATGTATGATACAGGGAGCAGCCCTACCCCCCGGAATAGACAAAATATTATACAGACCCAATATATACACTGGGGGGAGGTCTACCCCCAGCAGCCAGTGCCGTCACCTTGTCTACATTAGCTCCATTGTCCTGCCTCAGCTGCCTCTCTGAGTAAGATGGGAGCCCCCATGAGGGAAAAATTGCTTTGGTGAGAGTAAGGCCGTCAGAGAGGCCATGAGGCTTCCTCGAAAGAAATCAGCTCTGGCTCTTAAATAACAATAATCATCCAGAAATCGAGGGACTCAGCCCTGGCCAAGGTGGCAAAGGGTTTGCACTTGTCTATCTCACCCCATTAGACAGGGGTCTTGTCTTGCTACTATAAAGGTAAAGCGGTGACCGGGAAGGGGTGGTAGGGACATGGTGGGGGCAGAGCCTCCACCTCCACTTCTCCAGGCTTTGCTGAGAGTGGCCTGCTTTTATTATTATTTCTTAAATTTTTATCCCATGACTTTTTTTATCCCATAACTTGTTTTTCAATAACTGTTCCATAACTACATTTTTCATAATTTTTTCCATAACTTTTTTCCTTTTCTTCATAACTTCTTTAATCCCATAACTTTTTTTATCCCATACCTTTTTTTATCCCATAACTTTTTTTTTTTAATTTAGTTGCCTGCTTTTAGATGTGATCTTCACCTTGTCTGCACCTGCCTCCCTCATTACACAGGGGTCTTATTTTGCTACTGTAAGGGTAAAGGGATGACTGAGAAGGGGTGGCAGGAACATGGTGGGGGGCAGAGCCTCTGGTCTCATATCTTCAGGCTTTGCTGACAGTGGCAGGCTTTTAGATGATGGTAATCTTCAACTCCTTGTTCTCCTGAGCCCGGTAAAAAATGCGGATGCAGGAGTTGCTGTCCAAGCTTAGGGGTTGCTGTCCAAGCTTAGGTGTTACTGAGGGTTCTGCATCTCGAAACAGCTGCATGATCTTCTATGCAGTGAAGCTGTTGTGGGGAGAAACCTCCCTGGCCTTCTCTCATTCAGGCTCCATGCTGTGGGAGATCTTTGGAGACGGGGAGGCAGGGCTCTGAGTGCCGTGTGAGTCCTCCCCCTCATCCCACCAGCCCATCCCACCCAAGAGCTCTACTCACCACCCTGCTTGTTGGCAGCCCCATGCTCCTGGAGAGTTGGGACCCCTGGAGTGGGCTCATCAGCAGGGTTATGGACAGCGACCAGGAATTTGCCATGCCACTCCCTTCAGTTGCTCACAAGTTGCAACACCAGCCGCTCCAGCAACTTCGCCTGCAGGGAGAGGTGCTCAGTTACTGTGCCCGTGCCCACACCTCCCCACCCCCATCTTCACCCCCCACAGAGATGTTGCACGTCCTACCTTCATCTCCTCCTTGTCCTGGATAATCCCAGTAATGTACTCCTCCTGCTGGTGCCACATCTTCAGCACTGCCCTCTGGCTCTTGTACAATGTGATGTACTCTCCTGCAAAAGGACAGGGCTCAGACGCTGGGGCCCCTCCGGTCACCCTGCAGCTCCCGCTGGCTTCCAGCTCACTGATTGTGTCTGTGTCTCCAGACAGCTGAATGCAGTGACGTTCCAGTTTCTCCACCCACTCCTTCTCCTTCATAAGGGCCATAGAGTTGCTCTGGAGTCAAAATAATGGAGTCAAACCCTACAACAACCTGCCCCACCCCCACCCTTCTTGGCCCATGCCAGGAGAGATTCACCCGCAGCTTCTCTATGGCCCCCTTTAAGGTCCAGTGGGTCTTCACACACAGAATTGCCCCCAATCCCTGGGGCTGAGGCTGCCACCTCTGGCTCATTCTGGGCCAAGGCCACCGGGTGAGTCAGGAGCTGGCAGCACACCCTTTGCTCCTTCAGTTGCCCACATAGCTATGCCTGCTTCTCCTCGGCACTGGCTAAAGCCGAGTTTTAAAATGCCACCTGCAGGCAAGAGGTGCGCATTCTTGTAGGGGGGATACACAGGATGAATGGGGCAAGGAGACAGAAGACCTTCCCTTGGGGCCTCAGAGGGGTGCACCTGTTGGCCTCAGGTGAAATAGTGTCTGACCACTGGCTCCCAGGGAAGGCAAGAGGGTCCAGAGAAATCAGAAGGCAGGGAAACCAAGAGCATAAGGGGGTCTGGGAGGGAGCAGAAAGGGAGGCAGCAAAGGTGGGGCAGGGGGAGTCAGGCTCACCATGACCTCCCAGCTCTCCAGGTCCTCTGGGATGCTCAGCATAGACCAAGGCTCCTCTTTCTCCTCCTCCTCACTCTCCAGTCCACCTCCTATGGGGGAGCGGTGACTAGAGGGGTCCTTAGACAACCCAACAAGGGAGGTACAGTGGGCCCACCTCTGGCCTCACCCTCACTGTGTAACCCTGGGCCAGCCCCTCCCCAGAGAGGAACAAGCAGCTGTCTTTTCTTTTTCTTTCTTTTTTTTTTGAAGAGCCAAGGTCTCATTATGTTGCCCTGGTGCAGTCCCACTACCTATCCACCTGTGAGTTCTGACCTGCTCCCTTTCTGACCTGGGCCAGTTCACCCATCCTCAGGCAATCTGGTGGCCCTCCACTCCCAGGTCACCATATTGATGCCAAACTTAGTGCGGACACCCAGTCAGCATAATGACCAGCTTCTAAAGGTCTCTTCCAACTCCGAAATCCTATGCTGCTAACAGTCCCCTCTTCCTTCTGGGGCTCTCTCCTCTTCCTATGGCATGGTCTCCTGTACCTCACCCTGGGAGAGCTATGAGGCTCAACTGGACCTGTAGCTACTGGTTCTGCTGACAGCAGCTTCCGGGTGCTCATAAGGGGCCAGGAAAGAGAATAAGAAGGCATGGAGGTTGCCAGGTCATGTTCCCCTCGGGGCCCTGCCCTCAGCAATTCCCTCACCTGGGTCTCCTGCAATTCTTGGTGGGCTATCTCTGCTACCACTTTTCCCTGAGCTTCCTGCTGCTGCAGCTGGTCCATGAGCTGGATCTGCAGAATTAACTGCCTGTGCAGTGCCTCCTTCTAAGAGGTCAGCCACTGACAGGCATCCACGCACTGCTGCAGGTGACCCAGGTACTGGTCTTGCTGCTGCAGCAGACTCTGAGCCTCTTAGCTCTTCAGCTCCACCTGCAGGAGACCCTGGGCATGAGGGCAGGTGGTGGCTGGCTTCCAGATTCTGGGCCCATAAATAGGGTAGGGAGGGCACTGTGGGACTCTGTCGCCTGCCTGGGCCCCTGGCCCCTTGCTCCAGGCCTAAGTGACTGCCTCCCTTACCTAGAACCCCATGCCTCCTTCCCCCAGCCTCAAATCACACACCCCTCTTCTGCCATTTAACCTGTAGGCCACAGGTGGAAAAGGAGAGGGAGCCAGCCACCATCTGCTAAGTGTGCTACATGCCTAATGCTTTCCGCATATTATCTCATTTAATCCTAAGCACCTCTGTGAGGAAAATACTTCCTTTCTAAGTGAAAGAAACCAACACTTAGAGATGCAAAGTAGTTCAAAGGCGAGCATTGGAGCCAAGGCCAGAATACAGTTTGAATCTAAGGAGCCTCTTATGCCACTGTCTCTTTCCCTATGACTGAGGGCTCCATGCCTCTAGCTGCAATAATGATGTCCACACCTGGGAGGAGACTAGGGCTACCCACCTCTAAAAGTAAGAGGGCAGGAAGCAAGAAAAAGTCACGGTACTGCCCTGGAGGGTGCTGGGGTCACCTGTCTCCCAGGCTGGAGCTACCTCTGGCCTCTCAAATTCCTTCCCCATAGGCTGGTGCCTGCCTCCCAGCCCTTCTTGAAAGGGGCAGGGGTTACCATCTCCTTCAGCTCACCTAGCTGCTCCTTCAGCTCATGGTTCTGGGAGAGCGCAGCTCATAGCGGTACAGTCGTTCTGCACGGTTTGCCTGAGCACCTCTGCCTGCTCCTCCCAGAGCTCGGCCTTCTGCCCCAGCTCCAGCAGCCTCTCCGCTTGCTCTCACAGCTTCTCTTCCTACTCCCAGTCCAGGTGACTTATGCCCTCATTTTTTTGGCACTCAGGCTTAAGGCTGTCTTGCCAGATTCTCCAGCTCCTTTCACAGGTGCTCAGCCTCTGCTTGTAGCTGATGCTCCACCTGGAAGGGCCCTGCTGAGGGTTCTGTGGGCGGGGGTTTAGTTGAAAAAGAAAGCAGATAATAATGGCCTCTGAATTCTAAATTAAAAAAAAAAAAAAAACCTCCTCTTGGTCCACAGCTCCTCTCAGGCTCTGCAGACTTGGCCTCCCTGCTAATGATTCGTCGTACCCAGATGGTAGCCAATCTTCCAAGCCACTTTCAGATAGAGACGACTGTGGGTGGCTGAGCATGGGCACTCCTCCCTCTTTGCTGATGGGGACATTGAGGCTCGTGAAGATTACAAGACTTAATGATCTTGGCACAGATCTCTCTCCCACTGCCTCAAAGTCTTTCCATATACCCGCCTCCTTGGAGCATTCTAAGCCACCCCCACAGCCCTCTGATGCCAGTCCTGCTCCCAGGTCACCCCACCCCAGCTTATCCATCTGCTTCCTTAGTTTGGCCAAGCTTGTCACCAGCTCCTGTACCAAACTCTTGCTATGCACCCTCTTCTCCTTCACTGTGTACACCTGCCCAAAACAGGGGGAAAGGGCCTCAGAGAGGAGCTGGTGGATGGACAGGCTTCCATCTCCCTCTCTGCTCCCACCTCCACAAAGCCCAGACCCATGACCACTTCTGGCTGTGCTGCTCCCATTTCAGAGATGCCCGAAACAGTCAAGTGACCTCTCTAAGGCAGGGGCTCTAGAGTCAGGTCTCACCTGCTCTGACATCTTCCACATCCTCTGCCACCACATGGCGCTCGCTCCTTTCAGATTTTCAGTGTGTTGATCTTTCTCCATCTTAGTTGTTAAGTGATTCCATCACCTGCAAGAACGGGCACAGAAGTTAGGAAGAGCTGTCTCTGGTCCTCTCCTGCTCCTGGCCACCTGGTATCATCTTCCTCCCACATCTGTCCCTCTGCAAAGCATCACCTGCCCTGGATGTGCTTCCAGCTGTGCCCGCTCCTCCATGGTCTGCTGTAACTGCTGGTTAGCATCAGGGGCTTCACGCCAGCTAGACAACGAGATGGTGAAAAGGAAGAAGCTTCTATCTGAGGAGCCTGGATCATTCCACACAGTGCTCCTTAAAAGGGCTAGAGCTAGGCTCAATGTACAATTTGATCAATAAAGATCTCTACTGTGAAGTTGCTTTGCTTTAGAAATAAAAAATTAAATAATTTTAAAGAGATCTCAGGCTGGACATGTTTGCTCATTCCTGTAACCCAACACTTTGGGAGGCTGACACAGCTGGATTGCTTGGGTTCAGGAGTTTGAGACCAGCCTGGGCAACATGGTGAAGCCCCGTCTCTACACATACAAAAATTAGCCAGGTGTCGTGGTGTGTGCCTATAGTCCCAGCTACTTAAGAGGCTGAGGCAGGAGGATCACTTGAGCCGGGGAGGGGGAGGTTGCAGTGAGTCAAGATCACACCACTGCACTCCAGCCCTGGTGATAGAGCGAGACCCCGTCCCAACAAACAAACAAACAAGCAAACAAACAAACAAACAAGAACTCTATAACCACGGAATAGTCAAAGTGTAGGACTGAACCTCAGAAGGAAATAAACAGACTCATGAGCTAGCCAATTAAGTGTAATCTATAAAATAATGGTTTTCATCAATTATGCATTGTAAAAACAGTTAAGCCCTAACCCTGAGGTTCTGATTCCCCAGGTCTACGGCAGGGCCCCAGTTTGTAGACTTTAGCAGTCTCTAGAGGATTCTATGGCAGGACCAGAACAAGGACCCAAATTTTCCAGCTCTTCAGCTGTGCCCTCTCCTCCATGATCTGGTGTCTGTTTAGCATCAGGGGTTTCACACCAGCTAGAAAACTAGATGGTGAAAAAGGAGAAGTTTCAATCTGAGGAGCCTGGGCCATTCCACACAGTGAGCCTTAAAGGGCTGTTCTTATATAACTCCAGCCTGAGGGCACCTCTCTCTTTGGTTACCTCCTTGTTGTACTGAACAAGCTCTTGGCTGGAGCCTCCCCATACCCTGCAAGATCCCTAGGCCATGTCCCCAGCTGGATGGGGCTCCTACCACCCTGGGGCTGCAGCCTCTCCCTTGCTGAAATGTAAGATGAGCAATTTCTAGTTTCTTTTCAGCTCCTCCAAGTCACACTGCATCCCTGCCTTGTCAGTCAGTACAACTCAAAGCTGCTCTGCCAAAGCTGAGTTCTCCTGCTTCAGCTCCTTACTGCTGTTGTTATGGCCAGAGGCAGTAGAGAAGGGAATGAACAAGAACAGAACGGACTGCTTTGGTGATTGATTGATTCAGGCGACTCAAGCTCTCATTTTCTTGCACTTGGGCTTAAAGCTGTCCTGCCACATTCTCCAGCTCCTTCCGCATGTGATCAGCCTCTGCTCATAGGTGTTGCTCCATCTCAGACCACCCTGCTAGGGGATCCAGTGGTGGGGGTTCAGCTGAGAATAAATCACTTCATTCTTTCCTTGCTGTGTTTGTAGGTTTTGTCCAATTCTTTGTTCAAGACACCAACCTGGGTGATTGTTTGAAACCCTCTACCCTTGCCCCATAACCATAAAACCATGGCACTGGAAAGGACCACCCAAATCAAAATTTGTCTCAGGTGGCAGGCCAGAGAGAAGACATGAGTTGCCCAAGGCTACACCATGAGTCAGGGGCACAGCCCACACTAGAGCTTAGCTGTGCACACATGCAAACCTGTGTGATCACCTCACCACGCTCACCTGCACCCCCTCCCACCTCCCAGCACATCACCCATGCTAAGGGTCCCAGACCTCCCATCCCACCTTCCCCCATCCTGCCTGTTCTCGTATAACTCCAGCCTGAGGTTATCTCTCTCTCTCTTTGGTTACCTCCTTGTTGTACTGAAAATAACAGAAAGATTAAGTCAGGATACAGCAGGTAGAGGAGCAGCTGGCTGGCCAGGAACAGCCACAGTAGTTACTCCACAGTAACATTTCCTCACTCTTAATCATGCCTGACATTTTTTCAAGGTATTTCCAAGCCAGGGTCTCATTTGTTCCTCAAAGAAAGGGCGGAAGGGCCGGGGAAAGAGATCTAACTTATAGCTGGCTAACAGAGGCCCAGAGAGATCAGATTATATGCTATTGTTATTACCATTATTACTACCACAGCTTGAACCTTTATTGAGGGCTTCACCAGACACCCATGCTATTAATCCCATTTAATCCTCACAACCATCTTATGAGACTATTATTACCTCTATTGCATAGGTAAAAAATATGGGGTATTAGAGGTTAAGTGCTTGCTAAGATCACATAGACAGAGCTGGGATTTGAACACCCAGGTATATATGATTCTCTAAGCCCATTTTTTTGCTGTGAGGCAGAAAAATAGGGTCTGGAGGCAAGGAACATAAGGCCGGTTCACACTTCAGCTATAACAAGAAATATCCTCTCCATGGATAAATGACTTTGTAACATTACTTCATCCTCTCCATTTACGTAGTGTGCACCGAAGTAACCAATGGAATCCTCTAGGGGGTAGTTAAACTCCCAAAAATTCTGTAACGGGACCTTTGAGCCCCTATGCTCAGGTGCGCTCCCACACTGTGGAGCGCGCTTTCATTTTCACTAAAACCCTTCATTCCTTCCTTGCTTGGCTTGTGTGTTTTGTCCAATTCTTTGTTCGGGGGGGGGGGGGGGGGCGGGGGGGAGGGGGGCGGCCGGGGAGGCCCCGCCCGGGCGGGCCCAAGATGACAAGAAGCTGGACACCCTCCACATTTAACAGCTGTGAGTGGGGGGCACAGATAGAAAGGGGGGATAATCTTGTGTTCACTTTTTGAAGAGTACATTTGCATAGTCCAAAACTCAGAAAATATAGAAGGGAAATAACTCCCAGTCACCCTGTTCCTCTCTCCTGAGCTTTTTATAAATCCCTGCGGACATGTTTTATGTATATTATCATAGTACACACACACAGACACACACATGTGTTTCCTCTCTCTACACAAATGGTAACATACTAAAGATACTCTTCTATACCTTCACAGTACAAGTACCCTAACCCCCGCTAGGACTTGGTCAAGACCACAACCAGGTAAAGGCAGGGCAGGCACTTGGCCTCCGAGCTCTGTATCCAGTGCTTGCTCCCCACAGTGCCTTCAATTCACCCACAGCAGCTGATTCAGTCCCAGGTTGCCTCTAACAATCACACACAAAAGCAGCGAGAAATGGCCCATGCTGCCTTCCGGGCAGGACACTCCATTCTGCAGAAGGGACCTTTAGGCTCACTCCTCCATCTGGGAAGCCAGAATGCCAGGGGATGGGAGAGGGTTGGACTCACCCTGTCTGCCTTCTTCTGCTGCATGGAGACAGCAGAGAGAGCCTGCTCCAACTCTCCCATATGCTGCAAGGAATACTGCAGGTGGCTGGCCACATCCTTGGACTCTCCTGTAATGAGAGAGGTTGAGATGGGGCCCAAAGGACTCCCCCTAAAACCCTGTCAAAGTGCCAGGTTGAAGGATGACGGGGGTGCCCAGATTCCCACCTTCAAACTGCCTGGCAGCACATTCAGTGTGATACAGCACTGTCTTCAACTCCGTTTCTCAGACATCAAGATTCTAATTGTCTGATTTGAACCTTTGGGAGAAAAGCCAAGCAAGTGCTGAAAGAGAAGGAAAGAAACATTCTCAGAGGACAGGAGGGAACCTCACACCCTCCACTCACCTCTAACTGCTTCCTTAGGGCTCCCTGGTTTTGCTGGCTTTCTTCCTTTTCCTGTAGAAGAGGAAGACAGAGGTCTTACTAGGGCAAGACAGAGATGGCACAGCAAGGGACATGCCCCCAGAATGCCACCAATACTCCAGGACAGGCCCACTCATGGGACCAGGTTATCAGGGACCCTGTGGGGGATGGGGTGGAATCTGCGGGGTGACCCTCTTCCCCCAGGCTGGGAATGAGCAAGATAAGACTGGTGCCTCTACATCTGAGTGCCCCCAAAACCCAGCAGTCATGTCGTGAGCAAACAAAGAAATCAGTTACTTCTTCCAGCTGTTCTTCAATTTGTTGCTTCTGTTGTCTCTGTGAGGAGAGCCAAATTAAGGGGCCAAGAATGGATTTTAAAGGCAAAGAACTCAGATCCAGTGGGAACACAAACTGGTAAACTCTCCTCAAGCTCCCAAGGAGAGAGGATTTGGGTCTTTGTTGGTTTTTGCCCACAGCCACGGAACTGAAAGTCTGAATCTGGATTCTCTCAAAAGGACAGTAACATAAACCTTTAGAGATAGAGTCCGAGCAAAGCCCACCCTTCTGCCAGCTTGTGATTTAGGAAGGTGCATTCATTGAGCAAACACTGACTGAGTACATATGGGCAGGTACAGTGCTTCACAGCAGGGATAAAGGACGCAAAAGGACAGAGAGGAGCCCTTGGCCCTGAGGTTTACATTTTACTGGACCTTTAAATCATGGACTCTCAAAGCTAACAGAGACTTTCGATATTCTCTAATTCTACCTCCTTGGACAATGCAAGCACAAGGAGGAGAAGTGGCTTGTCTAGAATCAAAGAGCAATTAGGGACTGAGTCAGGGCGGAAGTATGGAGCTCCTGACAACCAATCAGGCTAGCACTTAAGCAACAACCCCAGGGCATGTGTGGCAAGGACTGGAGCCAGGGTGTCTGCAGAAGAGACAGTAGGCAAAGTGGGCAGCAATGGAAGAGCCACGTTGCATGTTCTGTGCTCTGGGGTACCTCCAGCTGAAGCCTGGGCCCCCCAGGTCCCCATTTGCCCTTGACACCAGGGACCCCCAGCCCCTTTCTTCAGGGCCCCGAAGGGAAACTGCAGCCCAGGACTTGCAGTGTGGAATCAGGGACCCCACTGGACTCTTACCAATGACTTGATGGTTTTAGAGAGTTGATTGATAGTTATATAACTCAATTCCAGGGTGACTGTTAACTCTTGGCATCAGCTCTGAGGCACATGCAGAGAGGAGGTGTTGGAGGGGGGGATGGGGGAAGGGGTAGAGAGCAATCATTGGGGTTGGGAGGGGTATGGGCTGTCTCAGCTGGCAGAGGGGCACCCAGCCCCCGCTGTGGGAGGAAGTTGGAGGGCTGGCCTGCAGGGTCACTGGGTCATGGCCCAGGGCCTCTTACCTCCAGATCCTTCATGGTAGCAGATGATTCAGGATCCTTTTGATGGATACATGTTGCCGACTACAAGAGAGGAGAGTGCACATGGAGATGTTCTGTCCCCTCACTGTCTAAGCCCTCTGACTCCCTTTCTTCCCCAGCAACTGGCAACATTTTCTTTTCTGCCTAACTCAGACCCTTTGTCCCATAACCTCTTTGTGCCAGCTTCTCTTATGGTTCTTATTTCCCCACCATCCCTCCCTCCCGAGCAGCTTTCATCCGGAGCTGCTGCAGCAGGGTAAAATGATGTAACCAGTCACAGGGGCCAACTCCTTCATGTGAACAGCTTCAAGGGAGAAGGCTCAGGGGAAGAGGCGGCTTCCTCAACATCACCCAGCTAATCAGCCGGTCTCAAGATCTTTCCTCTCTCTCGTGAATCCTTGCCTCAGTTTCTGTCATACTTTCCTTTCCTCCCACACTCCCTGCTTGTTCTCAATTTCTGAAGTATCTCAGAAGCAACACCACTGAGCTATTGGGAGAGTTGTCGCAGGCTCTCAGTCGATGAGAAGGTCCTAAGGGCAGAGACATGGGGGTGGCTTGGTGGGAAAGAAGGTCTTGGACAGTGGCCTCCCTGACTCCCTTGGCCTAGAGACTGCTGCCCCAATGGGAGACACTTACTTGCATTCATCCATGAGATTGGGGCCAGCCTCATGATTCTGTGTAGGAAGAAACATATGAGATGGTCATTCAATTTCTGTAAGACTCACCCTCGACGGGGGAAAGCCAAGCTCATTCGAACAATATTCCATCTTCCCAGACCTCAAGGAAAAGCCCAGTCTCAGCCTTCCCCCTACCCCGGTCCCCAGGAAGGGCACTTGGCCCTAGTGAACAAGCTACCTGTGAAAGGAGAAGAGAATCCATAGTAGGTACATGAGGGCAGTGGGCAGAGGAGGAGGAGGCATGAACCTGAGGTGCCACCATGCTAATGAGACTGGCACCAGGGCAAGGGACACTGCCAGGTAACACAGTGTCATCGGCAGATGGCTGTACAGAAGCAGCTGGTCTTTGGAGTCTGTCACAAAACAGAGCAGGGCATTAGGGGCCATGTGGGAGAGAAGGCACCTCAGCGCCACGGACACAAGGGTGTGGAACAGGTAGGACTGGTGTTGTCACAGTCAGCGTGACAGTCACGCATACCAGGAGACACTCGGGGGTGTGAATACTGTTTGCCCAGGCCTTGGGCTGCTAGGCAGCATTTTGAATGGCCAAAGCTCAAAGCAGGGGCTGCACAGACTCCTTAATAAATATGAGGACCTCACTCTCCCTGGAGCTTAGCAAAAGACAGCAGCAGGCTCTGAGCTATGGCAGCCACAGCAGGCAGGAGGAAGGTGTACCGAACTCAGGGAATAGAAAGGCACTGTCTTCCAGAAGGCCAGTCTGTGTCACAGAGTGACCCTAACTGGGCCCCTGCTGGGCAGAGGATGGTGACGAGGAAGTAGTATTCTGGGCAGTGTACAATGTAGCTATCTGCCTCTCTCTTCTCCCTTCCCTTCTCCCCTGCAGTGGCACCATCAGCGGGGGTTACCATCTCCCTCAGCTTACCCAGCTTCTCCTACTGCTCGCCAGCTTCTTCTACAGCCCGCCCAGCTTCTCCTGCAGCTCTTTCTTGACATGCTGCTCAGACTAAAGTGCGCTGGTGATCTCCATGTTCTCATTGTTCTGGACAGAGAGAAGTAATCGTGCCACCCACTCCAGCTGGAGACCCCAGAGGTTGATGTCTGCCTCCCATGGCACTGGGAAGGAAGGAGGGCAGATTAGAAAAATCATCCCCTCTCTCCCACAGCCATTAAAGCAGGGCTCTGGCTCACAGGTGCCTTCAGAAGGGCCACTTCACATGAGGGCTGTGCCCCCTGGTGGGGGCTCCGTGGCAGCAGTTGGGGGAGGGGGGAGTGGTGGTTCGGCTGAGAAAGGAAGCAGACAATAAGGGCCCCTGGATTCTCAAAAAAAACCCTCCTCTTAGTCCACAGCTCCTTTCAGGCTCCCCAAACTTGGCCTCCCTGCTCATGATTTCTCGCACCCTGATGGTAGTCAATCTTCCAAGCCACTTACAGATAGAGACAACTGCAGTGGCTGACAACAGGCACTTTTTCCTCTTTGCTGATGGGGGACAATTGAGAGAGGAGCTGGTGGATGGACAGGCCACTATCTCCCTCTTTGCCCCCATCTCCACAAAGCCCAGACCCATGACCACCTCTGGCTGTGCTCCTCCCATCTTACAGATGCCCGGAACAATCAAGTGACCTTTCTATGGCGGGGGCGGAGGGTCAAGCCTCACGTACTCTGACACCTGCTGCACCATCTGCCACCACATGGCCCTCTCTCCTTTCAGATTTTCAGCATGTTGATTTTTCTCCATCCATAGTTGTTTAAGTGACTCCATCACCTGCAGGAATAGGCACAGAAGTTAGGAAGGGCTGTCTCTGGTCCTCACCTGCTCCTGGCCACCTGGTATCATCTTCCTCCCACATCTCTCCCTCTGCAAAGCATCACCTGCCCTGGATGTGCTTCCAGCTGAGCCTGCTCCTCCATGGCCTGCTGTAAACTGCTGGATAGCATCAGGGGCTTCATAACCAGCTTGAGGACTGGATGGTAGTGAGAAGTTCAGATCTGGGGAGCCTGGGCCATTCCCCACAGTGCCCCTTAAAAGGGCTAGCGCTAGACTCAATGTACAACTTGGTCAAAAAAGATCTCTACCATCAGGTTTCTTTGCTTCAGAAATAAAAAATAATTTTTAAAAAGATCTCAGGCCAAAGATGGTGGCTCATGCCTGCAATAACAACATTTTGGGAGGCTGAGGTGGGTAGACTGCTTGAGCTCAGAAGTTCAAAAACAGCCTGGGCAACATGGTGAAGCCCCATCTCTACAAATACGAAAATTAGACGGGATGGTGGTGTGTGCCTGTAGTCCCAGCTACTTGAGAGGCTAGGGCAGGAGGATCACTTGAGCCTGGGAGGTGGAGGTTGCAGTGAGCCGAGATCATGCCCCTGCACTCCAGCCCTGGTGACAGACCGAGACCCCATCCCCACCCCCAAAAAAACCCTATTCTCTATTATTACCGTCGAATAGTCGAAGTGTTGGCTTCAACATCAGAAGGAAATAAACAGACTCATGAGCTAGCCATATAGGTGTAATCTATAAAATAATGGTTTTCATCAATTGTGCATTTTTTTAAAAATTAAGCCCTAACCCTGAGATTCTGATTCCCCAGGTCTACGGCAGGGTCCCAATTTGTAGATTTTTAGCAGTCTCTAGAGGATTCCATGGCAGGACCCAAATTTTCCAGCTCTTGGCTAGAGCCTCCCCATACCCTGCATGATTCCTAGACCATGGTCCCAGCTGGATGGGGCTCCCACAACCTCCAGAACTGCAGCTTCTCACCTTGAAGCAGGAGCTCGGCCCTCTCCAGCTTCTTCTCTTCTGTAGCTCTTTAAGTTGAGTTAAATCCCTGATTTCTCGGTCACTAGGACTTGAAGCTTCTCTTTTAGTTCTGAGTTCTTCTGCTTCAGGTCCTCATTGTTTTGGCTATGGCCAGAGGCAGTAGAGAAAGGAATGAATGAAGAATAGAAAGAACTGCTTTGGTGATCAGCCCTCTACGCTCACCTCACAACCACAAAACCGTGGCACTGGGAGGGACCCCACAAATCAAAAGACTCAGGTGGCAGGTTAGAGAGAAGACATGAGTTGCCCAAGGCTACACCATGAGTCAGGGGCACAGCCCACACTAGAGCTTAGCTGTGCACACATGCAAACCTGTGTGATCACCTCACCACGCTCACCTGCACCCCTCCCACCTCCCAGCACATCACCCATGCTAAGGGTCCCAGACCTCCCATCCCACCTTCCCCCATCCTGCCTGTTCTCGTATAACTCCAGCCTGAGGTTATCTCTCTCTCTTTGGTTACCTCCTTGTTGTACTGAAAATAACAGAAAGATTAAGTCAGGATACAGCAGGTAGAGGAGCAGCTGGCTGGCCAGGAACAGCCACAGTAGCTACTCCACAGTAACATTTCCTCACTCTTAATCATGCCTGACATTTTTTCAAGGTATTTCCAAGCCAAGGTCTCATTTGTTCCTCAAAGAAAGGGTGGAAGGGCCGGGGGAAAGAGATCTAACTTATAGCTGGCTAACAGAGGCCCAGAGAGATCAGATTATATGCTATTGTTATTACCATTATTACTACCACAGCTTGAACCTTTATTGAGGGCTTCACCAGACACCCATGCTATTAATCCCATTTAATCCTCACAACCATCTTATGAGACTATTATTACCTCTATTGCATAGATAAAAAATATCACTTAGAGCTGAGATTTGAACAATCAGGTATATCTGATTCTCTAAGCCCATTTTTCCCCTGGGGGTCGGTACACAGAAATGGAGGAAATTTTGCTCACTTTTTGAAAGTATGATACATTCGCATAGTCCAAAACTCAGAAGGTACAGAAGGGAAATATCTCTCAGCCACCCTGTTCCTCTCTCCTGAGATTTTTATGAATCCTTTTACGGCAGGCCAATTCTCGCTGACAATCACACAGACAGGCCTTCATGACAGTCACACAGACAGGCTTTCACGACAGTCACACAGACAGGTCCGTACAGTTCTCCAGTTACACAGACAAACCTCCACAGAGCTGTCTTAACATTGAGCAAACAGTTAAACCCAGGGAAATCCATGCCCAGATATCAAAGCTGAGAAATGAAACATATGGTCAGTAGGAGCCTTGCATAGGCTTCTCCCTAACCTGGAGCAAGTCAAAATAATAGAGACAGTCTTACATTCCTAGTGCCAGGACCCTTTTCGGGTCGACTGAATCTGAGACGAGTCAAGGTTAATAGAGGCAGCTGTTTGAATTGATTCATTGGAGAGTCTAAAGTCGCTCTCCAGACCAAGCTATAAGGGAGATAAGATAGAAATAACTACTCCAGTACCACAGTAGACAGGCCTTGAAGGTACTGGGGCCCTCACAGCTTAATCAGACTTAGCAAGCATTTTTTTTGCCTCTGACCTTCTAGTTGAAACAAAATTAGTTACCAATAGACTTAGGCGAATGCTATACTGTAAGTAGGCGCATAACCCCAACCGATATAAGCACTATGAAAATTGTAATACTTTGAGTTGGTCTGGTAGAATTACCTCCAGCTTTCTCCCTGTATCCAGTTACAGTAATAAATTCCCTTGTTTCCTAGTTTGCTTCTCATTATTGAGCCTCAAGAAAAAGCAGCAGACCCAGCGTGGTTCAGAGACAACTTTCAAGCATGATTTATGTATATTATCATAGTATGTATACACACACACACACACACATGTTCCCTCTCTCCACACAAATGGTAACATCCTAAAGATACTCCTCTGTACCTTCACAGTACAAGTACCATATCCCCTACCTAGGACTTGGCCAAGGCCACAGCCAGGTAAGGGTAGGGTGGGCACTTAGCCTCCAAGCTCTGCACCCAGTGCTCCCCATCCAAGCTCTGCTTGCTCCCCATAGTGCCCCCAACTCACCCACAGCAGCTGACTCAGCCCCAGGCTGCCTCTAACAATCACACACAAAAGCAGCGAGAAATGGCCCATGCTGCCTTCTAGGCAGGACACTCCATTCTGCAGAAGGGACCTTTAGGCTCACTCCTCCATCTGGGAAGCCAGAATGCCAGGGGATGGGGCAGGCAGTAGGACTCACCCTGTCCATGTTCTTCTGCTACATGGAGAAAGCAAAGAGAGCCTGCTTCAACTCTCCTACACACTGTGGGGAATACTGCAGGCAGCTGGCCACATCCTTGGACTCTCCTGTAATGAGAGAGGTTGAGATGGGGCCCAAAGGACTCCCCCTAAAACCCTGTCAAAGTGCCAGGTTGAAGGATGACGGGGTGCCCAGATTCCCACCTTCAAACTGCCTGGCAGCACATTCAGTGTGATACAGCACTGTCTTCAACTCCGTTTTCTCAGACATCAAGATTCTAATTGTCTGATTTGAACCTTTGGGGAGAAAAGCCAAGCAAGTGCTGAAAGAGAAGGAAAGAAACATTCTCAGAGGACAGGAGGGAACCTCACACCCTCCACTCACCTCTAACTGCTTCCTTAGGGCTCCCTGGTTTTGCTGGCTTTCTTGCTTTTCCTATAGAAGAGGAAGACAGAGGTCTTACTAGGGCAAGGCAGAGATGGCACAGCAAGGGACATGCCCCCAGAATGCCACCAATGCCCCAGGACAGGCCCACCCATGGGACCAGGTTATCAGGGACCCTGTGGGGGATAGGGTGGAATCTGGGGAATGAGCCTTCTTCCCCAGGCTGGGAGTAAGCAAGACGAAACCGGGGCATCTACATCTGAGTGACCCCCAAGCCCAGCAGTCATGTCGTGAGCAAACAAAGAAATCATGTTACATCTTCCAGTTGATCCACAATTTCTTGGTTCTGCTGTTTCTGTGGGGGAGAGTAAAAGGAAGGTGACCGAGGGTTGCCCCCTCAAATTTATTCCCCAGACTAGGAAGTGGTAGGCAGGGGCCAGGAGTGGATTTTAAAGGCAAAGTTCTCAAACCCGCTGAGAAGAAGAACTGGTAAAGTTTCCTCAAGCTCCCAAAGACAGAGGATTTGGGTCTTTATTGGTTTTTGCCCACAGCCACAGAACTGAAAGTCTGAATCTGGATTCTCTTGAAACGACAGTAACATAAACCTCTATGAGGCAGGTTTAAGACTGTTTCACGATGACTTCCTGGAACTAAATTGAAAGGAAAACCCTAACTTTCCATGCCTAAGTAGCAAAAAAAACCCAGAGGCTGCTACCTTTGACCTTTTCTGCTAGGCAGCTGGGAAATTGGCTGTCCGCAACAAATCAGACTGATTGCCGGTCAAGTCCTCATTTGCAAAGAAGTATAACTTTGTAACTTCACCCTAGGGACTGAGTGGTTGCTTTATGCAACCAATCGTATTGTTTGCATAGGAGTGTGAGCTTTGTAACTTCACTTCAGCCTCTGGTTGGCGGCTTTCTGCAACCAATCAGACTGATTGTGGCTACCACTTCAGTTACGTGAGGTGAGCATGAAGTGGCCCAGGGGGAAACTTCCAGTGGGTACTTGGACCCAAGAAGATTCTGTATCCAGGCCCTTGAGCTGCTGCTCAGGCCCAATCCCACACTGTGGAGCGCACTTTGGTTTTCAGTAAATCCCTGCTTTTGTTCTTTTGTTGTTTCGTTCTTTCCTTTCTTTCCTGGATGTTTCGTCCAAGTGTTTGTTCAAAATGCCAAGAACCTGAGAAAACTTGCAGTCACGACCCTCTACCAGTGACATCTATAGATGGAATTTGAGAAAAGCCCATCCTTCTGCCAGTTTGTGATTTAGAAAGGTGCATTCACTCAACATTTACTCAGGACATATGAGCCAGGGATATGGCCCATATCTTCATAGCAGTGATATAGGATGGAAAAGGACAGGCAGGAGCCTTTGGCCCCGAAGTTTACATTCTAATGGACCTTTAAATCTTGGACACTCACAGCTCACAGAGACCTTTGACACTTATCTCCTCAGGAAATGCAAGCCCAAGAAGGAAAGGCGGCTTATCTAGAATCGAAGAGCAAATTAGGGACTGAGTCAGGGCAGAAATACAGAGCTCCTGACAACTAGTCAGGCTACCTTCCCTGAGAGGCAACAATCCCAAGGCGTGTGTGGCAAGGACTGGTGCAGGGGTGTCTGGAGAAGAGACAGCAGGCAAAGAGGGCAGCAACAGAAGAGCCATGATGCATGCCCCATGTTCTGGGGTCCCTCCAGCTGAGGCCTGGGCTCCCCAGATCCCCATTTGCCCTTGGCACCAGAGGGCCCCCAGCCCCTTTTTTCAGGGCCTCAGGGGGAAACTGGAGCCCAGGATTGGCAGGGTGGAACCAGGGGACCCTACTGGACTCATACTAATGTCTCCATCGTTCTATTGAGTTGATTGTTTGTTAGATAGCTAGAGTGTAGGATACTGTTGGTTGTGGGTGTAGGCTCTTGAGATCCATGCAGAGAGTAGGAATTGGAGGAGGATTGAGGGAGAGACAGAGCAATCGTTAGGGCTGGGGGCTGTGTGGGCTGTCTTAGCAGGCAGAGGGGCACCCAACCCCTGCTGTGGGAGGAGGTTGGAGGGCTGGCCTAGGGGGTCACTGCACCTTGGCCCAGGGCCTCTTACCTCCAGCTCCTTCAGGGTAGCGATGATGCAGGGCCCTCCGCGTGGATACCTGTTGCTGACTACGAGAGACAAAAGTGCACATGGAGATGTTCTGTCCCCCTCGGTGTCTAAGCCCTCTGACTTCCTTTCTTCCCCAGCAACTGGCAACATTTTCTTTTCTGCCTATCTTGGACCTTTCATCCCATGACTCTTTTGTACCAACTTCTTTCATGGTTCTTATCTCTCCACTATCCCTTTCTTCTGAGCAGCTCTCATCTGCTGCTTCTGCAGCAAGATAAAATGATGCAATCAGTCGTGTGGTCCAACTCCTTCATATGAACAGCTTCAAGGGAGAAAGCTCAGAAAGAGATGACTTCCTCAACATCGCCCAGCAAACGGGCTGCTCCCAGAATCCGGCCTCTCTTGTAAATCCCTGCCTCAGTTTCTTTCTATCATACTTTCCTTGACCCTGCACCCTACTCCATGCTTCAGTTTCTGAGGTACCTCAGAAAGCAACACAATTGAGCTGTAGGGAGAGTTACTGCAGGCTCTTGGTCAATGAGAAAGCAGTCCTAGGGGTGGAGACATGGGTCAGGGGTGCAGGTGGCTCGATGGGAAAGAAGATCATGGGCAGTGGCCTCCCTGAGTCCCTCGGCCTAGAGACTGCTGCCCCAGTAGGAGACACTCACTTGGTTTTATGTGTAAGATTAGGGCCATTGTCAGCATCATGATTCTGTGTAGGAAAAAACATATAAGATGGTCATTCAATTTCTGGTAAGAATCACTCAGGGTGGGGTGAGCCAAGCTCCCATCTCCCCAGACCTTAAGGAAAAGCCCAGTCTCAGCCTTCTCTCAGCCTTCCCCCAGCCAACAAGCTACCTGTGAGATAGTGAGACCCCATCTAAGTTCTCACTATGTTGCCCAGGCTGGTCTCAAATTCCTGGGCTCAAGCAATCCTCCCACCTTGGTCTCCCAAAGTGTTGGGATTATAGGCGTGAGCCACTGCTCCTGGCCTATTGGCTGTGTTTCTGATTCAGTCCTTTTCAGGGAAAAAAGCTGCCCAACTAGAAGCTTCTCCCTACTCTCTGGAGGTAAAAAGAGTAAACCATGGTCACTACTTCCACCCCAATCTCTTACATCCAGAAACATCTACCCAACCAAGAAACCACCCAAGAAAACAGAGGTAAGACATCTTCCCTATGGCTCTTGGCAACTTTGAAATTGTGGGGCCTCTTTCCTGGGAGTAGCAGCTGGAGCCAATCCTAGGATTCAGGACCTAGAGTCATGTGGAGCCTCTCCCCTTGCCCCCAACTGGACCTACCTGCCTGACCAGAGCCCCACCCAGCCTCTCTCCAGGCTCTAGCCTTACTCTTGGTCCAAGCATCTGGCTCTGGAGATCTTCTAATATCCAACTGGCCAGATGAGCAGACAGTGGAAAAAGCTAGTTGACCAGCTAAGCTTGACAAGAGAAAAACACCAGGGAGCCAGGGCCTGGACAGGGAAGCTGGGTTTAAGGGAAGTGGTTACAGCTTTCTCCAGGGAAAGGCCTGCCTGCTCACTGGACCCTTCAGTCCTGGCCTCTGAAAACCCAGAATTCAGCTTCCCAGAATTCTTAACCAGTACCCGACAGTCCATTTACAATCTTAACAAGTTACCTTCTACTGTCCTTTGGGCTCCCTGTCCCCAGGAGCCTGGCCAGCCAAGACTCACATCCTCAGTTGAATGGCAACCATCAGAATTGGCTGTCTCAGGGCTACTCCCACTTTTCTTCTTTTTTCTCTTTGCTCCTGATAGAACTCCAGGGCTATCCCCTGCTGATAATCTTTTAACTTGGGAAAGAGCAGTCATACTCATGAGAGCTACCAGACCGTACAGCCACAACCTCCTTTACAGTCTTTGCAAAATACTCTTAAACACCTTATGGTTTAATGCCACCAACAACGGTACAAGGTGTTGTCACACTTAGCGACTGAGTGGGATTGATACCATGGCTAAAAATAAAAAGAAAAGAAAAAGGCAGTACTGGAACTTAAACTCAAGTCTTCTGACTCCAAACTCTGGGGTTTTGCCACGAATCAGCAGCTGCCAGGGACCAAAAGCAGAGGCAGAGGTAGAAAAAGTCAACATTAAGTAGTCAGGAACTATAAGTCATGTGGTTTACAGTCATACACCCTCACACGTCTGTTAGTGTAAGAAGTGCACCAGTACCTCTCACACTTTTACACCAATGTGTCCTCATGGCAGAAGGCAGCCTTTCTGTTAAATCTCGGAATTTATGAGAAAGAGGACAACCCAAGCCTCATTTCAGAAAGAAATCTGGTATACTCTTAGAAACCTTATGTGACTGTCATCCCTAAGTACATTAATGTTTTTTCTTTCTCAAGAGAATCAAGGGAAACTGATGGTTCAGAAAGATGTCCCACATTTATCCTGTGGCACTCAAAGTACCCCAGGTTGAGATGATATGAGGAAGATTCAAGCTGTCAAGTTCAGTTTCCCAAGATCTATTGCATAGATGAGCAAATCTCACTCCAGAGACCACTGCCTGAAGGGCAGTCTGGTCCCAGAAGCATGCAGAATTAGAATATGAGGTAGAGAACTCAGAAAAAAAAAATGTTAAAGTCTCTCTGGAGAGTAGAAGCCTGGGAGAAAACCAAACCAAACCCGTTCTCCCACTGCCACCCAGAGATACTGTCAACGTTTTGAGCTCACCAGGAAAGTGTAGGCTTTTCACACTGTCAATGCCTATGTTAAGGGAGTGAGGCAGCCTAAAACCTCTTGCTCCTAGGTCCCATAGTCCCCATCCCCCTTCCAGCTGGAAACTTGTGCTGTGACCAGAGGAACCAGAAAGGGGGTGAGAACCCTTAAGGGACTGGGTCCTAAGATCAAAGGCAGTAATGACAGTTCCCAGGGGGACTGTGACTCATTACATTCCAGTCAGGGGTTAGGGGCAAAGAGAGGGCACTTCAGCCTGCAATGCCGCTCTGCAGTGGGGGAGGGGTGTGGGAAGGGGTGCAGGGTGGGGACCCAGGTGCTTTGAGACACGAGCTCAAAGAGCCCAGGGAAGTCTAGCTTGGGGTGGCAGGAGGTGATGGCCAAGTCTGGAGCAGGAAGCCCTGGGAGTCACTAGTCCAAAGTCACCCAGGGGTGACCAGTGAGGAAGGGGGCTGGGCTGCTGAGGGGGGTGGCTGGCGGACAAGACTTTGAAGGGGTAAACCCAGAGGCACCCAGGGGCCCAGCCCGGTGCGCCTCAGGAATGGCATGGACTCTGGCAGTGGTCCTGCTGTCAGAGGGGGCTTGGGGCTAGGTTGGGTGGCTGCAATTTGATGCATTTTACCTTTTTTCTTGGCCATGCCCAATTCGCTGTGTCAGTTTGTCCTGACAACGCAGGGCAGGGAAGGAGGCAGGGTTGGGGCCACATCAGTGTGATCCTGATAACCACAGCTAAATGCTTCTAATCAGCTACCACTCAGCTGTGACTGAGCCAGAAGAGGCGTCACCAGTGTGGCACTAGAATGCAGGATAAGGGCATGGCCTCAGTGCTCCAAGTCCATTGGTCGATGAGAAAGATAAAAGGGAAAGGAGGCATGGCCAGGTGGCACCGTGTCCAGAGGGACCTGTGGCTTCACAAGGAAAGCAGCACAGGCAACTGCTGTCCCCGCCCACTCCAGGAGAGGGGCAGGGCTGGCTTTTACTTTAAAAACTTCAAAACTAAAAAAATACAATGCGCATGTTACTTTATACATATGTGTGTCTATGTGTGTGTGTATCTACATGTTCCTTCGAGGCTGACTTCGTTATGCAGCTTCTATGCCAGGTCTTTGATTTCAGCCTATATTTTTCATCTTCAAATGGAGCACAAGAATTACCAGTATCACCTCAATTGAGGTACAAATCCTATAAAAATGGAAAACCCATAGCATGCTTAATGATTAGTGATGCAGACTATAGTATCCAACATTCCAATAAGATAAAATGATCACAATGATTTCCCCTTTTTGGAAAAAGGTTCTCTTATTTTCCTGTATTATTGTTAAGATTTTTTAAAACAAGAAACATGTCTAATATCTTTAAAAACACACAAAGCTTTCAATTTAATAAGCACTCAAAGCTCTTTACCAGTTAAAAGAAAATACAAGGCCCTTCTAAAGTAAGGCTAAATACTAAGTGTAGGGGAGAGAAAACTCTCGTGGGGTTAATCACTAAATCCTATTTATCCTGTCACCAGGCCTCTCTAGGCCTTGCAAATGAAACTGCATTTCTCACTTGATGCTTGGCTATGATGTGCAATCATGAAAACCAAGAATTGTGTTATGTCACTGTATAGTGCATGTTACCTGAATTCCAAACTAGGCTGGGATCAAGGGTTGAATCTTTGATGATTTGCTCCATAACCTGGTGCTTCTTATCCCAGACCAAACTAAGCTTTCTTCTAGAGTTCTACAGGTTACAGTTAGTATACAAGAATGGTTCTCAAAAATCTAGTCTCTGGACCAGCAGCACCAGCATCACCTGAGAACTTTTTATAAATGCAAATTATCAGGCCGTACCCTAGACCTGATGAATCAGAAACTCTGGAGAAGGGCCCAGCAACTGTGCTGCAATAAGTCCTGCAGGTATTCAAGAACCTCTGGCATACAGCAGGTAGAAAAATGTGTTTCCTTCTGTAGGTCCAAAGCCAGGGATTCTGTATGTTCTGTCTTGATATGAAACAAAGACATGCAATTAAAAGATATAAATCTCCTTCCTACTCCCACCATCCAGCCAATGTGTTTTATTTTTATGAATTAAATAAGAAAAAAAGTGGCAATCAGAGCTTTAGTCTAAAAAGTATATTTACAGGTATCAGGTCTCATCCAGCCTGATCTCATACAATACAATACCACTTACATTCTCTTACACTAAAGTTTTAGAAAGGGACCTTCACAATGTAAGTCTCAGGCACACTAGAAGTTCTATAATAAAAGACCAAGTAGATCTGAATGTCCAAACTTACTAGAGAAGAAAAGTGGAATCATTGGCTGTATTTTCAAATTGCATCCAACAGGAAATTAAAGTTTTGAATTTTTCTCACCTTCAGACTTCCAAGTTAATAGATTTAAACCAGAATACTCCATTCTTTCAAAGCCTCTAGCCAGGAAGAGTTTTACTGTATTACTTCTTGCTTTCAATGGATATAAAGCAGAGTCCTGGTAGCACATTGTGTATACTTGCAAAGATGCAGAACTAAGCAGTTGCTCAATATTAAAAGTCCTGTAAACCTAAGATGGTGAGTGTAATACTTCAGCACTAGCACCAAAGCCTCAAATATGAAAAGATACCAAGAACACCACTAGCAAATGAAAGTAAACTCTCAGTCAGGAGCAGCAGTTCACACCTGTAATCCCAGCACTTTGGCAAGCCAAGGTGGGAGGATTACTTGAAGTCAGGAGTTCAAGACCAGCTTGGGCCACATAGTGAATTCACATCTCTACAAAAAGTTTTAAAAATTAGCTGAGCATGGTGGCACACACCTGTAGTCCTAGCTACTTGAATGTAAATCCAAGTTTACATTCAGCCCTCATCACCAAAGATGATATATGTGTGCCTCTTCCTTGCAACCCATCAGGGCCTAACACATCATATCACCACTTCTGAAATTAGGAAACAGGCTCAGAAGTCCAAGAGCTTGACTAAAGTAACTCAGTTGGTAGGTAGCAGAACCAGAATTCAAAGACCATGTCAGCATGATTCTTCTGCAATATCCTGCCAGTTACATGAGCAAGTGGCCTCAAAATCAACAAAAGACAAGCAGATGTTGACATGTGTCAATGGAGAGAGACTCAAAAAGAAGAGTTTATACACAAGAATGGAACAGAAATGTTCTGGAAGTATATACCTGGGGGATGTGAAGTAGGAGGGGGCACACCAGGTTTCACCTTGGTCAGGTGGCTCTATAATTCCAACCTGGGCTTCTTCTCCAAGCTCCAGACTTAGCTATCTGTCTTTCTTACTCTAATATAAAATCCAAGGGGCAGGACCTTAATCCCTAGCCAGTTCGCCACAGATTAAAGCAGAATCTGGCTTAATAGTAAGTGCTTAATAAATATATGAATGAATAAATGAATGAGCTATCAAGCTAAAAAAAACATTCCACATTGTTGGGGGAAGGGGTTACCCTGAAACAGACCCTAGCATTCACTTAAAAATATAGTTGATCCTCATTATTTGTGGATCCCATATTTGCAAATGTGCTTACTTGCTAAAATATATTTGTAATCTTCAAATTAATACTCGTGGAGCTTTCAAGGTGATTCATGGATATACACATAGTAGTGAAAAATCTGTCACTCCCTGCACACATTCCAAGCTAAGGTCAAATAAGGTGACCCGTGGCCTTCTTGTTTCAGCTCTCATACAAAGACGACCAGAGGGCAGAAACAGTAGAGGGCAGTGCAGCATAGCGCAAGGAACTCTGGCTCGGGGACCAGCTGGACAGGAGGTCTGGATCTTAACTCTGGCACCTGTTAGTGAAGCAGACTCAGGCAAATCACTCAACACTTCTGTACTTCCTTTATTCTTTTGTAAATAAGAAAATTCAATCTACCAGGATGAGTTTCTAGGAATTAAGATTATAACCTATGTGAGATATGCATATGCATATTTTCCCTGGGAACAAGGGTTTAATACTTCATTAATTCAGTGTACTAGGCAACTTTATAGAAAATAACTGCTGCAAATAGTGAGAACTGACTGTAATTATTTATGAAGAAATACAGAGAAGTGGACAAAACAATTTTTTGGATGAGGTAGAGGTAGGTTTCCAGAAGATTTTGAAGAAGAGAACTTCCACACCAGGAACATAAGGTGTGGAAAAGGCTTGCAAGGAGAGAGAATGGCACCTACAGAGAGAGGTCCACATGGTAGGAAAAAACAGGTAGGTTCAGGAAATGGCACTTCAGGAAGTCTAGAATAGTCGAAGACGAGGCCAGAACACGGTGCTGTAGTGCTTCTGCACCTTGTATATACCCTGTACTGCAGAACCTCACTCTGCATTTAATTCTTGGTGTCTAGTCCTCTCTTCTATTAAACTGTGAGCTCCTCAAAGTCAAGGTCTCTCAGAAGAAATTATAGCTATAGTCCTCTAAATTTGCAAACAAGTTACTAAACACAAATACACCCAAAAAGACTGTACGAAAATAACTTTGGTTTTCAATTGCAGTCATAGCAATTCACAACTGGTATAGATTTGCAATTTGTCCAGGATTTTCTCTGATGACTGCTGTAACTCTGTCATAAACTCTTTTCGTTGTTTTAGACACCCAGACATTTGTTAGAACAGTTTTAAGATCTTGCTCTTTTTAGTATAATTGATTGATTGGTTGATTGACTGAAATGGATTCTCATTATGTTGCCCAGGCTGGTTTTGAACTCCTAGGTTCAAGAAATCCTCCTCCCTCAGCCCTCCAAGTGGCTGGGATTACAAGCACATACCACTGCGCTGGGTTGTAGTGTGATTTATTCACAAGTCTTAAATACATGGTCCATTAGACAATGCTTCCACCTCAGAGTAAAGATTTCTTTTAATTTACTCTGAATTATTTCTCTATATGCAAGATGCAATTTACTATAGTAAAATACAAAGAAGCATATATATATTATATACATATATATGTAATATATATTGCAAGCAGGATAAGGAAAGCAATATATTTTTTTCCACAAAAACTTGCCAAAGCACGGTAAACATGATGTTAAACTTACAGCTTACATTTCTCCACAGAGAGCTAGGAAAAAGAATTCCAGTTTTTGTAAAGTCACAAAACTAAGCACTGTGAGAATTTACAAGATTCTGTAAATTTGTATATTCTCCCCAACCCCATACACAAGTGGCCAAAGGAGCCTATCAATCTCACCACAACACGTCAATTTCCTCCAATCTCCAAAATAAAACTCACTGTTCAATATCTGAGTTTGTATTTTCAAATGTCTCAAATTAAGAGCAGTGCATTAGCTTTTCCCCATAAAAATTCTTGGTATAATTTTACTTAGGCACAACATAGTAAATTATCTAAAAACATATGAATAGAACCAACATTACTAAAAACCAAACAAATATACTATGAAGATGAAAAGAGAATAGATAATGTTGTTTTTAAACAGACTCAGTGCTGTTATTATTCATTCATAGATTGGGTATGATCAAATCACATTGTGCTGTACAGCTAAGTATGTCCTATATTTTATGATAAAATAGAGTAAACATTATTTGTTGAGGATCTGTTGGGTGCACAAAGGCATGCTAGAGGCTGTAAAAGACTTGATTGTTGCCCTCAAGAAACTTCCAATGTTATAGACTACTCCCAAAACAAATAATGAGTGACACTCTCTCAAATATATGTATAATCAAATGTGAAATGGAGGTGAGGATGGGGAGGACCTTAGGGTCAGAGATTGTGTTCAGGCCTTTGTGGTGGCAATTCTCTGATATAATTAAATGTGTAATTATATGCATTTTAAAAATAAGTTAAATTGTCATCAGATCAGTCTGAAATTTACAGAGGTTTTCGTTGGTGAGAAACATATTTTATAGAATTTATCCACAGGAATGCTTTTGATTGTTATCTATTAAAGACTGCAGTCACAGCATTTCCCGTTAATAGTATATATCTTTTGGGAGCTGATCTGGAGAAGTCGAGGACCATGTGCTAATTGCTATTTGATGTTGTTCTGGGAGGACAATTGATTGGCTTTCGGTGGGGGTCAGGGGGTTGGAACTTGGAGATGGCTCTGAGTCTAGAGATCTTGCCACTGACTTCTGGCAAGTCTGTTGATTGTACCTTTGGAAGTGCCTTTAATTGCCTTATGGAAAGTTAGGTATGGGGCTCATGCCTGTAATCCTAGCACTTTGGGAGGTTACTTCAGAACAGGAGTCTGAGACCAGCGTGGCGAACTAGGCCAAAATCCCATCTCTACTAAAAATACAAAAAATTAGCCAGATGTGGTGGTGCACACTTGTAGTTCCAGCTACTCAGGAGGCTGAGGCAGGACAATCACCTGAACCTGGGAAGCGGAGGTTGCAGTAAGCCATGATCAACCTGGGTGGCAGAGCAAGACTCCCTTTCAAAAAAAAAAATAATAAAAATAAATTCCTTATGGAGTACATGTTTCGACTGTTCTGTTCATTTCCAATAGAATAACAGTAACATCACAGAACATCCTTGGGGCATTGTTTCTATAAGTTTGGGATTGTTAATACTTACTAGGTTAAAAATGCAATAAATATATGTAACAGAGGTAACAAATTAATAAGCACATTCAGGAAATGCTGGGTAAACAGGACTTCTCAGAACAATGAATTTGCATGGCCATGATTTTTTTTTCAAAGAGCAGTCACAAGACTGTTAGTGTAGGAATTAGGGTAATTAGGATTGGGACTATTCCAGGTAGGGGCTGTCACTATATTCAAGGAATTGTTCTTAGTCTTCAGTCTTCTTATACATCAGAATTACCTATAGCAACTTAACAAGTAGAAATACAAAAATTGGGCCTTGGCTCAGGCCTAACAAATCAGAATATGTGAGAAGTATGGGTGTGGAAAAGCTTCCAGATGATTCCATGTACTCCTGAGACTGAAAACCACTCAATTCAAATAGGCCTTCACTTGCTAAATGCATTATTAATCCTATTTGAGTATGCTTCTGTTTTGTTTTCTTGGATCTGGTCCAGCGACTAGACTGTTGCTATAATTAAGTTCAATTTTATCATTCTTCCCAGAGTATCTGTATCCCAATTTTCAGATTCCATTTCATCAGTGGGGCAAATGTACAGGTCAGTATAGGAGGGGTTTTAAACATTAATTTTCCATTAAAGAGATTGTATTGTATTTATATTGTCTTTTTAATCTGGCAGCCTTGAGTTTAATTTAGAAAATTCCTCTATTTGTAATTTATCTTTGTTTTGATATATTTTACTATTAGGTGGGTCACATAAATAATTTTCCTCTTGACTTCCTTGTAAACTAATACATTTTCTAAAGCTTCTTATTAACTTCTAATTACAGGTAAGTTCTGTTTTCTGTTTGCTTAACGAGCTCATTGATGTTTTATTGGCAAGCACTGTTCTTGCATCAAGTGGAAGATCAATAATGGAACATTTGTGCATTAAGGTCAATACAGGAAAGCTCAGCAGAGTGATTATTTATTTGTTTTCTGTTAATGTCCATGCAGCTTCTCTGGGAATAAATGAAATCGAAGTACAGGGGACAAAATAATTCTAATTAGAGATTTACCTGGAACCTTTTAAAAAAATTTCTGTGTACATGTCCTACTTCTCCTCACCCCACCAAAAGCTGAACTACTCCCCCTGCCTCCTTTTTTCCTTGATACCCCATCAAATAATGGAGAAAATCTGAAAGGTTCATTTACTTAGTAAAATAAAACCTTGTAAAACAAGGAGAGAGAGAAAAAATTTTAGTGCAAAGTATAACATGGCCTATAAAATGTTCTACATAATTACCGAAGGCTTTATAAAATTATTTCTTCTTTGTGAAATTATTTCAAGTCTAGTTGTTTTTTTTAAATCTCACTGTTAGAGACAAAAACTCGAAACATGCACTGTGAATACGTTATAAGAAAAATTTAAAGACCAAAAAGTTTATGGAAGATATTTTAGATTTAGTTTAAAAAAATTTACAACTCAATACTCAAGAATATACTGAAATTACAACCATTCTTACTTAAATAGATAAATATGTAAGACTGTCAAAGGCCTTAAGTATAGTCTGAAGATGTTTCAGAAATGGTGGGTCATGATTCTGATTGCAGAATCCAGTTACCCAGTTATAAAAAGAACTCCATCTATAAAGAGCTGCCTTTAACTCAATTCCTAACCTAAGACCATTGATTTCGAGTAAGTAGAGTGGGTCATACATTAATCTACTGAAAAAAAAACAAAACACAAAAAAACTTGATTCTGACTCAGAGATACCTAGGCCAAGTATACAGGACACAAAGATTTTGACTGAAGAACAGTGTTAAGGATTCATTAAAATATTTTGTATGCAGCACAAGTTAAATTTTTTTCACTATGGTAACAGTGCTTTTTAAGAAACTGAAAAATAAAACAGGGTAAATATCAATACTGTATTAGTCCGTTTTCAGGCTGCTGATAAAGACATACTGGAGACTGAGAAGAAAAGAGGTTTAATTGGACTTACAGTTCCACATGGCCGGGAGGCCTCAGAATCACAGCGGGAGGCAAAAGGCACTTCTTACACGGTGGCAGTAAGAGAAAATGAGGAAGAAGTAAAAGCCCCTGATTAACCCACTAGATCTCATGAGACTTACCCACTACCATGAAAATAGCATGAGAAAGATCAGTCTCCATGATTCAATTACCTACCCCTGGGTCCCTCCCACTCTGGGAGACACAATTCGGGTGGAGACAGAGCCAAGGCATATCAAGTACATTATATAAAGCGTCTTAAATGGCAATAATCACATTATATTAAACATACTATTTTTCTCACGTATCTGTACAATGGAATTATAGGATTGTTGGGCTCTTGACACATTGATTATATTGATTCTGAAAGAGAATTTACACATGTTAAAATTAATTAGGGGAAAAATATTACAATAAATTTATGAATGCATCACCACTGTGCTTAAAAGTACACACAAAACTGAGTATCTCCATTTCCAAAACAATTTTAACTTAATAGCTTCATTTCTTAATTTCATTATTCTCTACAATTTTATCAGAATAACAAAACCAGGCCAGGCGTGGTGGCTCACACCTGTAATCCCAGCACTTTGGGAGGCCAAGGCGGGCAGATCACGAGTTCAGGAGTTTGAGACCAGCCTGGCCAACATGGTGAAACTCCGTCTCTACTAAAAAAATACAAAAATTAGCCGGGTATGGTGGCGGGCATCTGGCTTCTTGGGAGGCTGAGGTGGGAGAATCTCTTTTTTTTTTTTTTTATTTTTTTTATTTTTATTGCATTTTAGGTTTGGGGGTACATGTGAAGAACATGGAAGATTGTTGCATAGGTACACACATGGCAGTGTGATTTGCTGCCTTCCTCCTCATCACCTATATCTGGCATTTCTCCCCATGCTATCCCTCCCCAACTCCCCCACCCCCCCACTATCCCTCCCCTTTTTCCCCCCCCGACAGACCCCAGTGTGTGATACTCCCCCTCCCTGTGTCCATGTGTTCCCATTGTTCAACACCCGCCTATGAGTGAGAACATGCGGTGTTTGATTTTCTGTTCTTGTGTCAGTTTGCTGAGAATGATGGTTTCCAGGTTCATCCATGTCCCTACAAAGGACGCGAACTCATCGTTTTTGATGGCTGCATAATATTCCATGGTGTATATGTGCCACATTTTCCCTGTCCAGTCTATCATCGATGGGCATTTGGGTTGGTTCCAGGTCTTTGCTATTGTAAACTGTGCTGCAATGAACATTCGTGTGCATGTGTCCTTATAGTAGAACGATTTATAGTCTTTTGGATATATACCCAGTAATGGGATTGCTGGATCAAATGGAATTTCTATTTCTAGGTCCTTGAGGAATCGCCACATTGTCTTCCACAATGGTTGAACTAATTTACACTCCCACCAACAGTGTAAAAGTGTTCCTATTTCTCCACATCCTCTCCAGCATCTGTTGTCTCCAGATTTTTTAATGATCGCCATTCTAACTGGCGTGAGATGGTATCTCAATGTAGTTTTGATTTGCATTTCTCTAATGACCAGTGATGATGAGCATTTTTTCATATGTTTGTTGGCTTCATGTATGTCTTCTTTTGTAAAGTGTCTGTTCGGGCAGAGGTTGCAGTGAGCCAAGATCACGCCATTGTACTTCAGCCCAGGTGACAGTGTGAGACTCCATCTCAAAAAAAAAAAGAATAACAAAACCAAAATTGTACCTCAATAAAAATTAACAAGCCTCCCAGTTAACTTTTATAAGTCTTCCTACCACTGGACAAGTACAAAGCTTTCTGGTTCTAGAGTCTGTCTCCATCTTGATGAATCAAGTTAAAGGACGCAATTTTGATGTTAATAAAGCTCAAACTCTCTTCCTCATAACTTCTATCAAAAAAAAAAAAACCACAAAATATTGCTTTCCAATAAGGAGATATTAAGCTTCCATAACTACACATATGAATGACATTTTAAGTTAGAAATCTAAAGAATGCCCATAATTGGCACCAAGCCAATACTAAAGGAGTCCTCTTTTGGTAAAAACACACAATTTTTTTTTTTTTCAGATGGAGTTTCACTCTTGTCGCCCGGGCCAGAGTGCAATGGCACAATCTTGGCTCACTGCAACCTCCACCTCCCAGGTTCAAGTGATTCTCCTGCCTCACCTTCCCAAGTAGCTGGGATTACAAGCACACACCATCACATCCAGCTAACTTTTTGTATCTTTAGTAGAGATGGGGTTTCGTCATGTTGGCCAAGCTGGTTTCAAACTCCTGACCTCAGGTGATCCACCCGCCTCAGCCTCCCAAAGTGCCGGGATTACAGGTGTGAGCCACTTGTGTCTGGCCCTAAAAATATACAATGTTTTTAAGGAGCCAAATCTGGGGTTAATTTTGCCACTATAAGTACAACCAACCTATACGTCAACTTCCAATTAATATACCCTCAGCCATTCTCCCATAGTGGTACACATCTACTATACTACATCGCAGAATTATTTGCATAATAAATTCACACAGTACAACACTCAAAAGAATGTCTACATCCTAAGTGAAAACTCTCCCTTCTACTCTTGTCCCAGAACCACCCAGTTGCCTCTCATTCATCTGCCTTCCTCCACACATGTTAATCACTATTCTTGTATGTTCTTCTTTAAGATTATACAAGAATATTCATGCACAGCCATTGTTATTAGCCAGTGTCCCCTGCCTTCCCTCACAAACAGTTGCATGCTACAGACACTGGTCTGCCCCTTTTTTCATTTAACACATCTTGGAGAATGTTCCATATCAGTACACAGAGAGCTTTTCTGTTTTAAACACTGAAAAACTTCTATTATATGGATATACAAATATTTAATCAGTTCCCTATTGGTGGACAAACAGGCTGTTTTCAGTATTTTGCTGTTACAATGTTCCAGTGAGCAACACTGTACAAGTATCTGCTGAGTACTGGTAAAAAAGGTCCCAGATTAGAGTTGCTGGGTCAAAAGATAAATATACCTTTGTAATTTTGAGATATTGCTAAACTGCCCTTTACAGGACTGTATATTGTGTTTGCCCACTAGCCATCGATGAGAGTGCCTCGCTACAGCCTCACCAGCACAGTACCTCAAACCTTTGTGATTTTTGACAACATACCAAGTGAAAGACGGACTCCCAGTATAGTTTTGATTTGCATTTATATTATTGAGACTGAGCATGTCTCCATTATGTCCATGAGCCATTTATTTCTATTTCTGTAAACAGACTTTTTATATCTGTTTCCCTTTTTTTAAACATGACATTAAATTTACGTAAGCACTTTTCCCATTTTTCTACAGGGTAGTCCTTTGCAACTTCGAAGAGCGCTTTAAAACAGTAAAGCCCTGTCATAATGCACCTAAAAAACTAAGATATAAAATGTGTAGTAACACGTTTTTCTTAACATCAATGAAAAAGTGTTTTTTTAGTCAGACTGTATGTTCATAAAAAAGACAAAAATAAAAGATTCAGAAACAAGCTATGCATAAAAAGTACAAATACCATGAAACTCCAAAATGACTGTGAAGCAGTCACTTCCCAAACCTAGTGCCCATCACCCAAAACACAAGGAGAAAATAAGAATGTTAGCCTTTCCCGTTCTCTGTTATCAGTAGCAAGGTATGCAAAAGCCCAAGTTAAAGGAATATTTCTGCAGAGGCTATACTGTAATAGGGATTTAGCCCTTTCTATTTTCCTAACTCACTGATTTCTGCATGTATATCTTTAATAATTTCCCCATTCTGCTTTCCTTCAAGTTTCTTGATTGTCCTTTCTAACAATGAGTTAAAGGCTTTATTCATTTTCATTCTTTTCTTAATAACAGAAGGATTTTAAGGCAACGAACATTCCTCAGAGCTCTCATTTAGTCTCTAGTAAGTAATAATTGCATTATTGCTATTCTCCAGATATTCTGCAGTTTTAATTCCAAATCCCTGCTTGACCTAAGGGCTGTTTGCACAAATATTTGTTTTCTGGTTTTGTTATTAACTTACAGATTTAACTAAGATCAGAGAATTACATCTGTCCCTTTTCTACTTGTCAGTATTTGAGGTGTTCTTCATTGAAAAAGATCAGCTTCTTGAATGTTCCAGATAGGAAGAGGGAGGGGGGGGGGGGAGAGAGAGGAATAGATAGAAGTTTAGTATTTTAATTATGGTTCAATTCTAAGCATTTTAAAATTTCATTTGATTTTTTAAACCATGATTTACAAGGGTGTTTAATTCCCAAATTCATGTAGATTTTTATAAATCTCTTCATTATTGCCTTCTAACTTTAATCGTTTCATATTTAAATCATAAATTATATGGTGTGTATGGTACCAATCGTTTTGAAATCCTCTGACTTGCTTTATGGATTAATATATAATTAATTTTTCTCCCATAGTTCATCTATGCTTGAGAAGGATATATAATATCTAATTATTGGGTACAGAGGTCTATATTTGTCCATTATACCATGCCAGTTTACTGGTTATTCAAATCTGCATATGCGTGTTCTGTTTAACTTACTTATGGTAAGCAGGGTATGCTGAAATCTCCAAATATGATGATGGACTTGTCAATTCCTCCCTGTGGTTTTATCAGTTTTTCCACTGTATTTTGAGGCTATTTTCATAGGTACATAAAATACAAAAATTGCTACATCCTCCTAATTAACAGACTTTTATCATCTAGTTAACGTTGCTACTAATGCTTTCTGTTCCAAAATTCTACCTTGTTTGATACTAAAGCTACATCACTTGTTTTTGTTAACGTATACTGGCATAACTCTCTCCTTTATAAAAACTTTCAATCTTTTCATATCCTCATATTTTAAATGTGATGGACTAAACCAGCTGGATTTTGTTTTACTAATTCAGTCTTTCTAACTGATAACTTTAGTCCATTTACATTTGTTGTGACTGATGTACATGGACTTGCCTCTATACCCTTTAGAACTTCTATTTCTGTCACTTTCTAATAAATTTTTAGTAACTCCTAGGATTTGGCTAAGACATATTTTAGACCTCACTCCACTCTCTCTCTCCCTGTCTCCACCCCACCAACTTCTGCCCTATTATCTATCCTCATGTCTCTCTATGTAACACTCTGACTTATTTTTTTGGAGATAATTGTCTAATCAATTAATTCTCTCCTCTGACATCTAATCCATCTACTGAGTTTCTTATTTCAACAATTACGTTTTGTATATTTTATATTACTTTGAGACAGAGCCTCACTCTGTCAGCCAGACTGGACTGCAGTGGCACAAACATGCCTTGGTGCAGCCTCGGCCTCCTCAGCTCCAACGATCCTCCTACCTCAGCCTCCTGAGTAGCTTGGACTACAGGCATGTGCCCCATACCCAGCTAATTTTTTTAGGGGGAGGGGCATTATTTTTTTTTAGAAACAAGTTCTCACCATGTTGCCCAGGCTGGTCTTGAACTCCTGGGCTCAAGCCATCCTCCTGCCTTAGCTTCCCAAAGTCCTGGGATTACAGGTGTGAGCCACCATACCCAGCTATATATTTTCATTCCTGTAAGTTCTATTTCATCCATTTTCTTCTCAGGTCTTCCTCATCATTCCGGGTGGTCTTACTGCTTGCTCAATTTTATGCCTCCTTTTTTCTTTATATTAGATTTCACATGCAACTATTTCTCACAGTTCTAATATTTGAAGTCCATGTTCTGTATCTGATAATTCCAAGACCTATAGTCTTCGGGAAATAATATCTATTATTCATTATTTCTGACAATTCTCAAATATATTGGGTTGACTACTTGAATGCTATGATTGACTGAATTCATATTTGCCTGCTTTTCATCTCTGGGAATCCTACAGGCTTAAATTAGAGATGCTTTTCCTACAAAAAGTATCTATGTCTGCTTCTGATGAGAGCTGTGGATACAATAAACGTGAGACCACTTTACTACCTTCTGTAATCCCAATATGCTCTTGGATTCTCTTGGAGAATCCCAGGATTACTCAAGGTTCTCAGCTCTGGCTCTCCATCCTTGCTCATTTATAAACAGAAGACTAGACTGCTTAGTATAGGTGGCGACCACTTCCTCCTTTCCTCAAAAAAACAAAACAGATCTCTCATCTGAATGTGGTCACAGACTAGGGGATTCTGTAGGAGAATAACTGGGGGCTGAGGACAGCAGGGAAAGATTGATGTCTTTCCTGGCCATAGAAATAGGTAAGAAGCTGCTCACTCACAGAACATTTTGGAAGATATGGTAAAGATTAGGCTGCAGGTGTCAGGTAAGTAAACTCTTAAAAAACAATATTGAAAAAAATGAAAATTTGACGATTTTTTTTTAAAAAGCAAAAGTAAAAAGTAAATAAAAATTTTTAACATTATTGGTTCAGGCACAGTGGCTCACACATGTAATCCTAATACTTTGCAAGAACCAGGCAGATGAATCGCTTCAGATCAGGAGTGAGAGACCAGTCTGAGCAACATGGCGAAACCCCGTTTCTACCAAAAATACAAAAATTAGCCAGGCATGGAAGCATGTGCCTGCAGTTCCAGCTATTTACGAGGCTGACGTGGGAGAATGGCTTGAGCTCAGGAGGCAGAGGTTGCAGTGAGCCATGATTACACCACTGCACTCCAGCTTGGGTGATACAGCAAGACCCTGTCTCAACAAATACATAAGTAAAAACAGAAAACAATATTGCTTTACCACGTGGCAGGACTCAAAATGAGCTCAGCCCATCTGTGTGTAATACTAAGATTTTTTTTTAAATACTTTTTGTTTCTCTGAGCTTTACAGATGGACATCATGCCCAAATAACAATTCTGTAGTACCAGCACCACAGTTAATATGTATTCTGACTATACACAAATGACTATTAACAGGATGTTAGCCCCCAAAACACATATATAAGCGTGTAAAGCAAATATAACTAAAAATAACTGTAGGAACAAAGAACTTCTGGAGAAAGTTCTGAAGTCTTACATAGTCATATTTTTACCCGAAATGCAACTATTACTATCTCAACCATAGAAATGATCAAAGTAAGAACTGGATATATTTAGAGTTTAATCACCATCATGTGAATTACGTCACATAATAGAATTGGTCATCTGAGTGTTTGAAAATTCTCATTAAATTGCTCGTACTTTGAGGGTCTACAGAACATGTCATAACCTAACGAATTGTGATCTTTTCCCCACCTTCTGTAAGATTTCCAATCACAAAAAAGAAGCAATACAAACTTCAGCAAAACCGCGTGACAATTACCATTTGATTCTACTAAACTGCAACTATTACCTGTAGAAGTAGTTAGACAGTCAGCTCGATAGGTCCATGAGATTTCCCATGATTATTTCTACAAGTACCAACTATGATCACAGGCATGTGGGGACCACTCTGTAATAACATTCTCTAAACCCTCCATCACAATTTACATTTGAAAAACATTTGTTTTTTATGGTAAAAATATATGTGTGTGTGTGTATACGTATGTATGTGTGTATATATATATGAGTCATTAAAAACTCTATTAACAACATAATGATTTATAACCAATGGTTCCATACGCTAGTCCATAAACTCTGTACCCCCGGAACTCAGGAATCCAGATTTTACAGAAATAAAAAGAGTTCTTCAGGGACAGGGGGAGAAAAAGGTTGAGGGTGTAATCCCAGTGACTCAGGAGGCTGAGGCAGGAGAATCGCTTGAATTCGGGAGGCAGAGGTTGCAGTGAGGTGAGATTGTGTCACTGCACTCTAGCCTGGGCAACAAGAGTAAAACTCTGTCTCAAAAAAAAAAAAAAAAAAAAGGTTGAGGGTGACTGTTAAAATGAAGTTTGAGTTACCTTAGTATATGTTAACTCAGAAACAGATTCTCGGGCTCTACAAGGATCTCATAAAGTTATATGATTTCTCATGTAACATCTCAGCCTTCTAAGTTATTATTAAGGATGAGGAACATTCCATTTTTTAAAAGACTACATCACCAGATGGCTCTAAATAGTTGCAAATCAAGTTCGTATATTGAATTGAAAATCACCTATTTATAATTTGACTTATTCTACTTTTATGCCCCATATTCACCAAAAACAAAAACGAATGCTTCCATATACATAGTCCTCCAAAGAGTTAAAGACAGGCTATTATGAACCCTCATGTTTTCCTCTCTGAAGCCACAATTTAACCAGCTATCCTAGGACACAGAATAGAATCTCTTCCTAATCCCGGCTATTACTCTCTAAATGAACCTAAATTTATCTAAATAGACTCTTCTTAAAGTACTACCTCAGAACTCACTTCAGTAATTCAGATGTTGCCTGAAACATCAGAAAATGACTTCCTTAAAAGCATAGCAAGTCGGATTTACCAAGTTGCTCACCAGGTCTCATCCCTCCTGCCCCCACTCCCATCTTTGTGTTATGCTTTATCTCAAGTTCCATTTGCTTATTATTCATGACTCTCATGTTGTCACTGTGGACATCAGAAGCCATAAATATATATTGTTCTGGCTCCAAAAGTCTGTGAATCCCAATACTAATAACTTGGCAATTCAGTTTAAGGTCTTCTTCATCAGGCCAGTTAGCTCAAGGAAATCATTCTTCCCAGGTCTCTTAAGAAATACTCCAACCCCAGAAAAGGCCGTTCTTTCTGGTATCAGGAGCCATGGTCCAGAAACACAAATCCAGTAGAATTTCAGCTATTTACCTCCCAGATCATCCCCTCCCTGAAGTTCTACCTAGAGCAGGAAAAAATAATGCAAACACTACCTGCAGTCACGAATCCTTATTTCTTGTCCAAGATTTCATATTCCCTTCAAGATACCTCCCAAAGAGGAAGTGACCAGGGAGAGCACACCGGGGCTACAGGGACTGATAAGGTTCTATTTCCTAAGTCTGCTGTTGGGCATATGGACATACGATTTCACGTTTTAAAAAAGAAAGATACCTTCCAGGATTTTTTGTGTTTTGTTTTTTTGGTTTTGGCTAGAGTGCTTCATTCGTTCCCCAGTATGAATCAGTAAAAATGTACCCACTAGCAACTTCAGTCAATACACACCAAATTCATACTTTAGGAAGACAACCCAATTGACAATCACAACAGTTTCTACGATAACAAAAGTGAGAACAAATACTGATATTTGGGTCATTTCAGGAAAGTTGCATCATAAGATATATCCCCAAGCAAAAATATACACACAAAAAAGCTAGGTAAGAAGCTTTTAGAAAATTACTACCACCCTTTTTTGTAAGTACAAAGGAAGTACTCTTTTATGTCTTTGTTTTTTCCATCAAAATACATCCATAGATTTTTAAACCATTATATTTTATCCAGATTCCATATTAAATCATTAATGTTTTTTCTAGATTCCATTGCTATTCTTTTGTAACCTTTAGTTTTAGGATCTTAAAAATACTTTATTAAACATAACACACAAATTCAGAAAAGTACATAAAATATAGAGGTACACTTACAAGTTATTGTAAATTATGTGCCCATGTAACCACCAATCTGATCAAGAAATACATTGCAGCCAGTATCCAAGAAGCCCACAAATGTACCTTTCAGTTCACACCTCCCTACCTCTCACCTAGATGGATTCCTTATCCTAACCTGTATGGTCATCACCTCTTTATTCTTGATAGTTGTACTGCCCAAGTATAAATCCATAAATAAGTATTTCTCAGTTTTCTTTTCATTTTTGCACCAGTGAGAAGACTTTTTAGTTTTCTTCCTAATTCTACCCCATGCCCAGTGGAACTGTAACACCACAGATATACTGTGTATCTGTATGTGTTCTGTGGCCCTCTGGAAAGCAGAAGACCATTGTAACACCTAAGATGTTTTTCACTCTAAGGACCAGTTTTCACTCCTCTGCAGGCAATATTGCCTCCACTGAGAATGCATGCCCTAACCAAAATTTGTTTTACCTATTTCTGATCTATATGTAAAGGGAACTGTACAAAATAGGTTTTGGGGTCTGGTCTCTTTTGCCTACCATTGTGTTTAAGATTCACCCATCTTGTCCCACATAGCTGTAAGTCATTTTATCAATACCACAATTCTCCATTTTATTGGAATGAACATTTGGGTTATTTTCTGTTTCAGGCTATTATAAATGATGCTGCTCTGAATATTCCTGTGTCTCCTGATGTCTAAGTACTCATTTCTTGTGGAGTATATATCTGCAAGATTCCTGAACCACAGGGCATGAGTATCTTCTACGTTACCAAATTGTTTTCCAAAGCACTGCACAAATATACACCCTCATTAGAAGTATATAGAGTCCTGTAACTATTTCCCTACCTTAAAAGAGAAGTTAAGTAAAATATATGCCTTCTTTTTCTTTTTAAGATCTGAAGATCAATGTGCAAAGGACTATCAGGGTCAACCCTAAGAATTACAAAACAAAAAACAGTTCAAATAAAAAGAGAATTTTTTTTTTCTTTTCTTTTTATTAAATTCAAAAATGAACTAGTCTGAGACCTAAAATAGAGCACCTAGGGTCAGTTCCAGAAAGAGAAGGTCTAAAGCTGTTCTACATCCCCGGGAAAAACTGAGGTCACTTATAGCTTCCAGCTCCTTTAGAATAAATGTCCAAAAGAGATGATAATACCCTAAGTCTAATCTTTTTTCCTATTCTTTGAGGAAGTTAATGGTGTTATTTCTGAAATAATTTGACTTACAGGCAGATTATGGGATTTCATCCAGCAAGGTTTAAGCTATGCCATCTTCTCTGTAGAGGATGTCTCTAGGATCTGCTTGGAGCTGTCTCAGAGCTGGCTCTAGGCCTGTTTAGGAGATGAGAATATTTGTTTTCTAGCTTCTCCACCTCCAATGTTGACGCTGCCTCATTCTTCATAGCCCTCTTTCAGGTGCTCAGAGTCCTCACGTTCCATCTCACCGTCCCTGTCAAAATCAACTCTCATCCCTCCTTAGAGAAGAGACCAGATAACAAAAATGAAAAAGACCCTCAATTCCCCCACCCCCATCCTCTCCCCCTTTGCAAGCTGTTGCCCATGGGAGAGTTCAATGGCCAAGAATCTGGCCTTAGGTAGACAGAAATCTGTGCTTCTCCCTGGTTCAGAATAAGGGTAACTGGTGTCACTTCTCAAATCCCTGGCCATGGGTGAACCTTCTGTGGCCTCATTCTCTCTGCAGGGAGGGAAATCTCTAGGTTTACACAGAATCTTTACTTAGGGACTTCCCTTGATCCTTTTATGAAATAAGTAAGCTTGTTCTTTCATACACCTCCCTACAAAGAGCTGCCTTCCATGGGTTTCACTGTCTCCTAGCAGGTGCTCTACAGTATGTTGTCTCTGTTCACTTATCTCTCAGAAAATAAGCTCTCAGCTGTCCTCTGACAAAAGGCCAAAATAACTCACACTAAAGTAAAAATGGAATGTAGCTTCCCATTTTGTCTATCCAAGCTACTGTACAAGTGATGGATCCAGTGATTTTAAGGGTTGAAACTTGAACTTGTTTCACTTGCTTGCAGTTGGCGAGAAATATTATAGAAAGGGTCATTGGTACCACTTCTGAAATCTGACTTATAGATAGACTTTCTATGTTGTCTCGCTGCCTGTTTTAGAATCCTTTTGTGAAATAAATAAAATGTGTTCCCTTGTTCTCATACCTCCCCTTTAGCACTATTCTCTAAGATTTTGGCAGATGTTCTGTCTCCTCCACACTTACATTTTTTTTTTTTTTTTTTTTTTTGAGACAGGGTCTTGCTCTGTTACCTAGGCTGGAGTGCAGTGGTGTGATCATGGCTCACTGCAGCCTTGACCTCTTGGGCTCAAGTGATCCTTTCACTTCAGCATCCCAAGTAGCTGGGACCACAGGCGTGCACCAACACACCTGTCTAATTTTTTATTTTTTTGTAGAGATGTCCATGCTGGTCTCAAACTCCTGGCTCAAGCAATCTCCCACCCTGGCTTCCCAAAGTGCTGGGATTACATGTATGAGCCACCACAGCTGGCCTTTCTCCACACTTTGAAAAACATCTCCTCTTTGTCCTTTGGGAAAAAAGACTACCTAATTCAAAATAGGATATAAACGATCCATTTTTTTTCTTTTGAAACAATGGCAGTTCTTGGAAGCAAAATAATAAAGTTGTAATGATTACATGTTAGGCAGCATTGCCTGGAGATAACTGTTGGGAAATGGCAATGGTAAGGAGGGCTATAAGTCATTAGCCTTTGTAGAATTTGCCCTTGTGATGATAATTCATCCTGAGTAATAACCTATCTGTTCTGGGAGCTGCCTGAAGGTCTTAAAGAAAGAGAGCCCAGAAAATAGCTACAGCTTTGTATTCTTTTGGGTTGTTTCATAAGCCTCTTACTGATATTGCTCTTCAAAAATTTTTTTTATAAGACCTTAAAGAGATTGGTGTTTGAAAAAGGTTGGCACTCAGTTATTCTTTTCAGAAGGATCCTGAGACAAAACTGCAAGCTGATAGCATAGTGGACAGCAAAACTGCAAGCTGATGGCATGGCTGATGAAGTGCTAGACTGGGACCAAGAAGGTCTGTTTCAGTTCTGGTTCTGACATTTTCAAAATAAGTGAAATAATCCCCCGAACCTTTTTTTTTTTTTTTGAGACAGAGTCTCACTCTGTCGCTGGTGCGATCTCACTGCAACCTCCGCCTCCCATGTGCAAGCCATTCTCCTGCCTCAGCCTTCCAAGTAGCTGGGACTACAGGCATGTGCCACCACCCCCAGCTAATTTTTGTATTTTTAGTAGAGATGCAGTTTCACCATGTTGGCCAGGTTGATCTTGATCTCCTGACCTCACGATCCACCCGCCTCAGCCTCCCAAAGTGCTGGGATTACAGGCTTGAGCCACTGTGCCTGGCTGTCCCCTGAACTTCTTAATCCTCTATTTCCTCTGGGCAAAATTTTGAAATGCTACTACCAGCCACACAGTCTTGGGAGGAAAATATTAAAAGCCCATTGTCACCAAAAAAGGTTTGAGCAAGGACAAGAAAGTTTGGAAAAGAGGAGGGTCGCCCCTCCAGTAGAGGGCATGATGGACGTCAGCCAGGGGGCCATCCACACCTAGTATCCCAGGTTGTCTCCATCTTCAGGGTTAGAACAAGCCTGTCCTGGCCAGAGCAATGTTTGGGGTATGTCCCAAGATAGGCTTGTCACACAATAATAGTGGGAGACTTTAACACCCCACTGAAAATATTAGATGGATCACCAAGGCAGAAAATTAACAAAGATAATTAGGACCTGAACTCAGCACTGAATCAAATGGACCTGATAGATACCTGCACTCTCTACCCCAAAACAATAGAATATACATTCTTCTCATCACCACATGGCACATACTCTAAAATTGATCACATGATTGAAAGTAAAATACTCCTCAGCAAATGCAAAAGGACTGAAATCATAACAGTCTCTCAAACCACAATGCAATCAAATTAGAAATCAAAACTAGGAAATTCACTCAAAAACATACAATTACATGGAAATTGAATAACCTGCTCCTGAATGACTTTGGGGTAAATAATGAAATAAAGGCAGAAATCAAGAAGTTATTTGAAACTAATGAGAACAAAGATACAATGTACCAGAATCTCTGGGACACAGCTAAGGCAGTGTTAATAGGGAAATTTATAGCACTAAATGCTCACATCAAAAAGTTAGAAAGGCTGGGCACAGTGGCTTACGCCTGTAATCCCAGCACTTTGGGAAGCTGAGGCAGGTGGATCACCTGAGGTCAGGAGTTTGAGGCCAGCCTGGCCAACATGGAACCTCATCTCTACTAAAAATACAAAAATTAGCTGGGCATGGTGGCGGGGGCCTGTAATCCCAGCTACTAGGGAGGCAGAGGTGAAAGAATCGCTTGAACCCAGGAGGCAAAGGTTGCAGTGAGCCGAGATAGTGCCATTGAACTCCAGCCTAGGCAACAAGAGCAAAACTCCATCTCGAAAAAAAAAAAAAGTTAGAAAAATCTCAAGTTAACAACCTACCATCACAACTAAAAGAACTAGAGAACCAAGAGCAAACAAAACCCAAAACTAGCAGAAGACAAGAAATAACCAAAATCAGAGCTGAACTGGAGACAGAGACATGAAAAACCATTCAAAAGATCAATGAATCCAAGAGCTGCTTTTTTTGAAAAAAATAATAAAATAGACTGCAAGCTAGACTAATCAAGAAGAAAAGAGAGAAGAGTCAAATAAACACAATCAGAAATGACAAGGGAGATATTACCACTGACTCCACAGAAATACAAACAGCCATCAGAGAATATTATGAACACCTCTATGCATATAAGCTAGAAAATCTAGAAGAAATGGGTAAATTCTTGGACATATACACCCTCCCAAGACTGAGGAAGAAACTGAATCCCTGAACATACCAATAATGAGCTCTGAAATTGAGGCAGAAATAAATAGCCTACTAATAAAAAAAAAAAAAAGAAAGAAAGAAAGAAAAAAAAGAAGGTCCAGCACCAGACAGATTCACAGCCAAATTCTATCAGATGTATGAAGAAGAGCTGGTACCATTCCTACTGAAACTGTTCCCAAAAATTGAGGAGGAGGGACTCCTCCATAACTCATACTATGAGGCCAGCATCATCCTGCTACCATAACCTGGCAGAGATACAACAAAAAAGAAAACTTCTGGCCAATATCCTTGATGACCAGCAATGCAAAAATCCTCAATAGAATACTGGCAAACCGAATCCAGTAGCACCACAATCAAGTAGGCTTTACCCCTGGGATCCAAAGTTGGTTCAACATCTCCAAAACAAGAAATGTGATTCATCACATAAACAGAACTAAAGACAAAATCCACATGATTGTCTCAATAGATGCAGAAAAGGCTTTTTTCTTAATTTCAGGATCTGCTGAAATTAGATGCAGAAAAGGCTTTTGATAAAATTCAACAACGCTTCATGTTAAGAACTCTCAATAAACTAAGTATTTTAGGAATATACCTCAAAAGAATAAGAACCATGTATGACACACCCATAGCCAACATCATACTGAACAGGTAAAAGCTGGAAACGTTGAAAGTCGACACAAGACAAGGATGCCTTTTCTCACTACTCCTCATCAGCATAGCTTTGGAAATCCTGACCAGGGCAATCAGGCAAGAAAAATAAATAAAGGGCATCCAACTAAGAAGAGAAGAAGTCAGACTATTCCCGTTTGCAGATGACATGATCCTATATCTAGAAAACCCCTTAGTTTCAGTCCCATAGCTATTCAGGCTAATAAACAACTTTAGCAAAGTCTCAGGATACAAAATTAATGTTCAAAAATCACTAACATTCCTATATACCAACAACAGTCAAGCTGAGAGCCAATTCAGGAACACAATCCCATTCATGATTGCCACCAAGAACATAAAATAAAAATAAAATCCCATTCACAATTTCCACCAAAAATAAAAATAAAAACGTGCCGGCCATTAATTACTTATTCCCAAACAATGGCTTCCATTTTAATAGCTTAGATCCTTATAACCAGGGAGGTGAAAGATCTCTGTAAGATGAACTACAAATGCTGCTCAAAGAAATCAGAGATGACACAAGCAAATCGAAAAACGTTCTATGTTCATGGATAGATCAGTATCATTATCATTATCAACATCATTAAAATGATCATACTGCCCAAAGCAATTTCTAGATTCAATGCTATTCCTGTTAAACTACCACTGACATTCTTCACAGAACTAGAAAAAACTATTTTAAAATTCACATGGAACCAAAAAAGGGCCAGAATAGTCAAGGCAATCCCAAGCAAAAAGAACAAAACTGGAGGCATTACACCACCCAACTCTGAACTACACCACGGGGCTACAGTAACCGAAACATCATGGTACTGGTACAAAAACAGACACAGACCAGTAAAGCAGAATAGAGAACCCAGAAATGAGCCCACACACCTATGACTATCTGATCTTCAACAAATCTGAGAAAAACAAGCAATGGCGACAGGATACCCTATTCAATAAATGGTGCTGGGATAACTGCCTAGCTATATGCAGAAGACTGAAACCATGTACAAAAATTAAGTTGAGATGGATTAAAGACTTAAATGTAAAATCCAAAAGTATAAAACCCTGGAAGACAACCTAGGCAATACCATTCTGGACATAGGAATGGGCAAAGATTTCATGACGAAGACACCCAAAGCAATTACAACAAATGCAAAAATTGACAAATGGGATCTAATTAAAGAGCTTCTGCACAGCAAAGGAAACTATCATCGGAGTGAACAGACAACTTACAGAATGGGAAAAATTTTTGCAAACTATGCATCTGACAAAGGTCTTACACCCAGCATCTACAAGGATCTTAAATTTACAAAAAAAAAAAAAAACAAAAACCCTATTAAACAGTGGACAAAGGACATAAACACTTTTCAAAAATATATATATATGTGGCCAACAATCATATGAAAAAAATGTTCGACATCACTGATTATCAGAGAAATGCAAATTAAAACCACAATAAGATACAATGTCACATCAGTCAGAATGGCTATTATTAAAAAGTCAAAAAATAAGAGATGCTGCAGAGGTTGTAAAGAAAAAGGAACACTTATACACGGTTGGTGGGAGTGCAAATTAGTTCAACCGTTGGGGAAGACAGTGTGGCAATTTCTCAAAGACCTAAAAACAGAACTGCCATTCAACCCAGCAATCCCATTACTGGGAAAATAACCCCCAGAATAAAAATCGTTCTATCATAAAGACACATGCATGCATATGCTCACTGCAGCACTATTCACAATAGCAAAGACATGGAATCAACCTAAATGCCCATCAATGGTAGACTGGATAAAGAAAATGTGGTACATTTACACTGTGGGATACTATGTGGCCACACACACACAAAAATGAGATCATGTCCCTTGTAGGAACATGGATGCAGCTGGAGACCATTATTTTCAGCAAACCAACACAGGAACAGAAAACCAAGCAGTGCCTGCCCTCATAAGTGGGGAGCTGAACAGTGAGAACACATGGACACAGGAAAGGCAACAACACACACAGGGGCCTATTGGCGAGTGAAGGGTGGGAGGAGGGAGAGGATAAGACAAAATAAATAATGGCTGTAGCCGGAGCCGCCCACTGCCTGGAGCTCGAAGGCTTCTCCTGCGCACCGCCCCGTGTCTGGCGGAGTCCAGAGAGCCGTGGGGCCTCGTTCCAGAAGCCACTGCCGCACCTCCAGGCCTGTCCGGGCCTTGGGGACTGCCAGGGAAGGCGGCAGCAGAGGGACCCCCACCGGGGGCCTAAGACTGGGGAACTGCCTCTGGCTTCACGATGCCAGTGTGGACAGAATAGCTTCTGATGCTTATCCCCACCCACCACTCCCGAGAAGCTGAGCGGAAACCAGAGCACCTCCAGCCCGAGAAGCGTGTCCAGCCTCCCCCAACCTGGTCCTGTGGGAACCATATGATTTATCCGTGACGGCTGCTGCATCGCCTGTGCCAGCCTTACCTGTGCGGAGTGTGTGGTCGTCTTTGTCACGCTGATTCCATCTCGAGACTATGTGTACAGCATCATCCATGGAAATGTGTGCAACCTGCCGGCGTCCTTGGCCCCGGCCTCCCACTGCTGGGCCATGCTGACGGACCCGGGGGTGGTGCCCAAAGAAAATGCCACTAAAGAATTCATGGGAGCTTCCAGCTGAAGCTGCGGCAGGTGGTGTACAAGTGTCCCAAATGCCGCAGCATTCAGCCTCACCGAGCCCACCACTGCAGCGTCTGTAAGCGTACATTCCCAAGATGGAACACCACTGTCCCTGGGTCAACAACTGCGTCTGCGAGAACAACCAGAACTCCTTCGTCCTGTTCACAACATACAGGTAGCTCTCATTTCCTTGCATATGTTCATCATGCTGGGATTCTACTTCCTGCATTGCTTTGAAGAAGGCTGCACAGAGCACAGCTCCTTCTCTCTGCCCACCTCCGGGATTCTCCTCCCCTCTGCGCTGTGAGGGCCTGCTCTTCCTCAGTCTCACATCAGTGACGTTTTCGATCCAGGTGCACTCCATCTGCGCAGATGAGACGGGAATACAACAACTGAAAAAGGAAGAGAGAAGATGGGTTGAAAAAAAAAGAGGATGAACATTTTTTTCATCCAGAACAGCCAGGCCAACATGGTGAAACTCGTCTTTACTAAAGATACTGTCTTTACCAAAAATACAAAAATTAGCAGGGTGTGGTGGCAGGCAGCCACCCCTCTCTCTAGGCTGGGCCAGCCCCTTTGCTGCCACACAAGGGAAGGCAGACCCACACGATAGGTGTTCTGAAGGATGCGGACCAGCATGGCCACTCAGAGGCAAGCCACACCACAGGACTACCTTCCCATCCATTCTCATGAATGTTTAAATCGAAAAAACAAAACAACTACTCAAAAACGTTTTTATGTCTGACGTAAAATGGCTGAGCATTGCAGAACGAAAAAAAAAAGTCCCTACATTTTTTTTTTTTGTAAATCATCCTTTTGATTTTTTTGGTGACCAAAGCTGCCCTCTTTCCTTTTAAAATCACTGCTTGGCCGGGCACTGTGGCTCACGCCTGTAATCCCAGCACTTTGGGAGGCCGAGGTGGGTGGATCATAAGGTCAGGAGTTCAAGATCACCCTGGCCATGATGTGAAATCCCGTCTCTACTACAAATACAAAAATTAGCTGGACGTGGTGGTGGGCACCTGTAATCCCAGCTACTCAGGAGGCTGAGGGAGGAGAATCACTTGAATCGGGGGAGGTGGAGTTTGCAGTGTTATAACCGAGTGAGCACAAAATCACCACTGAGACAAAGCCTAGGCCAAATTGCAGGGTCTTTATTGCTGGCGGCTGCAGAGGACTTGCGTCTCTCTAACCTGTGGCCCCGAAAGGAGGGTGTCAAGACCTTTTATGCCCGTAAACCACCTCCTGGGCGGGGGGTGGGGACGAGGGTCTTTGGACACTTCAAGGGCCAGGGGACTTTGGACATTCCGATTGTTACTTAAGTGGTTCACGGAAGTCAAGATAAGCATTAGTTTACAGTTGGGTAGGGTGGAAATCATAGACATTAGTTACTTATTACAAGTCTTAAAATGGCACAGGGGCCAAAATGGAGTTGGTTTGGACTGCTTGCCTGTCACATCAGGGTTACAGAGAGCAGTTTCAACGGAAAGCCGAGGTATGGTCGAGGTATGCAGTTTATGGGGCAATTACCATGTCACAGCAGTGAGCCGAGATCGTGCCACTGCACTCCAGCCTGGGGGACAGAGCAAGACTGTCTCAAAAAAACAAAACAATAAAAATCACTTCTCTGGCCTCTGGTTTCTCTCTGCTGTCTGCCTGGCACGGCTAATGCAGAAGATGCTGTGTTTGGGGTGTCCCACTTCTACAAACTGAGACATGACACTGCATTGTCTGGCCGCCTGGCAGGGGATGTATAGGAAAGCCAGGAGGGCCCTGACCTCCCACTGCCCAGGAAGCAGTGGCAGGCTCCCCTCTGGGACTTAAAACCTCACCAAAGATGGATGCTTACCCCTGAAAGCCTAAGAAGGGCAGGATCAGGGCTGTAGCCTTCAGAAGGGACCTCGGCACAGTGACCTGATCCCCCAAATGGACATGGTTTGCCTCCTAATTCGCAAAACAATTGCCTGCCTTGTACTATATGGGCTTGGGGTGTTGTAGGATGATATTGGTGGGGAGTGAGAAGAGTGATAAAGAGGTCTTACTTGTGTTCTGAATCAGCAATTATATTCCCCTCTGATTATTTGGAAGAGTGTGAATGAAAGACGTTTCTCCAATTCAAATGCCTTATACAGTCAAAGAGGAGGCTAGGCGTGGTGGCTTATGTCTGTAATCCCAGCACTTCGGGAGTCCAAGTGTTGTTCTGAACCGAGCATAGAAAGTCAACACCAAGAAAAAGTATGCCAAACTGCAGGGTCTTTATTACCGGTGGCCAAGGAGGACTCGTGTCTCTCCAACCCGTGGCCCCGAAAGGAGGGGTGTCAAGAACTTTATACCCATAAAAATCACCTTGGGAGTGAGAGTGAGGGGCCGGGGTGGGAGTGAAGGCCTTCAGACATTCCGAGGGCTAGTGGATTCTGTAAATCACCTCTGGGCGGAGATGAGGGTGAGGGACTCCCGACATTCCAGTGGATTCCTGGGTGAAGATGAAGGTGAGAGGCCCCGGACATTCTGAGGGCCAGGGGACTTTTTGACATTCTGATTGTTACTTAAGTGGTTCACAAAAGTGAAGATTAGCATTTGTTTACACATTGTCTGGGTAGGGTAGCAATTACAGTCCTTAATTACTTATTCACATTTGGGTTTTAGAGAGCAGTTTCAACAGAAAGCCGAGGTATGGTTGAGGTATGCAGGTTTATGGGGCTTTTTACCATGTCACATTCCCCCCTTGTTTTATTTACAGGAATTAAATCATTGATTCCTCCAACAGGTTAGTATTGTTTGTTGGTTCTAAGGGCCCATATTGAGACCTTAATATCATTAATTTTTACGGAGTCTACCCTAGATTTTATGAACCTGACCAGTTGGTTTAGAGGCGAGGGCCAAACATGAGTCCCAGTAGGAGTAGGAAACCTGTTTCCCATGCATATATCCACGCATATATACCCTGAGACCCCAGGTTCACCTCGTTGTCCATCTACCATCTGGGGTAGTTACAGTTATCTTGAGTGGGTTACAAGACCCGATGGAGCATGGGGATGGGGGAGAGTCTCGGTTAAAAGAGATGAAGGAGTCTATGGTTTTGGTGTACCCTGAGATAGTGGAGATAGCTTCACAACCCCAGTGGGGGCAAAAGAATTCATTTAAGTCTCCACAGTTCCATCTTTTTTGTGGGGTGGATCCTGGGCACAGATAGTTGTTGCTCTGCCCCTGAACTGCCGCAGCTGGCTATACCTCCACTTGTTCTGAAATTTAGGTTGGGGCCCAGGAGGGCACAGAGGTCTAGGGAGAAGGTAATGGGGTTCTTTGGAATGTATTCCAGGGTTAAATTGACTAGGGTGGATCCCTTCCCGGTTAAGGAACTAACATATCCTCCGGCGGAGGCCTCGTTGAGGACCCATTGTTAGTAGGTGGGTTCTAGGAAGGATTTGCTATAGAGATTTACAGCACAGATTAGGGTGGCGACGGTGGTGACCGCGAAGAGTGCACAAGTCTTAGCTTGAGTGAATCCGGGGGATAAGTGTTTGATGCTCCATTGTCCTTCCGGTGGAGCAGTCTTGACGTGGGTGTGATGAATCCAGGCCGTTAGTCCGTCCACCTTGAGTGCAGTGGGTGTGGTCAGGATAACCGTGTAGAGTCCCTTCCATCGGGGAGTGAGGCCGGAGGTGGCGAATCTTTTAACAAGGACAGAGTCTCCAGGCTGGAAGGGGGTGTACTGGCTGCTCTGCGACATCCAGTGGGTGGGATGGGTGTCCTTAATAAGCTGGTGTATCTGGGATTGAACAGACTGGAGGGCCTGTAAGGACTTAAGGAGTGTATAATTACGGACTTCAGCATGCACGGTATCCACAGGTCTGGGGGAGTAAGGGAGAGGGCCTACCGAACATGATTTCAAAAGGGGAGAAACCTTTTTGATAGGGTGTGCATCAGACGCGGAGGAGGACAAAGGAAGCAGGCTGATCCAGTTTTCACCCGTCTCTAGGATAAACTTTGTCAGGGTTTCTTTTAAGGTCTGGTTCATTCGTTCGACTTGCCCTGAACTCTGGAGACAATAGGCACAATGTAATTTCCAGGATACACCCTGGGCCTTGGCTAGGCCCTGAGAAATTTGTGCAGTAAAGGCAGGCCCATTGTCCGACCCCAGCATTAGAGGGAGGCCAAACCGAAGAACAAGGTCCTGTAATAGTTTTTTCTTGACCACCAAAGCAGTCTCGGACCTAGTGGGGAAGGCCTCGACCCATCCAGAGAACGTATCTATAAACACCAGGAGGTATTTATAGCCATTTGCTGGGGGTTTTATTTCAGTGAAATCTACTTCCCAGTACTCCCCACGGCTAGCCCCTCTGAGTCTTACTCCTACCTGGCTAGACCTGTTCCCTCCCGGATTTACTCGGGCACATACATCACACCGACTAGTAATTTCCTTGATAAGTTCATATAAGTGGGGAATGTAGTATTTGGCTTTTAGCAGCTCAGTTAGTTTGGTCTGTCCTAAGTGAGTGGCCTGGTGTGTGTCCTTAACTAGGGACTGTCCTAGAGCCTCGGGGACCACAATCTTTGTGTCCAGTAGAATCTACCATCCTGTGGAATCTTGTGTGCCCCCTCGTTCTTTAGCAAAGTTTTCTTCATCAGGTGAGTACGTAGGGGTGGGGGGCAGGGTTGGGGTCAGCAGAGTCACAAGAAGAGTCAGGTTTTACTGGTCCGGAGGCTCCCTGTCTGGCTTGTAGGTCAGCCGCCCTATTTCCCCTTGCCTCTGGTGAATTTCCCTTCTGGTGTCCTTTGCAGTGTATTAATGCCACTCCCTTGGGCTTCCATATAGCCTCTAGTAGGGCTAGGATTTCCTTCTTTATTTTTGATGATTTTTCCCTCTGAGGTAAGTAGTCCTCTTCTTTATAAATGGCTCCATGTACATGAGCCATAGCAAAGGCATACCGGCTATCCATGTAGATGTTAACAGTTTTTCCTTCCGCCCAGTCTAAGGCCTTTGTCAGAGCTATGAGTTCTGCCTTTTGGGCCGAGGTTCCATGTGGAAGAGCCTGGGCCCAGACAACCTGCTCTAGGTTGACTACGGCTGCCCCAGCATACCTGACTCTGTCGACCATGAAACTGCTGCCATCCGTACACAGTACCTCCTCTGGGTTCTGTAAGGGGGACGTCAGTGAGGTCTGGTCGAGCTGCGTGGAGGACATCCATTGTCTGTTGGCAGTCATGTATGGGCTCCTCCGGCTCGCTGTCTGGTAGCAGTGTGGTGGGGTTTGAAACTGTAGCCTTTAAAAATTTTATGCAGGGCTGGTCCAAAAGTAAGGCCTGATATTGAACTATGCAGGCGTTGACATCCATTTTCCCGGAGCTCCACAGAGTAGTGACTCCACCGCGTGGGGTGCCACTAAGTTTAACTCCGGCCCCAAGGTTAGTTTGTCCGCCTCCTTGACTAACAGGGCTGTAGCTGCCACCGACCTCAGACAAGCTGGCCACCCAGAGGCTACGGGATCAAGCCTTTTTGAAAGGCAAGCGACTGGCCAGGACCATGGTCCCAATGTCTGGGTGAGCACCCCCTTAGTGACTCCCTGTTTTTCATGCACAAACAACCAGAAGGGTTTAGAGATGTCTGGCAAGGCCAAGGTTGGGGCCATAGTCAGGGCAATCTTGAGCTTGTCAAAAGCCCGTTGCTCTATCTCTGTCCAAGTCAAGGGCTCATTTCCTCCAGTACAGGCATACAGGGGCTTGGCTATCTCGGCAAATCCCAAAATCCATAGCCTGCAGTACCCTACTGCCCCAAGGAATTCTCGAACTTGGCATTTCGTGGTGGGGATGGGTATTTGCAGCACCGCTTGGATTCGGCTAGGTGCCAGTGCCCGGTTGCCCTTCTCTATGATATAGCCCAGGTAAGTAACTTTTGGTTGGCAGAGTTGGGCCTTTTTAGCTGAAACCCAGTAACCCAAAGTCTGTAGGGTCTTTAATAATGACTGGGTGGTCTCTTTACAGGTCTCCTGGGTTTTTGTAGCCAATAGTAAGTCATCCACGTATTGGAGTAGGGTACACTCGGGGAACTCAGCTCGGAAGCTGGCAAGATCCTGGCTGAGTGCCTCATCAAACAGAGTAGGGGAGTTTTTGAACCCCTGAGGCAGTCTTGTCCAAGTGAGTTACCCCAAAACCCCAGTATCGGGGTCAGTCCATTCAAAAGCAAATATGAGCTGGCTAACAGGGCCCAGTGGGATGCAAAAGAATGCAGCCTTGAGATCCAAGACAGTGTAATGGTGGTGTTCTGGGCCCAAGAGACTTAGGAGGGTGTACGGATTAGGAACCGTAGGGTGGACAGTTTCCACTCATTTGTTTACCTCCCTTAAGTCCTGTACAGGATGATAGTCCTTTGTGCCTGGTTTTAAGACAGGGAGCAAGGGGGTATTCCAGGGGGGACTTACAGGTAGTAAGGATCCCTCCTTTTAGGAGTCTGGTTATATGTGGAGCAATTCCCCATCTGGCTTCCTGGCTCATGGGATATTGTCGTACCTGGACTGGAGTTGCCATTGCCAATAGCTGAACCACGACTGGGGTACGGTGACTTGCCAAGCCTGGGGAATTTGTCTCAGCCTACACTCCGGGCACATCCTCTTGGAATTCCTGGAGGAGGTCTGATGTTGGTGGTTGATCTGCCTCTGAGGATAAAGCTTCCTGCAAGTGATACTCATCTGACAGAGCATAGGTGATGAGGATTTGCTGAGGTGGCCCTGATGCCAAGGGAGGAGGAATTCAGAAGCAAGCCTGACCCTTGTAAGGCTGGTTGCCTCACCGGGAGCTCGGACACGTCCATCCCTCTCTGCGCCTGGAAACTACGTCACCACCTCGAGCTCCACATCGAGCCCTGCACTCAGCATCTAGCTCTGCCACGTGGCTTCCCCAACGCCCACTTCTGCACTCCGCACCAGAATGTGCACTCAACACCAAACTCTGCACCCAGCACCTAGCCAGCTGTTGGAAAACCCCGCCAAAGTTTAAAAGAAACCCCGCCAAAACCTGCCCCATAGCATTTTGCTCCATCCAGGTCCCACCCGCCCCCCCCACCCGCTTACCGGAAATCCCACCTACCTACCAATAGCAGCTTGTGCTGTCCACGTCCTGTTTCTCCACAACCAATCAAAACTCCTTCACTCCCTATAAACCCCACGCCCAAGCGGAGACAAAGCACGGCTTCTCTGGCCCCTTTTCTCCGGACCGCAGAACCTCGCCCGGGAGCTGAATAAACTGGAATATAATTTTTCTCTTGCACTGGCCTCAGTTTCTTCATTTTGAACTCAGCAGTAGCTCTTGAAAAACTAGTTCTACAACCCTCACTGAAAGAAATATTTGCTTGAAGTTTGTGGAGCAAGTCCCATCCTAGGAGTGGGTACGAACGCTCTGGAATGACTAAGAAGGAGTGGGTGATGGTGCCGTTCCCCAGATCAACGAGTCAGTTGATGGTCCAAGGGCTCATTGTGGTTTTTTTCTGTGGGCCCCCTGGATAATTGTTTTTTACTGGATAGTGGTCCCAGAGGCTAAGGACCGAGTGGGCCACCCAGTGTCGACTAAGAAGCTGACAGTTTTGTCCCCCAACTCTTAAAGTGACCCTGGGCTCCTGGGGGCTTAGTAAATAAGAGCCCCAGCCCTCGTCAATCCTGATCTTCTAAATTGAGGATAGCCCTCGATGGCTTTTCCTGAGCAGTTACTCATCTTTTTCTCTTGGGGCACTCATTCTTCTTAATGTTTTGCTTCTTTACGCATATTGGTTTCTTCCTAATGGGGGCCAGGGACCCCGAGGGTCCTTTTACAAGGCCCCTGCCCTAGTGGAATGACTTGTGTCTTCTGAAGGGCTGCTATTACTGCCTTAGTAAACTTTTTTGTTTTGTACCGCTCCAGGAGTATCCCTGTTATTAAAAACTTTCTGGACAATTTCTGGCAATTGGGATAAATTTATTTCCTGGAATCCCTCTAACTTCTGTAACCTTTTTTTAATATTTGGGGCTGACTGGGAAACGAAAGCCAGATTGATGGCCCGATGATTTTCTGGAGCCTCAGAGTCAATAGGAGTGTAGGTGCGATAGGCGTCTTGTAGACCGCTCAACGAAGGCAGCCAGAGACTCCTGCGGACCCTGAGTTACAGTCCCTACCTCGGAGAGGTTAGTGGGCTTGCGGGCTGCTCCCCTAGCCCATTCTAAAAGATACCGGTGAAAAGTGTTGAGAGCCTGGTGACCCCTCAAGGTGTTGGGGTCCCATTGGGGTCGAGTGGGAGGGGGAAAAAACTCTTTAATTTGGTCCTGGTTTTTTGTTTTTTTGTTTTGTTTTGTTTTTGTTTTTCTACTGTTCCTCGCCCTGGACCTATGATGGCTTTCAGGGCTTCTTGTCTAATTTTGCCTCTTTCCTCTGTGGTGAACAGAATCAGTAATAATTGTGGGCAGTCATCCCAAGTGGGGGTGATGAGTCTGGAGTACAGATTTTAAGAGCCCTGTCAAAGCCTGGGGCTTCTCAGAGAACGGAGGATGTTGAGCCTTCTGACAGAACTTACTCCACAGTAAAACCCTGCTGCCACCTTAAGTTCCCCAGCCTCCCAGCACGACCCCCCTGGGGAACTTTCCATCTCAGCAGGTTTCTAACCCTCCCCCTCTCGCCATCTTAGCAGTTCCCCAGCATGACCCCCTCCCAGGAACTTTTAAACTCAGCAGTTCCCCAGCACCTCCCCTCCTGCACAGCCCCTCACACTGGAGGCATCTGCTGGCTTGCAGGCCATAAAAATCCCCTTTACCACACCATGGGTGCTGTGCGCCAATTTTGGGTGCAGCCCGGCAGCTTTTCCCTTGCTCTTAATAAAGTTTGTGCCAGTACTTGGTATTTCGGCCCTCTCTTTAATTTCTATCACCTATGCGAACAAAGAATGGGCGACCCAATTGTCTTCTCCTGTTGGGGACACCTCTCGGAGAGGAAGGACCCCTGTGGGTGTGGAGCCCCACTTTGGGTGTGCAGGGGGGGACAAGGTTTGGTTACTGGGTACTGTCCAGGGGGGTGCTGAGGCCCTGGTTCAGAGGGCCTTGAGTAGGGTGGAGGTAATTCCTGATCCTCTGCTGGGGTGGGGAGAATGGCTGGCCCAGAAGGGGCTTTCTTTGGGCCGGCTAACGTGACCTGAAGTCTAGCCTGTTTATGCAGTGCTTTAGCCACGGGGGAGGCTGTTGGACTAAATCCAACCATCGGTTGCTGTATGGAAACTGGTCAGTGTGTCCAGGAGTTTCTGCAACCATTTTCCATACAGGCTGGGTAATTTTGGGGTCATAGGTCCCAGTATCTGGCCACCCAACTCCAAAAGACTGCCATTCTAGTTCACATAAAGAGCGGAGTTTTCCAGGGGTTAATTTCACCCCATATTGGCCTGAGAACCCAACCTTGAAGTTGGCCATCATGCATTGGAGGGGGGTACAAGGCCGGGAGATAGACGACCCCATTTGGGGTTTTTTTTGTTTTTTTTTCTTTTTTTTTTTAATGCCAAATTTCCCCCAAGAGATTTCACTAATTTAAAACTGGCTTCACTGATGATTTAAACCAACAAGCTTGCGGTTGCAAATGCTGCACCCTGAGGCGGTGTGGCCTGCCTGAAAGCCGGGTCGGGCTGGCGGCCGGCAGGAAGAAACAAAAAACAAAACATTTTTTGTGTCAATTTAAAAGGAAGCTCGCAGCGTTCCCCACCCCTGCGGCTTTTGGTCGCCTTGACACAGGGCCCCTAAAAAGCATTAAATTCCTCTCTCCCAAATGCCAGATATAGGTGTAAAATGCAATAAAAAATATATTTAAAAAAAAAACTCCTCTCTCCCTATCTTTGTTCTTGCACTCACTCTCTCTCTCTCTCTCCCCCCTGTCTCTGTCTCCTCTCTCCTCTTTCTCCACTCTTTTCTCTCTCTCCTTTCTCTCTCTCCTCTCTCTTCTTCCCCTCTCTTACTTTCCTGTCCTCTCTCCTCTTTCCCTCCGTGTCTGTTTCTTTTGACGGAAGAGACAATTACTCCTTTTTTTTTTTTACCCTAAATGGGCAAAAAGGGCTGGTAGTTTCTTATTTAAAGTTTGATTCCCTAAGACAGAGGAAAAAAACTACACCCAAGTCGTGGGGGGGCAGAATTTTCTCTCAGACATGAAAAAGGAAGAATGAGGCCTCAATGATAGAATAAGAAGAAGAAAAGGAAAGAGAATAGAATTATTTCCAGGGGTGTAAACTCAATTTTTAGTCCTGAGGTGAATCACCGTTATGTCTTAGGACGTCCCCGTGGAACCGTGGGTGAAGGCCCACACAAGCCCCGTAGCCTTCCAGCCATGGGACTACATATATACACACCCACTCTCTCACTCACACCGAGGTTATGGAAAACAACCGAAAACTAAATTACCCGAGCCTCCCGTGAGGCAACCTGAGCCTCCAGTGAGGTAACCCGAGCCTCCAGTGAGGTAACCTGAGCCTCCCGTGAGGTAACCTGAGCCTCCAGTGAGGCAACCTGAGCCTCTTGTGAGGTAACCCGAGCCTCCAGTGAGGCAACCCGAGCCTCCAGTGAGGTAACCTGAGCCTCCCGTGAGGCAACCCGAGCCTCCAGTGACGTCTCACGGTAGGCTTGCCTGGTCAGAGTTGTAATGACCGTGTCCGGTCCCCCGACTCAGGCCCCCCTGGTGGACCGGTCCCCAGACCTGACTTACCTCCGGAGGTTCCCAGAACCCTGAGGAATTTCGGGTGAATGTCGGCTGGGTAGTCGCTTATCCTCCACGGGGCCAGAACTCTGGGGCCCTGGAACGGCTCAGGGGGCACCTCCTCTAGAGGCCCCTGAGGTGGGAGCGGCCGCCCGGCAGAGACTCTGAGATGGCTTTTGTCTGGTGATGGACGAAGATAAATCTCGGTGGGACCTCCAAACTGTTGTACTGAACCGAGCATAGAAAGTCAACACCAAGACAAAAGTATGCCAAATTGCAAGGTCTTTATTGCCGGCGGCCACGGAGGACTCATGTCTCTCCAACCCGTGGCCCGAAAGGAGGGTGTCAAGAACTTTTATACCCGTAAAAATCACCTTGGGAGTGAGGGTGAGGGGGTGGGGGTGGGGGTGAGGGGCTCTGGACATTCCGAGGGCCAGGGGACTTTTTGACATTCTAATTGTTACTTAAGTGGTTCACAAAAGTCAAGATTAGCATTTGTTTACACATTGTCTGGGTAGGGTGGCAATTACAGTCCTTAATTACTTATTCACATTTGGGTTATAGAGAGCAGTTTCAACTGAAAGCCCAGGTATGGTTGAGGTATGCAGGTTTATGGGGCTTTTTACCATGTCACACAAGGCAGGCAATCACTCGAGGTCAGGAGTTCGAGAATAGCCTGGCCAACATAGTGAAACCCCGTCTCTACTAAAAATACAAAAATTAGCTGGCTGTGGTGGCAGGATCCTGTAATGTAATCTCAGCTACTCGGGAGGCTGTGGCAGAAAAATTACTTGAACTCGGGAGGCAAAGGTGGCAGGGAGCCGAGATCACACCACCGTACTCCAGCCTGAATGACAGATTGAAACTCTGTCTCAAAAACAACAACAACAACAAAGATCAAAAGAGGAAGAAATTACGCAATTTCAGGCACGCTCCATTTTCCTTTCTTACATCTACTTTCTCCCTTACCACCCCATCGCCCTGTCTTCCTCAGCAAGGTGTCAATTAAGCAGTGTGAATTCTGACTGCAACAGGCACCAATGCCCAACACGTGCAGCCCTACCATCATCCCTCTCATTTTAAAAACCTCTAAAGTAGATTCGCTTTCTGATATTTAACCCCCACAAATGTACACATACCTGTGTCTTATCTACATTTTAACTTGGAAGACTGTTACACTGGCAGGAAGCTGACCATGACGCTGGAGTCACATCACAGCCCCCACCCTTTCTAAGTTGACATATGGCCATCCCATTGGCTAGAATCCATAGATACACCTAAGCCTGTGGCACTGGGACAGAATAGATCCCCCCACTTGAGAGGCATTCCCTGTGTGACTCTTGTTTGAAGGAGGTGGTGATGGTGGGGGGAGAGGTGAAGGAGATAGGGAGTGCTCTCCAAGTGCAGCAATAATGAATATAGTGATTGACCATGTGGGAATTCCCACACATTGATTTGTTTTTTAAGCAGTTGCCACAAACCCCCTTTTGTAGCTTTTGTTTCGGGTCGGGGTAGAAGATAATGTTTATTCAGTCCTGTCCTGGGTAGGGAGAAAGTTAATCAAATCATGTGATTTTTCAGAAAAGTCAGTGCAACATGCTGCCTCTTCACTTCTGTCAGCACTTCCACATGGAAAAAAATGCAATACCATTTTTCCAAAACCTGTTCTGATTTAGTTCTCCTGTCTCACAGTGTTACCCTTAGGGGAAAGCTGACTGTCCACAGTCTACTGGAGTTTTCTCTGGTTGGGTGTTTGTTTCATTTCTCCTCTTGAATGAAGCTATTTTATTCTTTCAGTTTTAAAGGAGTTTATGGTGCCTGTCTATTTTAGTTTTTTTGCCTGTTTTTTGGAGACAGAGTCTCACTCTGTTGCCCATGTTTTAACGCAATGGTGGGATCTTGGCTCACTGCAACCTCTGCCTTTTGAATTCAACCGATTCTCATGCCTCAGCCTTCCAAGTAGCCACCACAAACAGTTAATTTTTATATTTTTTACAGGGTTTCACCATGTTCACCAGGCTGGTCTCAAACTCCTGACCTCAAGCCATCTACCTACCTCAGCCTCCCAAAGCGCTGGGATTACAGGCATGAGCCACCATGCCCAGCCTATGGTCCCTCTCCTGAACCAGCTTACCCCACCAGGGCTGTCTCCTTTCCTTTCTGCAGCCTGAATCAATTCCTTTGTGTTGATGGGCTCTCTTAAGAGCTTTTCGTAGTTAACTTTGACTCACCTCTTCAGTGCTCTTCATGCTATGCAGGCAAAGCTGAGACGCTAAGATTTTTAAAAAGAATGCTGTTTTAGATCAAGTTGACAGCATTTGTTCTCAGTATGCATTTTTAAAAACATTTTTAAATTATGGTTCACTTAGGCATATGAAAGAAGTGTGACTGTATCAAATGACTAGAGCGACACTGCAGCTCTGGCCCTCCCCCAGGGGAGAGAGATTGATAATACTCCATCTTCAACGGCATTTTTGAAAGTGAGACAGGTTAGTTCTTTTCCCGCTGGCATTTCCAAGGAATGCAATCGATTGCTGAAGATGCGCTGAATTGTTTTTGAGTCCTAAAAATAAAAACTCATCCTTTAAACTTGTGCATACTATGTGTATCTTTCCCATAGAGTGGAGTTCCTTCAGACTTCCCATAGGATTCTACCTCTGGGTTTGTATAGGCCTTGGCTAGAAGGAATGAATGTCTCCTCCGCTCTGAAGCCAGCTATGCTTAGAAGACAGGAATACCCCGACGTTCCTAGCATTTTTCCTATTTCATTTTCATTGAGACTGATAACATTTTGCTGAGTGTGCAATGACTGAGGAATATGGCTGTCATTTGCAGCCCAGTGATTGGTTCCCAGCTGGCTCCAACACAGGAAGAAAAGCATCCCTGAGCTCCCCTCAGTATTTTCAGGTGTAATGAAAGAGGACATCTTTCTGCACAAAGGCGGCCCCTGCTTTTGGCTTGGGCGCGGGAGTCTGATAGCACCAATTGGTGCATTCATGGGAAATGAACAAGTAGTAGCCACAGTCTTTCAGAACTTGGGTTCTGGGGACTGGGAGTGAAAACTAAAGATGCAGCTTGTTGGTTTAGGTGATCCCCCAGGCTTCTTTCCTTCTGTCAACTTCAGGTTTGTGTTTGTAACAACCAGACTGAATATGCAAAAGGCTTAGGTTCAAGCAAATCTATGCATATTTGAATGGGCTTGGTGACATCATGTACACAAAGTACATTTGGGTAGAAGTGCATGTGCTAAGTCTCCTTTTCATCATACTATTTTGTCTTTTTCATACTGTTCTTCCTCTTTTTGTTTAAGACAAAGTCTTGCTGTGTCTCTCAGGCTGGAGTGCAGTGGTGCAATCATAGCTCACTGCAGCCTTGAACTACTGGGCTCAAGTGCTCCTTGTGCCCTGGTGTCCTGAGTGTCTAGGTCTGCAGGCATGTACCACCATGTCTGGCTAATTTTTTTTTTTTAATAGAATCAGGGTCTCACTATGTTGCCCAGGCCGGTCTCAAATGCCTGGCCTCAAGCAATCATCCTGCCTCAGCCTCCCAAAGTGCTGGGATTACGGGTATGAGCCACAGTGCCAAGCCCTGTACTTCCTTTTTGAAAGAGCCCAAAATATTACCAGCTTTTGCTCATCAGGCTAGGCCACTTAGGTAATTAGAATCCACCATCCCCTGATGCAGAAAACTTTCAGGTAGGGTGGGGTAAATTTGTTTGTTTGTTTGAGACAGTCTCACTCTGTCACCCAGGCTGGAGTGCAGTGGCATGATCTCAGCTTACTGCAACCTCAGGTGAAGTAAATTAACAAGCATTTAAACACCTGTGTGACTTTGGCATCACACAGAAACTCCTCCCTGGGAGGCTAGGCGGGGCTTTCCCAGCCAGACTAATGGGTTTTTAATTTCTCTGTTTTCAAGACTTGCAGTGCATCAGCTTAAAGGGAGACCCAGCCAGTAAAGGGAAGGGGCCCCACCTAGCAGGGGCCCATAAACATCAAAGAAACGTGAAGAGAGATTTTGCTAGAATCCTCCTCAAGGATGCTCTTCTTGACGTCCCCAGACCAGCAGCATCAACAACAGCACCACCTGAGAACGTGTTAGAAATACACATTCTCAGCCGGGCGCAGTAGCTCACACCTGTAATTCCAGCACTTTGGGAGGCTGAGGCAGGCGGATCATTTGAGGTCAGGAGTTCAAGACCAGCCTGGCCAACATGGTGAGCCAGGCATGGTGGCAGTAGCCTATAATTCCAGCTACTCCATAAGTTGAGGTAAAAGAATTGCTTGAACTAGGGAGGCAGAGGTTGCAGTGAGTCGAGTTGTGCCACTGCACTCCAGTCTGAGCAACAGAGTAAGACTGTCTCAAAAAAAAAAACAAAGAAAGAAGTGCACATTCTCAGTAACCATTCCAGGCCTACTAAGCCAGAAACTCAGAGTGGGGCACAGCAGTCTGTATTTTAACAGCCCCCAGGTGATTCTGACTAACTATCAAGTTTGAGAATCCACTCGGGGCTTACAGGGGCCACTCTTCAGGTGGTCCCTGATGCCCGCTGGTGATATGGGTCCTGTGTGCTGCTGAGCTCAGTGTAGTGCAGTTGAGTGGGCTGACTGTGAGACAGGCATGTGCTCTCACCGCTGAGAAGCCACTGGGACCTCTTTCCCCTCATCACCTGCGGCCTCCGCAACAAATGACTGCCAAGACATCAATGAAAAGTGTGTATGAAGTGGATCCAAATTATTAGCCTGCCCACCACTCCTTATGCATCTCATCAATTGAACCTATCTAGAGATGGGTTCAATTGATGAGGATGGGGCCCTTTAGGTGAAGAACCAGGCCGGAGGGGAAAGAGAAAAGCGTAGAACCAAGAGACTTCCAGATGGTAGTGGTGGCCGTGGGGGTGTCTAGAGTGGGGGGCGTTTTAGTGCCCTGAATACGTGCACGTGCCCTGATCTTTGCTTTCCATCTCTGGGCTTCAACACCCACATAGCTTTTTCTTATATCCTTTAAATACATGTCTGACTTAGTATCACAGAACATAAAGAATCATAGTGAAGTAGAAACAAGCCACAGACCAGTGTGCACTCAAACTGAAATTCTTTTTTCCCACCCTCTCCCTCGAGAAAACATCCTGCTGACTTGGGCAGTGTGATGGCCATAGCGAAGCAGAGTGGCCCCCAGGGACCCCGCTCTGTCCTCGCACATGCATGCACAGGAGGAGCCGATAAAGCTGACCCAAGGAGTGATGACAAGCGCTGCACAGAAATGTTTGCCAAAAACCTTCTGGGGGACGCAGGTGCTCTAACGAGGACATAAGTTTACCCTGCATTTCCGCAGCTGAAGGCATGTAGTCTGGTGACCAAGCATTTGGTTCCTGGCTTCAGCCTTTGGTTCAAATCCCTGCTTGGCTACTTACCACCACACTTTAGTACCAAAATGTGACCTTGAGCAGCAACTTCCTTAAGCCTCAGTTTTCTCGTCTGTAAAATGGAGATGACAATCTAAGTCACGAAGTTGATGGATGGCTCAAACAAGGGTAATAAATGTGAATGTACAGTGTCTGGCTACGGCATGGCTTTATAAATGTTAGCTGTGTTAGAGCTGCGCTTTTCAAACCATGGATCACAACCATTCATGGTTTGTGACCAGCATTTTTTTCAAGAAAAAATTTTAATGCATTACGTATTGCAGGATAAGTATTATTTTATGAAACTTTGGGGGTTATGTGCATATGTGTTCTGGGATGCAACAGAAAAATATTTCCTCTTGTGGGTTACAATATGGAGGTATGAAATCTCAAATAAACAAATAAATAAAGAAAGAAATAACAGATACTAGGCTTAATACCTGGGTGACAAAATAATCTGTACAACAAACCTCCATGACACAAGTTTGCCTATATAACAAACCTGCACATGTACCCCTGAACTTAAAAGTTAAAAAAAAAAATAAAACAAAAATTAGCCAGGCATGCTGGTGTGTGCTTTCAATCCCAGCTACTCAGGAGGCCGAGGTAGAAGGATCACTTGAGACCAGGAGGTCAGGGCAGCCGTGACCCATGATCATGCCACTGCACTCCAGCCTGGGCAACAGAGCAAGACCCTGTCTCAAAAAAAAAGGATTTATTGTTTTTATTTAACAGATAACATTGTATATTTTATTGTATAGAACAATATGTTTTGAAGAACATTTATATTCTAGAATGGATAAATCTATCTTCTAGTAAATTTCTGATGGTGGAGATGGTCTCGGAGACCTGACAGTTTTTCATTCTCTCCCATCCAAAACCCTATTGGCTCTCTTGAATAAATACAGCTGACTTTTTAAATAATCCATTGACTAAAGCCTACTAATTTCTTGTTCATAATTTTTAATATCTCTTTAGCAATGTGATTATGCAAATTGAAGAAGAGCAAACAGTGTTATTGAAGTACTCTAGTGCTTAAAAGACCTTGCTGAATACATTAAAGAAAGTATTGACCAAAAATTATCCCTTTTTAGTCAAAGCTGTTCTTAAAAGTGTCAAGGCTGTTCTTAAAAAGAACAATATTATTTATGAACAGGAAAAGAAATTCCTACTTGAAGTGGATAATTAATATGGCACTTACCATAACTATCTTCGATATGGTTCAGCCCTTGGAGAACCCTGTTCTTTACATGGACTTCTGGCCTGTGAGCAAGTGAAAGTTTTATAAGTAGCATTGAAGAAGAAGAATATAAAAGTTGATGCCAATGCTCTTTTTTGTCAGTGGATTAATAAAAAGTTGTTGATCAAGAGATGCAATGTAATCCTGAAGAGTAGGAAAGCAACTTATGCCATAAAAGATGGTATTATATACGTCAACAAATCATATTTGAAGAGAAGCTCTCTAGGCTGTTAGCTTTATGCCAGTACATACCCAATATACTGGCTCATCACGCTAAGGTCGAGGATTTTTTTCTCATTAGTGAAGGTTCACTGGACAAAAGAATGAAATGATTCAGATATGATAACTGTAGATAAGCTGTGTTGCAATGTAAATGGAACTTAGACTGTAACTGTAAGGAATTTTATAAGCACATTCTGCAAAACAAGGAACCATTAAGGAGAGCCAAATCACTGGGAAATATAATTAAAGCAGCATGTAATTTAGATACTGATATTTTATTTCAAATAAACAAGTAATTGTTAAAGTATGTTCTGTGCAATATTTTCCTATTATCTGAGCGCATATATGCATGAACGATTAGAAATTCCGATGTAATTAGGCAGCCTATATTTTTATTTCCTAAGTCTGGCAACTTTTGACACATAGGTTATTTGTCTGGAGACACAGCTAGTAAGTGACTGGGCCAGGATTTAGCAGCACAAAACGTACTAAGACAAGTATATGAGAAGGACAGGGTGATGGCAGCATCGTGTCAGATAACTAAATCCTAATCTGCCATAATATGCCATGAATTTTTGTATTAAATAAATGAATTGAGAAATAATAAAGACATTGCATTGTTTCAATATGCTCTGAAACATGCCTGCTATTACTTTTTTATTCCCAGCAATGGATTCCCTTCCATTTTAATAGTTGAGTTGCTTTCTCCCTGTCTCTAATCTGAGTGTTGTGTCCTGCCGTGTGTTCTCCTGTGAGCTGCTAGTACGACCACAGTGTTAATTATCAAATATTTAATGAGTACCAGTTATGAGTCAGGCTCTTTTAATTATAATCCCTTTGGCAGAAAACAGTTACCTCCCTAGTGGGGGTCAGAGTTGAAACATGGGGTTTTTTTCTCCTCCATCCCTTGTTCACACATACCAAATCACCCTATAGGAAGCAGGTAAAGGGCAGACATCAGAGACAGCCCTAGGGATGGAAGGGGTCATTCTTTCCTCTTCCTGGAGCTTCAGTCCTGGTCTCCCATACGCAGGCCCCAGTAGATGTCTGATGTGCTCTCCTAGAGGGCCCATCCCATTGTCTATATTTAGTCCTTAGTTTTATTGGAATACTCTGTAATCTCAGATTGGAGTCGGCCCTCTAATAACCTCAGCCCCAGAGAACCTTCACCAACTGGGAAATCTTCCCATCCCCCAAGAAGAAGGAATTACCCTCAAAAACTCTTACTCTGTATTTCTGTTTTACAGGCTTTACTGTGTTCAAATAATATCTACATAAAAGTTCAATAACTCTACAAGGCAGGCAGCCTGGTTTATCCCCATTCTGTAGATGAGGAACAGAACCATGGAAAGGTTATACGTGGCCATTATGCACTAGTACAGCCATACTAATTGTTAAAAAACTGACACAATTCCAAATGAGGTGGTAAATAACTGTTGCCCCAAATCTTCTAGGTTATTCTGCTAATAGGTATTCAAGCTTTTGTCCCAAAGCCTCTCTTTGCCCCTGGCTGTCCTAGACCTTCTCCCAGGACATCCTAGACCTCACTACAATTCACCAAGTAATTCACCAATGGTTAATGCCTAGCACAGCAGGAATCTTGGGGACCATCCCTCTGATGGGTCAGAACCTGCCCCGTATTAGAACATATATTTTCATACCTTCCCTGGTTATATGACTGACCCAAGATCACATAAGTAAATAACAGAAATAGGAAATGTATACTGAGGCAACAAAGCTCTCAGTTTAATGGGGGGCAGAAAAAGGAATAAAGCCTGCCTTGCCCAGTGTTTGTCTTCCTTTAGTCTTCCTCTTAGAACATTTTAATATTATGTATATACAAATCCACCTGATGATAATCCAGATTCCTTTTTAAAGCCTTATAAATATTCATAAAGCTTCCTCGTAATCAAAGGCATAGCTAGAGAGTTATAGCTGGGCTCTGTTACCTTTACCCTGTCAGAGCTAAAGGCTTTGTATTTCCAATATTTAGCTTATCATCTAATGCAAGGCTCTGGGACAATACCTAATTAGCTCTGATCTCAAGGTGTCAGGAGCTACCAGGTCTCCTCACAGACATTTCCAGTGCTCATACAGGCAGGCGTGTGACAAATCACATGCACCCACAAGAAGAAAATATAACCAAATGAAACACAAAAGAACACACGTCTGAATTGGGGATGAAGGTCACATCCCCCACTTCTCCTCTCAATAATGCCTTCTTGCCTATCCTTGCATCTGGGTTATTATGATGATGGGAGAGAAGTTTAACTAGGATGCAGTTGTGAGGAGTTTTCAATATGGCACATGGGCTTTCGGCTACATTAAACCTGTGACAAAAAGCACTCATTTAAGTCAGGCTATCACTGTAGCTAACCATGCATCCAGTGAAGTTTCCTAAACTGTTGCAAGCAACTCATTAATGAGTTCTAAGATCGGTTCAGCTTGCAACCGTTTAGGAAAGGGCTCCAGAGGCCACAACCACTAATGTGGATGTGGAATGGGCTCCTGAAACCCTCAGAGGTGAGCAGCAGAACTATGGCCAGCTTCGCCTAAGTAGGGCATAAAAGACTAGATACCCTATGTAAGTGGAATCATGTAATAATTGTCGTTTTGTCACTGGCTTATTTTATTTAATGTCTTCAAGTTTCATCCATGTTGTAGCATCTACAGAATTTCCTTCTTTTTTAATACTAAAATGTCCTTCTTTTTTAATATTCCATTGCATGTATATACTACATTTTGGTTATCCATTCATGCATCAATGAATTTCTGTGTTGCTTCTAGCTCTTGTTTATTTTGAATGATACTGTTATGAATATGTGTGTGCAAATATCTCTTTGAGACACCGCTGTCAATTCTTTTGGATATACACCCAGAAGTGAGATTGCTTGATCACATGATAGTTCTATTTTTAACATTTTGAGGAATCACAATAGTTCATTTTTATTGCTGAACAAGTTCTGTTCTATATTTTGTTTATTCAAACATTAGCGGATAACATTAGTTGTTTCCATTTCTTGACCATTAAAAGCAATGCTGCTATGAACATTCATGTGCAGGTCTTTGCATGGACACACATGTGTATGTCTCCTGAGGAGATACTTAGGAGTGGAATTTCTGAGTTGTATGATAAATTTATCTGTAACTTTTAAAGAAATAGACACACTATTTTCCAGAGTGGCTGCACCATTTTGCGTTCCCACCAGCAGTGTATGAGGGTTCCCATTTCTCCACACCTTTGCCAACACTTGTCTGTCTTTTTCATTACTGGCTGAAAGTCTCAAGAAAGACTGTACACTCAGGATCATCTTTATAACTAAGTTTATAGTCTCTAGGAAATAGAGAAGGATAGCAGGGCAAGTTTTAAGACATCAGAGGAAACCAACAGGCAAACCCAGAATGTGGGACATTCCACAATGTGTAAGACAATTGAGGCATGGTCCTTTCAAAGAGTCATTTTGTTTTTCACCAAGAACTCTCCTAGATTAAAAGAGACTAAAGAGACATGGCACCCAATGCAAGTCTCTTTAATTGGATCCTAGTTTCAGACAGAAAACATCTTTAAGAGTCATTTTGGGAACACACAGGTAGTTGAAGCAAATGTGGCAAAATATTAGCAACTGTTGAATCTTCCTATTGGGAATACGCATGTTTTATTGTACTATTCTTGTATGTTGACAATTTTTGTGAATAACTTTTTTAAAATCTCACTTGGAAAAAGACAAAAAATAATTCCAGAGCCAATACATCCTGTTTAGCAGAAATCTCAAGAAAATATCTCTGGTCAGCCAGTAGCCTCTACTTGTGTCACATTGCCCAAGTCCTCTTCTAGGCATTATTACCTTCTTGTCGGTAACATCCTTCCTGGAACCCCAGGGATAAGCAATCAATCATGTGACCACTGAAGCTCCTTTCCCACGCTACCTTTTTGAGAACTTGTAGACAATTTTAAAAGAATAAATGGTGACTGAACATAGATAATCCTCCGGGAGGGGATTCTACAGAGTTCTCTCTGACCTCATAATGCAGGGTGCTAGCTGAGAATCCACGAGTGAAATTTCCATATTCAGCACACATTCCTTGCCCTGTCCAACCTTTGGCTCATAACTTGTTACTTTTCATGTATTCGTGTATTTCACCTCTTAACAACCTCCATGAGACAGGGGAATTCATCTTTAAATCTCCTATAGGGCCAGGCACAGTGGCTCACACCTGTAATCCCAGCATTTTGGAAGGCCGATGCAGGTGGATTACCTGAGGTTAGGAGTTCAAGACCAGGCTGGCCAACATGGTAAAACCCCATCTCTACTAAAAATACAAAAATTAACTGGGCATGGTGGCACGTGCCTGTAATCCCAGCTACTCAGGAGGCTGAGGCAGGAGCATTGCTTGAACCCAGGAGGCGGAAGTTGTAGTAAGCTGAGATTGTGCCACTGCACTCCAGCCTGGGTGACTGTAGAGGAAGACTTTGTTTCAAAAAAAAAAAAAAAAAAATCTCCTATAGCACTTAGAGTACATGCTGTACACAAAGTAGGTGTAAATATTTCTACTGAATGAGTGAATGAATGAATGAATGAAATTCTGAAGCTTAGAGAAGACTTACAAAGGAAGAACACAGTGAGTAACACAGAAGGAACTGAGACAAAGAAGCAGAGAGATTTTTCTGAAGATATCTGAAAGTACCATCTATGTACATGTAGATCTTAGAATTGGGAACCGCAAGGACACTGAGAGCTCTTGGAAGACATTAACTCTTCTTGCCCACCCGCAGCACAGCTGGTGTAAGCTCTTCGACTCACTGAGAAGCATCCCTTTCTTATCTTTGAGGACAATGCTTATTTTTCCCATTCGTTAAAATGCATACACCTGCAAAAATCAATTTTTGATGATGGCGCAATCAGGATCGGAACACCAGTAAACTGTTCCTGCTGCTGCTAATTAGAATTAACTCATCAGCACAGAGGGCTAAGCCGCCTGGAAGGAAATGAAATATACTTAGTTGAAAATACCTAGCGGCTGGGCAGGAAAAGGGTCTTGTCAGATTTCAGGGCCTTCTGCTCTTCACTGATTTGGAAGAAAAGAGTTCCAATCATGAACTCTAAAGAAATTTATCCTTAAAATGGTAACTTGGAAGAGGCAACCAGAAAACCCCAGTACTTATAACGCTCCTTGGATCGCGTCACCCATCTGGGTCGGGTTCAGTCGTTCCAGCTTAACTCATGTACACAGGTAACCCAGTGGTCCCAGGCCTTGTGGAGCACAACAGTCCTGTGCAAGGCCCTTAGGAAATGGAGGTTGGAGAAAGGCCAGCAGCTTGGTTTTGTAAGACTAGCAGAGCCACCTTGTGGTTGCCTTAGAAAATTGTGTTTGAGACTGTGGTCTCAAATAGCGTTATGCACTAGAAACCCCATAAAATGATGACTTCAGAGGCAGGAGATGCAAAAAGGAAGAAAGCAACCACCATTACCAAGGAAACTTGGAAGCAGAGATAATAGCATTAAAAACTTAGTTCCGTTGACAACTGTGTTTAAGCAATTCTAAGTTAAAACAACTTCCTTCTCAGACCCTCTGAGATGTTCTCATTGATTGTGAATCCCTAAAAGCAGTATGTTAAACAGTATTTTAAGGATTATTATTTGTGATCTGAATTTGATAAACACTATTTAGAGCCACCTGGTGAATGACACAAAAATGACACCTATCAGTACATGGAAATGTTCCTCCATTATTAGAGAAACCTAATTATTAGAAAACATCAATGTTCTTTGATGACACTAGCCCAGAAGGCTCAAGCATGGAGTCTTTCAGCTGGACAGTTCCTTCAGGCGCATTTGATCTTATTCAAGCAGGGCATGCCTTTCCAACACTCCTGAAAGATGGTCGCACAGGCAGTGGCTGAAAATGCCACAGACCTCACCATGTTTGAAGCTTATCAATGTGAAGTGACTCATTCCTTCTCTGTTCAACTCTGTAGGAATTTCTTATATTGGGCTGAAGTCAGCCTCTATACCTTACATGAATTGGTCTTAGTTCTGCTATTTGAAGCTCCACAGAGTGACTGATCTTTTTCCTTCCTGACAATTGTTCAGGAATTTGAAGAGTTCTTATTTCATCTCATCTCAAAATCATCTCCAGTAAAAACTACCCCAATATTTTCCATCATCTATAATAGTACCTGGATGTGGTTTTCAGACTCTTCAATCTCCTGGTTACTCTCCTAAAAGTGCTTCCTCTGCCTCAGTGTCCCTCTGAAAAAGTGTGTGACCTGGAACTGGATACAGCACTTCAGAGCAATGGGTAGTGGGACTACCTTGATATTATACACATACAGAAAATAGTTAATGAAGTCTAAAATTTTATCAAGGTTTTGAGCTTTTTCAGCACCAATATCCTGAGTCAAAAAAATCTTTTTATATGGTTAAGCCAGGATTTCCACATTCTCTACATTTTTACATACATTGCTTTTTATAACACAAATGTCACACTTCATTCAGTCCTACTTAATTCAATTGGTGTTAGCCTATCATTTTAGCTTGTTGAGATATTCTTCCCTTCCACTTACTTATCTATTTGTTCACCCTTCCCTTTATTCACTAAAGATTTATTGAATAACTTTTATGAATTAATCATTTCTTAGGCTCTGGAGATTCAAAGACGGTGTCTGTTCCAAAAGAGCTTACCAGCATCTAGTAAGAGGGCACCAATAATTGTTTCTATAATGTCACTGGGTCCTATAGTTGTCACTGGAAACCTTTCTGCAAAATTAAATTGACCCACACAGCAACTGTTTAGTTGGGGTACTTCTAGCAGATAAAACTTTCTCTGAAATGATCACAAGAAATTTATCAGTTGTCTTGCTGAAAACAAGGTTAGGCTTCCATTATTAAACCAAGAAAATGTCTTTCACGTTCAAAAACAAAAGTAAATTTAAAAGAATAGGTGGATCAAACCCTAACATTAAATGCAGACACAAGTCAATTTAATTGTATTATCAAATTGCTAACATAACAACAGAGAAAACATAATCAATTCAACTAGTTTTTGAAAATAATATAATCTAAGCAAGTAACATCCTGTGACCAAAAATAGCTGCAAAAAATCTTGAATTTACCTAGTAGGTTTGTTGTTAGTAAAGCAACAAGTATAATTCTGAAACTATTTATATATAATTATAGGATAAAACAAATAAATATAATGATATTTTGGAGAAGAAAATATCAAGCTTCTTAGTGAAGGAGAATTTAGAATGAGCGTAGATGCAAAAGAACCCTGTAGTATTGGGTTTGAATTGGCGATGTAATATAAAATCAATATTTTAAAAAATATAGCATATACTCCAGGTATACCCACTGAAAGAGCTTCAAAACAAGATACCCCTGTAACTGGAATGCCCAAAATTTGCTTTTAAAATACCATTCCTCATTAAAAGGAGCCAGGGCACTTTAGAGCAATGGATGATTCCAGGAAAATATAAGATGAGCCTGGAAAGTCTTACGATTCGAGAAAGTGAAGACATGTTCAGAGATTGATGGAGACATGCCAAAAGGATATGAGAGCCAGCTTGAAGAGGCTGCCATGGTCAACTGCAGGGCAGCTTGAGCATCAAAATTAATAATGAGGTAATGGATTATAATGGACTAAATAAAAAAGAGTCCATTTGTGTAGACACTAGAAAACCGGGCTGGAGGGGAAGGGAAGAGATTCTTTTTTACTAAAGAATAACAGTTAATTTCCTCAGCATATGGATCATTCTTAAGGATAGACTGTTACATCCAAAACAAGTCTTAAAAGATTTAGAAATTGAAAGTTATCAAGCATCTTCTCTGACCACAATGGAATAAAACTAGAAATTAACAACAAAAGGAATTTTGGAAACTATACAAGCACATGGAAATTAAACAATATGCTCCTGAATGACAGTGAAGAAATTAAGAAGAAAATTGAAAAATTTATTGAAAAAATGATGATGGAAACACAGCATACCAAAGTGTATCAGATACAGCAAAAGCAGCAATACTAAGAGGGAAGTTTGTAGCTATAAGTGCTTACATCAAAAAAGAGGAAAAACGTGAAATAATCTAATAACTCATCTTAAAGAACTAGAAAATCAGGAGTAAACCAAACTCAAAATTAGTTGAAGAAATAAACATTAGAGAAGTAAATGAAATTGAAATTTTAAAAAATGCAAAAGATCAATGAAACAAAAAGTTGGTTTTTTGAAAAGTTAAACAAAATTTACAAACCTTTAGCCACACTAAGAAAAAAAAGAGAAAAGATGCAAATAAATAAAATCAAAAATGAAAAAGGAGACATTACAACTGATACTGTGGAAAGTTAAAGGATCATTAGTGGCTACTATAAACAACTATATGCCAATAAATTAGAAAATCTAGAAGAAATGGAAAAATTCCTAGACACATACAACCTACCAAGATTGAACCAGTAAGAAATCCAAAACCTGAACAGACCAATAACAAGTAATGAGATTGAAGTTTTAATAAAAAGTCTCCTAGTAAATAAAAGCCCAGGACCTGATGGCTTTGCTGGTGAATTCTACCAAACATTTAAAGAGGAACTAATACCACTTCTATTCTATTCAAAGTATTTGAAAAAATAGAGGAGGAAGGAATACTTTCAAACTCATTCTAAGAGGCCAGTATTAACCTGACACCAAAACCAGAGAAACACACACCAGAAAAGAAAACTACAGGCCAATATCTCTGATAAATATTGATGCAAAAATCTTCACCAAAATACTAGCAAACCAGATTCAACAATTAGAAAGACCATTCATCATGAGCATGTGGGATTTATCCCTGAGATGCAAGGATGGTTCAACACACACAAATCAATGTGATACATCATATCCACAGAATTAAGAGTGAAAACATATGATCATCTCAATTGATGCTGGAAAAGCATTTGGTAAAATTTAACATTCCTTTGTGATAAAAACTCTCAAAAACTGGGGATAGAAGGAACATACCTCAACATAATAAAAGCCATATATGACAAACCTACAGCTAGTATCATACTGAATAGGGAAAAACTGAAAGTCTTTCATCTAAGATCTGGAGCACAACAAGGATGCTGTCACTATTGCTATTCAACATAGTACTGGAAATCCTAGCTAGAGTGATCAGACAAGAGAATAACAGTAAAAGGCATCCAAATTGGAAACGAAGAGGTCAAATTATTCTTATGTGCAGATGATATGCTCTTATATTTGGAAAAATCTAAAGATTCCACAAGAAAACTATTAGAACTGATGAGAAGACTCAGTAAAGTTGCAGGATACAAGATCAACATGCAAAAATTTGAAAGTATTCCCTCCTCCTCTATTTTTTGGAATAGTTTGAATAGAATTGGTATTAGTTCTTCTTTAAATGTGTGGTAGAATTCAGCAGCAAAGCCATCAGTCCCTGGGCTTTTATTTACTAGGAGACTTTTTATTACAACTTCAATCTCATTACTTATTATTGGTCTGTTCAGGTTTTGGATTTCCTCCTGGTTCAGTCTTGGTAGGTTGTATGTGTCTAGGAATCTGTCCATTTCTATATGGCCACAGTGAACAAGAGGAAAAAGAAATTAAAAAGGAACCTCATTTATAGTAGCCACACATCTAATTAAATAGCTAGGAATTTGCTTAACCAAAGAAGTGAAAGATCTCTACAATGAAAACTATAAAACACTGATGAAAGAAATTGAAGAGGACGTCAAAAAAATGGGAAAATATGCCACGTTCATGGATTGGAAGAATCAATATTGTTTAACTGTCCATACTGCATGAAGCAATCTACAAATTCAATGCAATCCCTATTAAAATACCAATGACATTCTTCACAGAAATAGAAAAAAAAATCTTAAAATTTATATGGAATCACAAAAGACCCAGAATAGTCAAAGCCATCCTGAGCAAAAATAACAAAACTGGAGGAATCACATTACCTGACTTCAAATTATACTACAGAGCTATGGTAACCAAAACAGCATGGTACTGGTATAAAAACAGGCATAGACCAATGGAACAAAGTAGAGAACCCAGAAACAAATCCACATACAGTGAACTCATTTTCAACAAAGGTGCCAAAAACATGCACTGGAGAAAAGACAATATTTTCAATAAATGGTGCTGGAAAAACTGGATATCCATATATATAAGAATGAAATTAGACCCCTACCTCTCACCTTACACAAAACACAAATCAAAATGTATTAAAGACTTAAATCTAAGACTTCAAACCAAAAAACTACTACAAGAAAACATTGGGGAAAATCTCTAGGACATTGGGCTGGGCAAAAATTTCTTGAGCAATACCTCACAAGCACAGGTAGCCAAAGTAAACATGAGCAAATGGGATCACATCAACTTAAAAAGCTTCTGCACAGCAAAGGAAACAATCAACAAAGTGGCAAGACAACACACAGAATGTGAGACAATATTTGCAAACTACTCATTTGACCAGGGATTAATAACTAGAATATATGAAGAACTCAAACAACTCTACAGGGAAAAATCTAATAATCCCTTCAAACGATGAGCAAAATGTCGCAATAGACATTTCTCAGAAGAAGACATACAACTGGCAAACAGGTTTATGAAAAGGTGCTCGACATCACTGATCATCAAAGAAATGCCACTCAAAACAACGAGATATCATTTCACTCCAATTAAAATGGCTTAATATCAAAAAGACAGGCAATAAAAAATGCTGGCAAGGATGTGGGGAAAAGGGAAACCTTCTACCCTGTGGTAAGAATGTAAGTTAGTACAACCACTATGGAGAACAGTTTAGGTGTTCCTCAAAAAAAAAAAAAAAACTAACTAAAAATCAAGCTGCCTTATGATCCAACAATCCCACTGCTAGATGTATACCCAAAGGAAAGAAAATCAGTATATTAAAGAGATATCTGCATTCCTTTGTTTTTTAAAGAACTATTTACAGTAATTAAAATTTGGAAGCAACCTAAGTCCATCAACAAATGAATGAGTAAAGAAAATGTTTTACAGATACACAATGGAGTACTATTCAGCTCTAAAAAAAAAAATGATATCCTGTCATTTGCAACAACATAGATGAAATAAGCCAGGCAGAGAAAGACCAAGATCACATATTCTCACTTATTTGTGGGATCTAAAAATCAAAACAATTTAACTCTCGGACAAGAGAGTAGGATGGTTATCAGAGGCTGGGAAGGTAGTTAAGGGATGTGGGAGAGATGGGGATTATTGAAGTTTAAAAAAATAGAAGGAATAAGACCTAGTGTTTGATAGCACACAGGGTAACTATAGTAAATAACTGTACATTTTAAAATAACTTAAAGAATGTAATGGGATTGTTTGCAACTCAATGGATAAACGCTTGAGGAGATGGTTAACCTATTCTTCATGATGTGCTTATTTCACATTGTATGCCTGTATCAAAACATCTCATGTACCCCATAAATATACACATCTACTATGTACCCACAAAAATTAAAAATAAAAAAATTATTTTAAAAAGAATATTAGTTCATAAATGTGGAAAAAGTAGAATTTTCTTAAATCCTTATTTTGCAGTCACCGATGTAATAATTAATTCAGGCAAATATTATTAATAGATGCCAAAACGATTGACTAAAATAAAATAGAATACGCCCGTGACCTAAAGGTATTGCCTACAAATATATTATCTATTGATGACAGAGGTAAAAAGGAATATTTACAACAGAAAGATCTGGTGGACACCATTGTACCATATAATTAAATTTAGCATCACTCTACCATAAGATTCTACTACACATCTACTAGAAAGGTTAAAACTTAAAAGATTGACAATACTAAGTTCTGACAACGATGTGGTACAGCTAGAATTTTCATCTATTGCTATTGGAATGCAAAATGGTACAGCCACTGAAAAAAATAGTTTAGCAGATTCTTATAAAGTTAAGCATACACTTACCATACAACCCAGTATTCCCATTTCTAAGTATTTATTCAACAGAAATGTAAACAGGTCTACACAGAGGTTCATAGGAGCTTGATTCGTAATAACTAAAAGCTTGAAACAACCCAAATGTCCATCAACTATTAGTGGATAAACAACTTTTGCTATATGCAAGGCCGGACGTGGTGGCTCACGCCTGTTATCCCAACACTTTGGGAGGCCAAGGCGGGTGGATCATCTGAGGTTGGGAGGTCGAGACCAGCCTGACCAACATGGAGAAACCCTGTCTCTACTACAAATACAAAATTAGCCGGGCGTGGTGGTGCATGCCTGTAATCCCAGCTACTCAGGAGGCTGAGGCAGGAGAATCGCTTGAACCCAGGAGGCAAAGGTTGCGGTGAGCTGAGATTGTGCCACTGCATTCCAGCCTGGGTGACAGGAGCAAAACTCCATCTCAAAAAAGAACAAAAACAAAATAAACCAAAAAAAAAGTCAAAAAATAAAATAAGAAGCTAGAGATCATGCCATTGCACTCCAGCCTGGGCAACAAAAGAGAAACTCCATATCAAAAAAGAAAAAAAAAAAAAAAGAAGGAACAAACAAACAACTGATACATGCAACAGCATGGGTAAATCCCAAACGTATTATGGTAAATGAAAGAAGCCAGACACAAAAGCTTACATAGTACATGATCCCATTTATTTTACATTCATGAAAAGTCAAAGCTGTAGTGGCAGAAATTGATTCTGTGGTTTCCTGGATTTTGGGATGTGAAGAGGGGATTGAGTACAAAGGGGAGTGAGAACTTTTGGGGATGGTGGAAATATTTTCCATCTAGATTGAAGTGATAGTTATGCAACCCCACACATTTATTAAAAAGTTACAGGACCAGACAAGGTGGCTCACACCTGCAATCCCAGCACTTCAGGAGGCCGAGGCGGGTGGATCACCTGAGGTCAGGAGTTCAAGACTAGCCCAATCAACATGGTGAAACCCCATCTCTACTAAAAACACAAAAATTTGGCCAGGTGCAGTGGCTCACACTTGCAACTCCAGCACTTTGGGAGACCGAGGAGGGTGGATCACCTGAGGTTGGGAATTTGAGACCAGCCTGACCAACATGGAGAAACCCCATCTCTACTAAAAATACAAAAATTAGCCAGGCGTAGTGGTGCCTGTAATCCCAGCTACTCAGGAGGCTGAGGTAGGAGAATCGCTTGAACCCGGGAGGAGGAGGTTGCAGTGAGCTGAGATCACGCCATTGCACTCCAGCCTGGGCAACAAAAGCGAAACTCTATCTCAAAAAAAGAAAAAAAAAAGAAAGAAGGAAAGAAAAGAAGAAGGTTTGAGAGGACAATAATATAGACATTGTGCCCACAATACTGAAGAAAAGGCTTTTTCAAGCATGTAGAGATTTATAAAAATTGGTCATGTAGTAAGTCACAAAGTAAGTCTCAATAAATATCGAAGAATCAGAATTGAACAGAAAAAACCTCTAATCGCAATATAACTAAGATAGAGATCAATAACAAAAAAGATAACTTTCAAAATCTGCAAAATATAAACACACACAAATAATCAATAGGTCAATGACAACATAATCGTGAAAACTAGGAAAGTCTTAGAACTCCCTACTCCACAAAAACAAAAAAAACTGCAAATCAAAATACGTTGAGATACAGCTAATGAAGGTGCTGAAAAGAAAATTTATAGCTGTAAATGTTTATAATGGAATCAAAGTGTCTTAGCCTGGGATTCCCAGAAAACACAGCCAACTAAGTAAGGCACAGCATTGTATTGGAGAGTGACCCCAGGGGGCAAGTTTCAACAAGAGAACAAAGCAGGGAAGAAGTGAGAGCAACATGAGGGTGCATTCTGTGTGCTGCCAGAGGTGCTGTGGTTCCTGGGTCCTCACTGAGAAGCAGTATGATATGCAACTCTGGGTCGTGTATGGTGAAGAGAAAAGGAGAGGCAGCATTTATTCATAGCCTTCATCTACCACCAGTTAGAAGCTTACCCTAAAGGGAGCTAACACTTCCACATTTTAGAATTGAGCATCTAGGGCAGGAGGGAAGAGGTTAGTGCCTCAGGTGTGAGGCAAAGCACTAGCAAGTCTCACCTACATTAAGCTGCCTGGAACCCACACGGTTACAGAGTTAAAGGTGGGTCTACCCAGTATTGCACTCCTGGGTATAGCCCAGAGAAAGCTGCAAAGTGGGCACTAAGAAAACGTTCATAAAAGCCTGAGTTTTAATTTCACAAAATCCAAAACAACGTGAATTCCATCAATAGTAGAATCGAGGCTGGCTGAGGTGGCTCATGCCTATAATCCCAGAACTTTGGGAGGCCAAGGCAGGTGGATCATGTGAGCCCAGGAATTTGCAACCAGCCTGGGCATCACAGTGAGACCTTGTCTCTTCAAAAAGTTAAAAAATTAGCCAGGTATGGTGGCATGCACCTGCAGTCCTAGCTCTGGAGGCTAAGGTGGGAGCATCCCTTGAGCCCAGATGCTGGAGGCTGTGGTGAGCTATAATCAAACCTCTGAACTTCAACATGGGCAAGAGAGTGAGACTCTGTCTAAAAAAAAAAAAAAAAAAAAAAAAATAGTAGAATGGATAAAATATGATGGCATGATCACACAATGGAAATCGAGTACAAATGAACTGCAAATTCATCTCAAACACATCTCAAAAGTGATGTTGAAAGAAAAAAAAGTTAACAGAAAAACATGCAGTGTGATTCCATTTACATAAAGGTCTACAACATACCAAGCAAAACAATATATTGTTGTAGTCTCCATACTTAGGTGTAAAGCTACAGAGAAAAGCAAATGAGCAACTGATACAAATTCTGGGGTATCTGTAATGTCTTAAGGGAGCGGAAGGATGCAATGGAGGTAGGTGGGGGAATTGAGAGGGTGGGTCTTCAAAAGTACTAGAAAGATCCTGTTTCTAATGCTGAGCGCACAGTACACAGGAATGTGCTTCAATTTTATTCTTCAAACTGTACACAGCATTTATGTTCTCAAGTTGTAATATACTTCACAATAATTTTAAAAATTGTTTTTAAAAAGATTTGTGAGCTATTAAGCTGCTGCAAAGTAATTGCAGTTTTTGCCATTAAAAGTAATGGGCAAAAACTGCAATGAATGGCCAAAACCGCAATTACTTTTGCACCAACCTAATAGCAACACCCTCACCTTGTCTCAACCTCACAGTGAGCAGAAAAGCATGAGTAATCACATACATCTAGGACTTTAACTTGCAACTAGATTTCCTCGCATTTTAAAAACAATACCCTGTAATATCAACCCTAAATAGTGATTTAGCTTAAATGAATACTACATTCTTTGTGCTTTGGGCCCACACTGTTTAGCATAAATGTAAACTGATTGCAATATTTCAGACTTTTCAACTTCTACCATCACATTCTCACTCATGCCTGAAGGTGCACATTGCCTGCATCTCTCATCCTGCTCTAACCAAATGGGTTCCCTTTATGTTCAGTAAAAGACACTGGTTCACACATAACTAGTATATACACATAAAAGTGTTATATATATATCCCAACATATATATATACACATTCCAACATATATATGTACACATATAATCTTTACATATATAATATATAAAAACCATTTACACACATATAACTTTTATATATATATAAATTATATTTTTATGTATGTAAGTTATATATTTATATATATAAGTTATATGTGTATATAGATGCTTATATATAACTTTTATATATGTATATATAACATATATACATATATGTACAAAATGTCATCATGTGTGATGTGTTTATGTCTTATATATATATATCAGAGCAATAATCATATAGTTAAGAACAAAACACCTGTGTGCCTAGAGGAAAAGACCATTTGCTAAAAGCATTTGTTTTACTAAAAGGATTTTTTTGCATTACTGCTATAGGCTATGATTGTAAGATAGTGGAAAACATTGCAAAAAATCATTAAAATAATTCAGCCTTGAATTTCTCCTAATTTGCATTTTCATTCTTATCAGATTGGAGTAATGGTAAAAAGTTGCCAGAAATATGGGCCGCTCTTCTGCTTTGAAACCACAGCCTAGGACCCTGACGGGCCCCCCTAGCTGTCTGCAGATAACTGACAGAGCCCCTTCTCTGCGCAGGGATGTGCTTGGGGCTCCACCCCACTGGGCAAAGGCAGCCCTTGGCAAAGCTTTCCTCAGCTCCAGGATGCTCCTCTCAGCCTCTGATCCACAAAGCCCTAAAGCCTTGGGCTGTTCCGAGTGCGCCCCACACCCAGGAAGATTTCTCCAGAGAGAGAAAATACACTGAAACTCACCAATATTGAGTTCGGTTTTGTCAAGGCCAGGTCTTTGCTGACACTGCTATTATTAAAAGATCAGAGCTGACCTGTTACTATCATAAGGCACTATTCTCTCAGGGGATACCTGGATTTTAAAAACTGCCTGTCTTAGGTTGGGTTCCCCCGAAGCAGATGCTGACAGGAGAATTCAGGAGCAAATGATTTATTAGAGAAGTGCTTCTACATGCCTGTAATCCCAGCACTTTGGGAGGCTGAGGCGGGTGGATCACCTGAGGTCGGGAGTTCAAGACCAGCCTGACCAAAATGGAGAAATCTTATCTCTACTAAAACTACGAAATTAGCTGGGAGGGGTGGCACATGCCTGCAATCCCAGCTACTCGGGAAGCTGAAGCAGGTTCAATCACTTGAACGCGAATGATGGAGGTTGCAGTGAGCCGAGATCACGCCGTTGAACTCAAGCCTGGGCAACAAGAGCAAAACTCCATCTCAAAAAAAAAAAAAGAAAAAGAAGAAGAAGGAAAAGAAGAAGTGCTTCCCGGGGAAACTGGCAAGGGACCTGGGAAGCAGGACAGGGAAAGGTTTGATCCTCAGGCAAATCCTGCAGAGGTAGCTTCAATCTGTTCTGGAAGGGGAGCTCTGGAGGGTGACTTATGCCTCAAAGTCTGTGCAGAGCTTAAGCAAGGGAACCGGGTTCCAGACCCAGTCACCACTCAGTCATTGGCTGAGGGCTGGACGTTCCAGGCATTTCCGACTCTCCATGTCCATGTGATCAAATTGCCACAGCAACCCAAAGCAGTCCTCCGAAGAAGAGTTACATATACCAGTAGCAAAAGCACATCAAGGCTGGGGAGAGGCACGTAATCACGTGGAGCCCCAGAGGTGTCCCACCTGCGCATCAGGGGCTTTACCTGAAAAGGATCAGTGGTGCTAGAATTCAAGGTGAAGGGGCAGGTGCAGATGCTTGGAGTTAAGTTGAACCAGCCAGGACCCTGACGAGCCCGTGCCTGTCCCAGCCTGCCGTCTCTGAGTTGTGGTGCTGTTTTTGCCTCTTGATTTGCTCTCTGGCTTCCCCCTCAAGGCCTTTGGCATGTATCCTAAACCAAAGCTCCCTAGGTTGTTCAGCCCTCCTGCCAGGAGGACTGAGACAGAATTCACCTGCAAACCTGGAAGGTATGTGTGGTCTAAGTCTGGTCAAGTCGGTTAAAGTTTACCAGGTTTCAAACTCTGAAACTGCAGGATCCCACAACCTAAAAAACTAAGTGGTCATATTTTAGACAGAGAGGTATTCACCTAAACATCTCCTGTGAGTTCTCTTAATTCACTCATGCTAAATGATGTCAAAAAAATCCAGGCTCTCCCCACCTTCAGCCTTTCCTCTGCCGCCAACTCCCACCTCTGTCATTTTTGTCTTCCCTTTCCCCCTCCTCTCTGTTTTTGCCTTTCTGACCCCACTGTCCTTCTCCCAGCCGGATGGCCAGGTGTTGGAGCTGGCACCACTGTCACACAGGTGAAGCCACCTGTTTCTTCCAGGCCTTTCTGCCCCGCCTCCAGCAGCTGTTAGCTGGGCATTTCAAAGGCCCATTCAAAGGGAAGGAAACAGGATGGGACAAAGCAGGCTCTGCCAGGCCAGCTGGAGTGCTGGCCAGCAGCCGTCATCAGCCTGTCCTGGAAAAACAGATTGGGAATTTTCAGCCAAATCCAAATCATGGCTCCTATTAAGAATCATCCAGACTGAAATTCCAAGTTATGTTTGCATCTCTGGAGCTCGCAGGGTATGCTGAAGCCCGTTTGCTCATGAACAAACAGAAATTTTTTAAAAGATCCTTTCTTTTACAGCTGATTAAAAAGAAAAAAAAGAAGCAAGCAATCTTTTCCATGAGCCATAGTCTGTACCGTTCCCTTGAAATATAAAGGATTCCTGGGATGTGCATGGAGGCTGGCTCGGGTTCCCTCCATACTCAGGAGGCCATTTGGCACACAGAACATTGCATTATGTTGGTGCAAAAGTAATTGCGATTTTTGTAATTACTTTTAATTTTGCACCAACCTAATATTACTCCAGTTATTATCCTGCAGTTCAAAGCACAAAGACATATGCTATGCTTTCTTAAATTTCCTTGAGGACTTTGGGTATTTTTACTTACCAGGTTAAGGTGAGTGTTGCATTTAACTATAAATGTGGATGTACATGTATGTTTATTGTGACACTGTTCACAATAGCAAAGACTTGGAACCAATCCAAATGCCCATCAATGATAGACTGGATACAGCAAATGTGGCACATATACACCATGGAATATTATGTAGCTGTGAAAAAGGATGAGTTCATGTCCTTTGCAGGGACATGGATGAAGCTGGAAACTATCATTTTCAGCAAACTGACACAAGAACAGAAAACCAACACCACATGTTCTACTCATAAGTGGGAGTTGAACAATGAGAACACATGGACACAGGAGGGGAACATCACACTCTGGGGCCTGTAGGGAGGTGGGGGTCTAGGGGAGGGATAGCCTTGGTAGAAATACCTACCATAACCACCAGGACACATGTACACCTATGTAACAAACCTGCATGTTCTGCACATGTGCCCCAGAACTTAAAAGTATATTTTAAAAAATTAAAAATAAAAATAGATAAATACAAATGTGGAAAGCATTAAAGACTTTCTTGGCTGGGCACAGTGGCTCATGCCTGTAATCCCAGCACTTTGGAAGGCTGAGGAGGGAAGATCACTAGGTCAGGAGTTTGAGACCAGCCTGACCAACGTGGCGAATACAGAAATACCCATCTCTACTAAAAATACAAAAATTAGCCCAGCGTGGTGGCATGCGCCTGTAATCTCAGCTACTCAGGAGACTGAGGCATGAGATTAGGTTGAATTCAAACGGTGAAGGTTGCAGTGAGCCGAGATTGCACCACTGTACTTCAGACTGGGTGACAGAGTGAGATTCCACCTTTCAAAAAAATAAAAACAATTCCTCACTCCAGCCGGGTGAGGTGGCTCATCCCCATAATCCCAGCACTTTGAGAGGTTGAGGCAGGTGGATCACTTAAGGTCAGGAGTTTGAGATCAGCCTGGCCGATGTGGTGAAACCCCATCTCCACTAAAAATAAAAAAATTAGTTGGGCATGGTGGTGCACGCCTGTAATCCCAACTACTTGGGAATCTGAGGCACGAGAATCCTTTGAATTCAGGAACAGGTTGCAGTGAGCCAAGATGGCACCACTGCCCTCCAGCCTGGGCGACAGAGCAATTCCATCTAAAAAAAAAAAAAAAAAAAACTTTACTCCTACATTTTAATCCCTCGGACATTTTGCGAAGAAAAGCAGTTTCTGGGGTAGGTGCTGTCAATCATACTGTACTGCCAGCATTGTCTAAGGAAGCCATATACTCACTATTTATGCATAAGGAAATGCTTATAAAATAAAAGTACTAAATGCAATTGTTGTAACCGAGCAAGCACGAAATCACCACTGAGACAAGACTAGGCCAAATTGCAGGGTCTTTATTGCCAGTGGCCACAGAGGACTCGTGTCTCGCTAACCCACGGCCCGAAAGAGGGTGTCAAGACCTTTTATGCCCGTAAACCACCTTCTGGCGGGGGGTGGGGCGAGGGGCTTTGGACATTCTGAGGGCCAGGGGACTTTGGACATTCCAATTGTTACTTAAGTGGTTCACAGAAGTCAAGATAAGCATTAGTTTACACATTTTCTGGGTAGGGTGGAAATCACAGACCTTAGTTACTTATTACAAGTCTTAAAATGGCGCAGAGGCCAAAATGGCGTTGGTTTGGACTGCTTGCCTATCACATCAGGGTTACAGAGAGCAGTTTCAATGGAAAGCTGAGGTATGGTCGAAGTATGCAGTTTATGGGGCAATAACCATGTCACACAATATGCTAAAGAGTGAAATGTGTAAGGAGATAAGCATAATATGTGATGAAATATTTATCTTTTACATTTTTAAATATTCATTGTTACATTTCCTTTTACCCAAAGCCAGCACTATCTATTTAGGGATGGTGATAAAATTATGTGTGTGTGTATGTTAAGCAATAGATTAAAGAAAATATTTCTTGAAAAATGCCTGGCCAATAATAAGTTCTAAAATAAGGCAGTTTACTATTGATAAACAGGAAAAATATCTCATGATCAATTAAGTTTTGGAAAATTTTAATTAAATAAAATTAAGCAGGTACCTTTACTGCAAGCTCTCAGATCCACTTACATGCTAATAGCCTTGTGACTAGCCAAGAGAAATAGTAAAATTCACTCTAAATTCCAGACTTACATGAACATAGAATCCCTCTTTTTTTCCTAAGACCAGAGTTTTTCGAATGCATTTTGGAAAACATCTATTCAAACTATTCAGAAAATACATTAAGTAATTTTTTGTTTTTTTGAGACAAGGTCTTTCTCTCTGTCACCCTGGCTGGAATGCAGTGGAACGATCTCGGCTCAACCTCTGCCTCGAGGGCTCAAGTAATCCTCCACCTCAAACTACTCCCCACCCGCCTCCGCCCCCAGTAGCTGGGACCACATGCACACACCACCAAGCTTGGCTAATTTTTGTAATTTTTTTTGGTAGAGACAGATTCGTCATGTTGCCCAGGCTGGTCTCAAACTCTTTGGCTTAAGCAATCCTCCCACCTTGGCCTCCCAAAGTGCTGGGATTACCGGCATGAGCCGCTGTACCCAGTCAAGTAATACATTTTTAAAGCCAGTATCTGTTAGTATACACTTCATGAAATACAGATTCTCACTCCCATTCACCTACCACCATCCAAGCTACCTTTACTTTCATTTCATTACTAAATGATCAATTGCATCTTTGTACAAATTTTGGCAAAAGGAGGTCTTGTCAGTGGACTTTAAAACATATTTTCAACTGCAGTCTTTTTGGATATTAAGTATAACATATACGTACATATGTACCCATATGTTTATATTTCCATATTTAAACAGGGTACCAATATCAGTTTTTCTTCTGAATGACTTACTGATGGGTACCTTGCTAGATATTTCAAACAGAGAGGATTTAATACAGGCAACTCATTACTACAGTGTTGAAAATGCTGAAAGAACAAAAGGGGAAGATGAAATAACCCAAACATTAGGAATGTGAGGAAATACTATCACTCCTGGGGTTGTGGAATAAAAAGGAGGGGGAAAGGGTTACCAGGCACATCCTCTCTTCTCCGCTGCTAGGTTGTCTTGCGCTGTCTTGGGCCTACCAGGGAGCAGCCACAGACTAATGCTGAAACTGCCAAGTGCAGCACCACGGAGTAAGCGCTGAGCACTGGCGAGGGGAGCTGAGGAATCCCCACCCGCTACAGCAGCGCCTCAGAAGCCTGAAGCAGGCTCTCCCTCTCCTCTGCCTGCTTCCCAGTCTGTTGTCAGGGCTTCCTAGGGCGGAACCTAACAGAAAGCCAAATGACAAGAGTATCTGGGAAATGAAACTTCCAGCTTTCTAAAATACACAACAGGGAACAGAAGGGAAGGAACTAGCTAAGGACCCACGAAGGACCAGCACATTGGCAGAAAGAAAATTAAAAAGCAATGATATTTGTAAATTTTAAAATAAAGTCATTTTTTCCCCCAGACCAAGTCTCGCTCTCTTGCCCAGGCTGGAGTGCAGTGGCAGCATCTCATTTCACTGCAACCTCCACCTACCCAGTTCAAGCGTTTCTCTTGACTCAGCCTCCCACGTAGCTGGGATTACGGGCACCCGCCACCACACCCAGCTAATTTCTATATCTTTAATAGAGTCAGGGTTTCCTCGTGCTGGCCAGGTTGGTCTTGAACTCCTAACCTCAGGTGATCTGCCCTCGTCAGCCTCCCAAAGTGCTGGGATTACAGGTGTGAGCCACCCGACCCGGCCAAATAAAGTCATTTCTTTTTTCCTCTTACAGTCGAGAGACAAACTGGTTTCTATAAACTTTGCAAATTTGAATTAATAATGAAGACACTAAATTAGCACGGAACTAAGGTAATTTGGGGGAAATAAGGACTTTTTTAAAAAAGAAATTTTTTTCAACTGAGTTTTGAAGGAATGAGAACATGAAATAAAATTTTCATAACTTATAGTCTTAAATTTCTCTAAAATATGAGTACTTGATTGGCCAAGCATGAAATTTTAATTAGTACTAAGTACATCATCTCATGTCACTCCCTTTTTAAAAATGTTTTTGCTTTTTGCAAATTTCACTCCTTGCTCAGGTTCTCAGGGCTATTAATATTCACCTCTGGGCTCTTCACATGGCAAACACTGCAGCCTGGTTGCCTGTGCCATACACGTGCTGAGTAACTAAGACTACAATCCAGTTGCAGCACAGTGAAAATTGTGGCTCTAAATGATGAGCCTGAAGCCCTCAAATTCTTGAGCTGCTTCTGAAATTATTAAAGAATGATTGAATATCATCTGGTTAAATGTTGTGCGTAGCATTTCCCAAAATATAGCGTGCAAAACTCAAGTTCCTTAGGCTATTAACAGGGTAACTGAATAGGGTTTCTTCGATCTAATAAGTCTGGGAAAAACGGTTTAAACCAGTGCTTTTCAAACTCCCTGTGGTAAAGGACCAATTTATTTTCTAAATTCCAATTTGTCGCAGACCAATTTTTTGTAAAATACAATAAAACGAATTATTGAATCAATAAAATGTTAAAAAAACAAAAAGAAATACCGGCCAGGTTCAGTGGCTCACGCCTGTAATCCCAACACTTTGGGAGGCAGAGGGGGGCAGATCACCAGGGGTTGAGGGTTTGAGAGCAGCCTGACCAACATGAAGAAACCCCATCTCTAATAAAAATACAAAAAATTGGCCGGGCGTGGTGGTGCATGCCTGTAATCACAGCTACTCAGGAGGCTGAGGTAGGAGAATCGCTTGAACCTGGAGTCGTAGGTTGCATTGAGCTGACACCCTGCCATTTCACTCCATCCTGAGCGGCAAGAGCAAAACTCTTCCTCAAAAAAAAAGAAATACTACCCCACCTTTATAAAATTAGTAGTATCAACAAGCATTACATTATTCTAATTTCTCTAAAGTTTCTAAAGGCTTACCTAGTTCATTTCAGTACTTAACACAGACCAACAAAAACAATTCAAACATTTAGTTGAATAAGTTTTCCGATCACACTTTATATTGAAACAAAATGTAAATGTTTCATTACTAAAGTACTTCTTTGACATTTTAGTTTGCTAATGGCCATCCGGAAATTTAAAAGAGATAGATACCACTTGCAACATTAAGGATGTTTGTTCAATTAAATGAAGCAGAACCTCTTCTTCTGATTGGTTGGTTTTACCAGAACATCCTTTGGAATCTCTGTTGCATATAACAGGCTTTGAGAAACACTTCTCAGTATGTTTTGTTAAACTCTAATTCTCTAAAAATTGTAGCTCCACATGTGTTGTATTGGTTCACTTTGCTTCCCAGCAAACCTGTATTTTCAGGGAATTCCAAATGAGACAGAGAGGGAGAGAGGGGATGGGGACAGAGACGGAGAGAGAGAGAGAGAGAGAGAGGGAAAGGGAGAGAAAGGAGGAGGAGGAGGGAGGAGGAGGAAGGGAAGAAAAGAAGAAAGGAAGGGAGAGAGTATTATCTTGCATAGGCAGGTATTTATATATGTACGTGCAATTGATAAAAAAGTCTGAGGGATAAAAATTCTTTGAAAGTTGTTTCGGTCTTAGACAATTTTCTTTCTTAAATTTTCTTTCTTTTTTAAATTTTGAAAAGTCGTTGCCATATATCCAGACAAGTGGTGCTCACTGTGGAACCCACTTGTGTTTTGGAAGGAGCCGTGCTGCCAGCCCCAGGAATGTGCTCATTCATAAGGAGGGGAAGCTCATAGGCTGATGCCTCAGCCTCTGACATTCACAAGGTTAAACATGGGGTGGCTAGCAAGCCAGGCTTGAGTGTGTTTTCTATCATACTTCCCTAAGCAGCAGGGTGGGTTCCTATGCTATCCTCTCTTCTAACTTCCCACCACTGAGACCTCAGAGATGGCAGCTGCAGACCATCACAGCAAAATACACGGCCTTCTTGCCGTCCCTTGTAGTCTGTGGATTTCTAAAGATACACAAAGAAGTAGGTGGGAATGTCAAATCCCCCCTCAGGGGGAGCATTTAAAGATGCACACAGTTGGAGAACTCACATGCCTTGGATTGCCTCTAGCAATTGGTGCAGGGCATGCATCCCACTTGCCTGTCCCAGAGTCCTTGGACTGAGAAGCTCTGGGTCTCCAGCAGCCTCAACGCTGAGACTCCTCAGACAACTTCATCACCCTCTCGAGGACCACCGTTCTTCCTCTGTACAATAATACTAGATGACCACTATGGTTCTTTTCAGGATATAATTATGTAACCTTCAATAAAGACATAGGTCTAAGGCAAATACAAGATTATATTAGTATCTACACTACAGCCTACTATTAGACATAGATTGACAGGCCTCATTTGCACTTTCTAAATTATGTGGATAATTCACAATGAAAGTACACATTTGAGGTAAATGTGGAAGTGGAGGTTCCACAAAAAGCCATCTTTTGTATAGAATTTTAGTGGACTAGTAACTGTCGATGTGGCTTCAAAATCCCGGAAGTTCTCCTTACACAAAACAAATACATTGCACAAGTGTTTGCTGAGGCTCTAAGCTCTGTTCACAGCAAGCACAACCTCTCATTTCCCAGAGATCATAGGATGGAATCATGCTATGATGAAGCACTTGAAAAACAATCTTCCCTGAGAGAAGGTTGTATCGCTGGTCCCAGCTCAGAAGTAGCTAGTTAGGCTAGTATGAAATAATTAATTTAATTAATAAGCCATCCAAGGGCCAGCAGCATCAGCATCTATTAGGAGCATACTAGAAATGCAGACTCTCAGGCCCAGCCCAGACCTACTGAATCGGAATCTGCATTTTTACCCAACTTTAAAGTTTGAGAAGCCCAGAGCTAAAAGGAATCTGCATTCTGAGTGCTCTGTGCATACACTTGTGAATAAATATGAGTTACTCAGCCTTGAGGGATTCCGGTAAATCAAATTGAGGCTGGTTTGGGTGCAAGCCAGTAAATCTGAGATGGGGAAACTCCAGAAAGGGAACCTGAGCGTGGACAGAGATAATTTATCTGCTACTTTTGTATAGAATTGGATTAGCTCTTTGTTATTTTTCCTCAATTTGATTTTTTAAATAGAGCTATTAAGACCTAGGTCTAAGGGGTTCAGAGTCATCAACCAAAGTGGTGCTGAGAATTCTGAAAGTGACTGCCTCTTCCCTTTTAACACTTTGTGCGCTTTAGGCGGAAGGGAGGTAAATACATTCCCAACTTGCCCAGATCAGGGGTCCTTAACTGGTGGTCTGTGATCTGGCCGTGGTGTGGTGGGGAGATATCAGGTCTCCAGCATCCAACTACCCTGGGTTTTAATCTAAATTCTGCACTTTGCCAACCACGTAGTTTCAGGCAATTTCACCTCTGAAAGTCTTCATTTCCTCTGTGGTAAAATGAGAATACTGATACTTATACTGTCCTCACAAGCAATTCAAAGATATAGAGGCTCTAAAGCACCTACCTGGGATTAGGCAATCATGGCCGTGTAGCAGATGTGAATGCCTTTCCCAGTTCCAGTGTACCAGGGTGCTGTAGCCCACCCTCCCTGTTTCAAAGCCCCACTCCCACCAGCTCCCCGTCCAGCGGTTTGACAAACGTATATTTAGGGCCTTAGGTGAGCCAGGCAAATTAATAAATAACAGAGCTTTCCCCTGTGGAGGTCTTTATCCAGTAAGAGGTTCATACGGAGTTCAATGATTCTGAGACTTTTCAGATTTCACAAGTCATTAAAATTTCAAAAATAATTTAGGGCAGTGATAGAGGGTTGCCAATTTTCGCGTGTGTGCAATTGTTGAGAAAATTGTTTTGAAACTTTCATTGTTTCTAAAAGAAAAGCCTATTTTAACATCAAAAAGTAGGATATTATTGAAGGCACCCCTTTTATGTGAATAAATGAATTTAACTCTTTGAAATATATTGCATTGTGCTTTTTAAAGAAATCTCAGTGTAAATAAACGAAAACTACTTCATGAGCCTGTGGTATTTGGTACCCACTTCCTTTTAAAATGGCAGAAGGCTAAAGGGATAGGTTTTACCCAGAAGTTGCCAGAAGGTCCTGAGGCCTGAGGTTTGCTCACCATATCTAAGCTCTATCTTCACTCCCCCTTCTCCACAACACTCCAAGGATTTTTTTTTTTTTTTTTTTTTTTTTTGAGACAGAGTCTCCTTCTGTCAACCAGGCTGGAGCGCAGTGGCATGATCTTGGCTCACTTCAACCTCTGCCTCCTAGGTTGAAGCAATTCTCCTGCCTCAGCCTCCCAAATAACTGAGACTTCAGGTGCACATCACCACACCCAGCTAATTTTTGTATATTTTGTAGACGTAGGGTTTCTCCATGTTGCCCAAGCGGGTCTCAGACTCCTGAACTCAAGTGATCTGCCTGCCTCAGCCTCCCGAAGTGCTGGGATTACAGGCGTGAGCCACCATGCACAGCCTGAATATGTTTTATTTGCATAAAACAATGCTTTCGGTAGGTCCTGGTTACAGCTGAGCTTTGGGAGGAAGCTGAAGAGTCTAGCAGATATTAATTAATGCGATTATTTTATTTAATACACTCAGCAAATATATGTGTTTCTAAAAGAAGGGAAAGGAACCACATCCATATACAGGCAGATGCTATTGTCAGTTGGGTGGGATTACAGATTATTTTTATGTGCTTTGGACTTTTTACTATCTTCCACATTTCCCCCAAGAAGATATATTATTTACACAATAAGAAAAAAGAGTTTATCTTGAAAAAAATAAGAGCGTAAACATTTTGGACTATGGGCATGGAACTCCCTGGAATTATGCAGTACATTACCTGCCCAGCCATACGCAATGTGCCTGCACGAAATACACGTAGTGCCACTGCATACCCTTTTATATCTTTTGAATTCTTTTTTGTTTGTTTTGTTTTGTTTCATTTTGAGACAGAGTCTTACTCTGTTGCCCAGGCTGGAGTGCAGTGGCATGATATCCACTCACTTCGACCTCTGCCTCCCGGGTTCAAGCGATTCTCGTGCCTCAGCCTTCTGAGTAGCTGGGGTTGCAGGCTCATACCACCATGCCTGGCTAGTTTTTGTATTTTTAGTAGAAACAAGGTTTCCCCATATTGACCAGGCTGGTCTTGAACTTCTAACCTCAATTGATAGGCCCACCTCGGCTTCCCAGAGTGCTGGGATTACAGGAGTGAGCCACCATGCCCAGCCTATATCTTTTGAATTCTGTGTTGCATGCATATAGTATATATTCCAAAAATAATTGGTTAATTTTGGAAATGTTTGTAACACTCAAAGGGAAGTTCCTATAAACTAAGGTTTACCTCATTTTCTACCTACCTTTCTGAAACCTCGCCCAACCCTCCCCATCTTTGGGCCTTGGGGGGCTCCTCCTGTGGCCACCTAAGTGGGAAGCAGGTGCCGCCCCAATTAGACAGGGTAGAAGATGTGATTATCTCATGTGACAGTGTGGCCTGGGCTAGCTTGATTGTTACAATTAGGATTACAAATCATGAATCAAAACAAAGGCCACTTGAAAAGTCCAGTGCTCACCAAAGCATGATGCTGTGTGAGAAAGTTAGGTGAGAAAGAAAAAATAAAGAGCTTTGTTAAACCAGGCCACATCTGGCGCTGGGCGGACAGAACTCTGAGATCTTCTAGGGCCTATCTCAGGTCTTTAAGGTAAGCTGAACATTCCTACTCATGAGTGAATATTTGAGGTGAAAGCTTTTTTGCTCACCTAATTACCATTTTTTTCAAAGCATCTGCTTCTGGGGGGAAGATTAATTAGTTGGCTATTCCTAAAGGATGGATTTGAGGAGATCAAAGGCCTGCAAAATGGAGTGGAGAGAGAACTAAACTGTGGAAATGTTCTCTCTGGAGAATGAAGATCAGAATCCATTGTAGGAGCGTCACTATACGCAAGCTTTGCTCTGGTTTTCTCTCTTTCTCTCAGAAAGAGAGGCTCCTACCAGGGTGCAAATATTTAACTTAAACTGTATTTACTAGCATTCTGACTGAAGAACTTCCACCTAAAAGTTTCTCTCTCTTTGGATAAGCACATCAGAGTGGTATTCTGTCTAAGACTACATGCAGACACCTTTTAGATACTTAGCGTGAAAAATACAAGACTCAAGGACGGCTACCTTAAGTGCACCTCAAATGTTTTCTCATTTTCATTCACCAGAACTTTTCCTTATAGATTCAAACAAGTCAACCAGCAAATAAATATTCACAGTCTGTGCAAGTTTACCCAACATCTGTGTAGACACCTTGAGTTCAGAGACTCAGCTTGCCAGTGTCCCTGTCCCTAGCCTATGGGACTTTGCTCCTCCATGGTTTTTCTTTTCGTTTTTAAAACATTGTTGGCCGGGCACGGTGGCTCACAACTATAATCCCAACACTTTGGGAGGCCGAGGCAGGCAAATCACAAGGTCAGGAGATTAAGATCATCCTGGCCAACACAGTGAAACTCCGTCTCTACTAAAAATACAGAAAATTAGCCAGGCATGGTGGCATGCACTGGTACTAATTCCCTGCAATTCCAGCACTTTGGGAGGCTAAGGCAGGCAGATCACTTGAGGTCAGGAGTTCAAGACCAGCCTGGCCAATATGGCAAAACCCTGTCTCTGCTAAAAATATAAAAATTAGCCAATTGTGGTGGCTCACACCTGTAGTCCCAGCTACTTGGGAGTCTGAGGCAGGAGAATCCTTTGAACCTGGAAGGCAGAGGTTGCAGTGAGCCTAGATGGCACTACTGCTTTCCAACCTGGGTGACAGAGCAAGACTCCATCTCAAAAAAAAAAAAAAAATTGGTTGAATAAGTAGCCAGTGGGTTTCTATTTTCCTAACTTATAAAGAAGTTAAACAGTTTCCTCAAGGACATGCAACAGGGAAATGACAGAATTGGAGTTCAAACTAGCTCCACTGAACTTCAGAGTTCCAGCTCTCACCTCCCAGCCTGAGAGCTGCTCTGTGGTTGGCTTAGAGTCTCTGAAAGAAAGAGACACACATGTCTGTCTGTATCACATGTCTGTCACTAGCTTTCTTCTAGAATGCCTATTTCAAAAAATAAAAGATCTTTACAATAATTAAAAGCAATCTTAAAGAAAAGACTACTACTGGGGGAGTGAAATAGGTAAAGTGTGGTAAATTCCAAAAGTGCTTGAGGGTGATTACGTTTAATACTGATTAAAGTCCTGAATTCTTGAAATAAACATATTTCTTATAGGCCAGTACAGTCATTAGAATGAAGGTACATTTCAGCATATTCAATATTTTAAGGGACAATTCATAACTTTACACTAATGCATGTATTTATAGTATACTCCAGATTGTAATTAGTTGCCTAAAGGATAAATAGCTTCATGAACTATGTGATAGATATCATGTAGCTTCTCCAGCTTATGCACTTTAGAATGTGGGACACCTAGAGTGCAGCATGGCGCAGAATAAAGCATTGTAGAGAAAAGCTGTTTTAGCTCGTCTGGATCTAGAATGGGAGCCCAGTTCCAATTCCCACTTCTCCACCAAGCCTGGAGCCTGTTTTGTCTGTCAATACCTACTTCATCGTCTTAAAAGTGAAGCCTATGAAATGGACAGTGGCTAACCCAGAGAGGGCACTTCATGTATTTTATAGTTATTCTGTTGCACACACACACACATATAACCAAATGTTTTGGTAAAGTATAAAAGTAATATTGAATGAAACATACCATGTATGAGATGAGGAGATAAATTATCCTAAACATGCAACTCTTTATTATGTCCCTGTTGAGATTTAATGCAATCCAAATCAAAATTTCAAAGAATTTCTGGAGCATTTGATAATGCCATTTTTTAAAATGAGATTACCGAATGGCCATTACAGTGGCTCACACCAGTAATTCCATCATTTCGAAAGACCAAGGAAGGAGGATGGCTTGAAGTCAGGAGTTTGAGACCAGCCTGGCCAGCAAAACAAGACCCCATCTCTACAAGAAAATAGCTGTGTGCAGTGGTACATGCCTGTAGTCCCAGCTACTTGGGAGGCTGAGGCAGGAGGATTGGTTCAGCTTACTAGTTCAAGACTGCAATGAGCTATGATAGCACCACTGCACTCCAGCCTGGGCAACAGAGCAAGACCCTCTCTCAAAAACAAAGTTGTTTTGAACGCTAATTAAGAGGGAAATACCCAAAGCAGAAAGAAACGCCCTATCTGCCAGAAGTAACCACTGTTAACCGACTGGCAAATACTCTTTTAGACTTTCTTCTCTGTATACACAAATACACCTGCAAACTCCATGCTCTGTAGCTATTATTGTAGGAGAGCAAGTTTATTTCACCTATAACCACAGGGTTTGTGTCAGGCATTAAGCACATATGAATCATCCAGGACTATGTGTAAAGAGTCCTGGATCTGAGCAGGGAACCCAAAAACCTAGAAGAATCCTTCTCCTCTTCCCCCACACCCCTGCCCACACACACACAGTGCAGAGTGGCAGCCTTCTGCTCCCAGTGGGATCTGCCTGGACTTTGGGAGTCCAGTGATTGGTCACCAGTGTGTGGCCTGGGTTTTGGCTTCTCTATTCTACTGATAAAAGCCAATGCTCACTCCATCTACAGGTGTGTATTTAACTGCACCATTTCCAGGTAAAAAGCCATGAGGATAACATCTTCCTTCAAATGCATCAAATGCCAGCATTCCATACGGTAAATATAACCCTTACCATTGTCTAGGACAAAGCCCTGGCAATGAGCAACAGGCACTCACAGAGGGTGACTATCTTAGTCCACTTTTGCAGCTCTAACAGAATAACTGAGACTAGGTAATTTATAAAGAACAGAAATGTATCCTCTCACGGTTCTGGAGGCTGGGAAGTCCAAGACCAAAGCACTGGTGTCTGGGGTGGGCCGCCGTACTGCGCCCTCACATGGAAGGACAGATGGAAGGACAAGAGAACTCATTTTCACACGGCAGAAGAGCTGAAGGCAACCCCCACTCCTCAACCCCTTTTGATAATGGCACTGAGCTATTGATGAGGGCTGAGCCCTCATGACCTGAGCACCTCCCAAGAGGCCACACCTCACAGCACTGTCACACTGGGGATTAAGTTCCCAACATGTGCATTTGGGAGAGGACACATTCAAAGCTGGCAGTGATTAAATAACACTTAGTAAAAGGACTATCTTCAAAAGTATGGCCCAGGTGAAGGGACTACAAGGAGCCGTGAGGCACCCTGGGGCTTTGTTTTCTTTTTTCTCTCTCACTGGCTCTTGCTCTCATTCTCTCCTCTTTCTGTCTCCTTCTACTGCAGCCTCTAGCAAAGACAACTGAATTTATTGAGTAAATACACGCCTGATATAACTCCATTGCACCTTATAACTACCTTACTGTTACCCTTTTAACCTCTCCTTCCACTCCTTGGGTTCAGGGAAAGCTCTGAATTTTCAGCTGTATAGATCCAATTCCCCCAACTCCTGGGAGGAAGCTGCCTTTTCTTTTCTTTTTTTTTTTTTTTTTTGAGATGGAGTCTCGCTCTGTCACCCAGGCTGGAGTGCAGTGGTGCCATCTCGGTTCACTGCAACTTCCACCTCCTGGGTTCAAGTGATTCTTCTGCCTCAGCCTCCTGAGTAGCTATAATTACAGGCATGCACCACCATGCCCAGCTAATTTTTTGTTGTATTTTTAGTAGAGACAGGGTTTCGCCATGCTGTCCAGGATGGTCTTAAACTCCTCACCTCCGGCGATCCGTCCGCCTTGGCCTCCCAAAGTGCTAGGATTACAGGCGTGAGCCACTGCACCCAGCAGAAACTGCCTTTTCTTTCTTCTTTTTTTTAAATTCTTGCTCTGTGGCCCAGGCTGGAGTGCAGTGGCACAATCTCGGCTCACTGCAACTTCTGCCTCCCAGGTTCAAGAGATTCTCCTGCCTCAGCCTCCCAAGTAGCTGGGATTATAGGCACCTGCCACGAAGCTCATCTAATTTTTTGTATTTTTAGTAGAAACATGATTTCACCATGTTGGCCAGGCTGGCCCAAACCCCTGACCTCAAGTGATCCGCCCACCTCGGCCTCCCAAAGTGCTAGGATTACAGATGTGAGCCACCGTGCCCACCTGAAGCTGTCTTTTGTTTGCCTCTTGGATTTCTCTGCATCAGCATCCCCGGTGAGGGTTTGCCGTGTTATGCTTTGCTGCTCTCAGCGGGCTGAGCACAGTAACTAGCTAACACGTGGGTGCCCCGCATGGCTGGCTGGGATGAGCGCCTGAAACTGCCGCTCAAGATCTGAACTTGGTGTTGCCCACAGCCTCCATACCCTTTCCCTCTGGTCCCTTGTACACCTACATTCTCACAACGCCTAAGAGCGTTTCTTCAGGAGGGGACCGGGGCTGTCACCTGCCTCTCCCATACACACCCCTGCAGAAGGTTAGAGCAGCCTGTGAGTTTGGCCTAGATCTTCATGATCACTGATGTCTCTGTCCACGGCCAGCACTTCACCTGTCTGATTACAACATTTTTGGATTTGCTTTTGATATACCAGCCCAGGTTCAAGAGCAGCCAGCTACCTTTTATTACTGTCCAACTGAGGTAACCACCGTGGTGGAGAAGATTCCACTGGGGTGTCAGCTCAGCACCTGCAGTGACTCCTGCCCACACTTTGTCTCAGTCACAACCTGTTTTCTCCCTTACAAACCCCCGTACTCTGCCTCGCTTAAAACATGTTCAACTCCCACTAAATAATTAGAAATCATTTTGCCCACTGCTTGCCCAGTGGTCAGGAACCAGGTCACTTCCTCTACTCTCCTCACCCTCCCAAAGACCCATCCAGAGCCAGCCCCAGGTGTACCCTAGATCAAGGAACCCTCTGCTTTTGACCCAGACACCACTCAGTAGAATCCTGCAAATTCTCCAGATCCCCTCTGACACATTCCATATTGTAGCTCTTCCTTAACTGATTCCAATTCACGCCACCCCCACCCATTCCCTGGGCCAACTCTGCATCCCACACCAAAGCCTTCACTTTTCATTCCTGGGAGAAACACGGGCCCCATCACCTGCTTCTCCTCCATCCTGGTAACTTGACGCAGCACCCATGGGAGCTTTTGTCTGCTCTGGTCCCCCTGCCAGTTCAGTTCAGATACATCGCTGGCAACTCTTCCACACAGTCTGCCTAGTTCACCAACTGTTAATATCTCATCTCACTTGCTTAATATATACACACACATAAATTTTGAATATATGTACATATGTTCTAAATACACGTGTATTATGTATACATACATACACATATATCCGTGTTTATATATGTATACATATATGTATAGGTATGTAAACATGTATGTATGTATATATGTGTAGCTGAACCATTTGAGAGTCCACTGATGACATCGTGCCTCTTTGAAATAATTCAGGATGGCTCTTAAGGAGAAGGATGCTTTCTTACATAACCTCAATATAATTAACAGAGGAAATTCAACACAGAGATAACACCGCTATATAATATACAGACGATATTCAAATTTTAACAATTGTCTCAAAAAAGTCCTTTGTAGCATTTTTTTTCCTGATCCTCCTTCCAGTTCAAGATCCCCACTGCACTTGGCTGTCACGTCTTTCTGAGCCTCCTTTATCCTGGAAGACTTGCTTGGCCTTTTTCCTTCAGGACATTGACGTTTTTGAAGTGCACAGGCAGGCATTTTGTAGACTGCTATTCAATTCAAATTTGATTGTTTCTTCATGGTTAGATTCAGATCAGGGCATACTGGCAGCAATGCTGCAGAAGTGATATAGCTCCTCAGCATATTCAATTCTGGCAGGAGAAGCTTTGAAGAAATCAGTTTAAATTCTCCTCCCTGGAGTTCTCCTTCCCTTCCCAAATGTGAGCATATGGGAGATCCTGGCCTCCTTACCTCAGGGGAGATTTGAGGCAGGGCAGGAAGTCGTAGTTCCCCTCAAGTTTCCCTTCCTGGCTTTATTTCCAAAAGCATAGGCTCAATGAGAAGAGATGGAGGGACCTTGAAGGAAGCATGAAGCAGAGGAAAGGAAAGAATTGTCTCAGACCCAAAGGAAATTCCCCCAGGGTAGGGACAGGAGAGAGAAGTGTGTGATTCCCACTAGGAAACAGGAGCAGCATCCTACTCCCTGGCAGGACCTCAGAGGGAAGCACTGTGTGATGCCCCAGGCAGGCCGCATCCTAGGCCTGGGCCCCAGACTTAACAAAGACTCCTGTGCTCCCAGTAGGAGAAGGCCCAACAGAGCTGGCAGCCTTGAAGCTGCAGACTAAGACAGCAGGGGCCTGCTGACTGCAACCTGGGGGCCTCGCCAGTGCCAGGCCCCAAGAATGACCAGAACCTCCATGCTCCCCTGGGACATCAGCGCAGCCCTACCAATGACTGCCCAGCAGTCAGTGGACTTGAAGGTAAAATCAAGTTTATTTAAGAAAAGCAAACGTGGTTGGGCACGGTGGCGCACACCTGAAATCCTAGCACTTTGGGAGGCCAAGGTGAGAGGATCACTTGAGCCCAGGAGTTAGAGACCAGCCTGGACAACATGGTAAGACTCCATCTCTACAAAGCTGCAAAAATTAGCCAAGTATGGTGGTGCAAGACTGTGGTTCCAGCTATTTAGGAAGCTGAAGTGGGAGGATTGCTTGACCTCAGGAAGTTGGGCTTGCAGTAAGCCATGATTGTGCCGTTACACTCCCCACGTGGGTAACAGAGCAAGACCTTGGGGGGAAGAAAAGAAGAAAGGAAGGAAGGAGGGGAGGGAGGGAGGGGAGAGAGAGAGAAAGAGAGAGAGAAAAAGGAAAGAAAGAAAGAAAAAGAAAGAAAGAGAAAGAAAGAAAGAGGAAGGAAGGAAAGGAAGGAGGAAGGAAGGAAGGAAAGGAAGGAGGAAGGAAGGAGGAGAGAGAGGGAGAGAGAGAAAAGAAAGAGGAAGGAAGAAAGGGAGGAAGGAGAGACAAGGGAGAGAAAAGAAGGAAAGAAAGAAAGAGGGAGGAAGGGAAGGAAGGGAGAGAGAGGGGAGAGAGAGAAAGAAAGAGGAAGGAAGGAAGAAAGGGAGGAGAGACAGAGCAGGGAAAGAAAGAAAGAGAGAGGGAGGGAGGGAGGAAGGAAGGAAGGAAGGCAGGAAGGAAGGAAAAGAGGAGAAAGGGGAGAAAGAGAGAGAAAGAAGAAAGAAAGAAGGAAAGAGGCCGGGCGTGGTGGCTCACACCTGTAATCCCAGCACTTTGGGAGGCTGAGGCGGGTGGATCACCCAAGGTCAGGAGTTCAAGACCAGTCTGGCCAACATGTTGAAACCCCATCTCTGTTTAAAAAAAAAGGAAAGGAAGGAAGGAAGGAAGGAATGAAGGAAGGAAGTGAAGGAAATGCAATATTTCTCTTATCCCCAGATTTCTGGCTGAAATTCAGGCCTTCTGAACACAGCCCTTACCTCAGCCCCTCTACCAGGTGTGGGCCCAGCTTTACATAGTTCATGCTGGAATTTCATGCAGAAAACTGGTTGCAAAAGATGCTTAAAGGGCCGGGGGAGCACAAAGGAGAAGGAGATCTCCCAGACATCAGGATGCTGGCGTCCGACCGGCCAGCACAGCACTGGCCTGCTCGAGGTTTTGCCACTGTGCTGATGGGGCTGCTTGGGGTCCTGATCGGGAACCAGGAACCCACACCCTGTGGCTGCTGCCATGGCCAGAGCCCCTGCCAAGGGGCAGGAGGCAACAGAGGCTCATTTCTTCTTCCTGCTTTCAGCTTCTACCAGTGCCTCTCACAGGCAGACCCCCAGCAGAAGCAGCTGGCAGAAGGAGGGTGTTGGAAGTGTAGTCCGGCCCCTGCCTCCACTGCTGAGCCCCAGGTCTGCAACACCCAGGACTCCGCAGAAGGGGAGTCAAAGGACTGCTGGCCCTTCCACCACGCACCCCCCTATCATGTGGTCCTTGGCCCTTTGCCTTGGCTGCCAGGAGAGCATGCTCCATTGAGCCTCTCACCTGCAGGGGATGATGTAAATGTTAACCCAAACCAATGGAAAAGAACAGAATATGAGCCACACCTGCACAGATGCAGGCTGGTTCTGGGCCACACGGGGCCAAGGCGGCCTTACTCTTCAATTTGTCAGCTGTGGGATCCATGGTTAGGAAAACTTGGTGCTTTATTTTGCTTCTTTAGCAACCATTCAGGATGACTTCCTTACATTTTTTCCATTTTGATTTGTTCTATATTTCCTAGGAGATAGGACAGAAATATTTGACTCCAGTGCTACACAAAACAGGAAATTGCATTTCACCAGGTTTTATTATTGCTGGTTCCCTTTTGCTCCTAGTGCACTTCCCAGTCAAATGTCTGCTTTTGAACAAGTGGCAAATTTAGCAATAATTCAGAGACATTGATTGAAAGCCTGCTGCTACTGGCCTGACTCTAAAAATTTGAAAAGAAAAGGAAAGAGGAGAAAAGAAAAAAATCACAGTATCTTAAGTAGCTTACAGTTTTGTTTAGAAATGAGGCTTCTGCACATGCAACTTGAGGAAACAAATAGATACAGTACAATATATTCCACAGTGTTGAAGTCTGTGGTGCAGATTCTAAGGGTGACAGAATAGCTGTCTCTAGCCAGGCGAGGTGGCTCATGCCTGTAATCCCAGCACTTTGGGAGACCGAGGTGGGTGGATGACGAGATCAGGAGTTCAAGATCAGCCTGACCAATATGGTGAAACCCCGTCTCTACTAAAAATACAAAAATTAGCTGGGCGTGGTTCTGCATGCCTGTAATCTCAGGTACTTGGGAGGCTGAGGCAGAAGAATCGCTTGAGCCAGGAAACTGGAGGTTGCAGTGACTCGACATCGAGCCACTAGACCAGTCTGGGCAAAGAGGGAGACTCCACCTCAAAACAACAACAACAACAAATAATAGCTGTCTCTAAAGGGATTATACTGGAAGACGAAGGAGAGGGCAGGGCAAGTTCCTAGCATGAAGACCTCTGACAGCACAAGAGAGAGAAGTGAGCAGGCACCTGTGAGCAGGCAGTAAGATTGCTCAGCTGGGTAGGAAAATGCAGGTAATATACTTGAGGATCTTGAACATCAGTTTGAGGAAATTGAACTTGATTCTGTAATAGCCAAAATGTGATCATGAGAGCAAGGACAATTATAAACCAAATTGTCCTCATTCTGGTTGTATAGAATATAACATATAAGCAGCCTAAGAGATGCACTGTTTTAATCAGCATGACTCTTAAGTAATAACTTTAATTCTATAAGACTAATAATTAGGTTTTTATAAAATATTGATTCATTAAGTATTAGCAAATATTTTATCTTATATCTCAGTGTATTTTTTCCTCCTAAAATATAAAGTGTAAATATTCCTCACTATGTGACTTCATTCAATTCCTGGGTTGGGGAAGTGAGATTAGATAGAGAGGGATACGATGCTGTCCATTTCTATGTTGCCCCTGAATTCTTGAGTTAGGAAAGCAAGGGATTCAAGCCCTAACTCAAACCTTTATCCCATTGTCTTCCAACCCTGAATGCATATGGGGAGGGTTAAGGAAGCAAAGCGGGTCTATACCAAACTTTCCAAGGCACCTTCCCTCCTTCCATTCCCCACCCCCACTCTTCTCCCTGCTCCCCAGGGCCTGCTCCAAGCTGCCTGAGTAAATACCCAAGGCCCCAATCCGGGTCAGCATCTTGTATCACCTGCTCTTAGGTGCGGAAGCTGATAAGCCTTCAAGTCCACCTGCTACTCAGGCGCATGCGCGCACACACACGTACACACGCACGCACACACGCACGCAATACGCACGCACAGAGGCACACGCATTCTGTTAACTTTGAGAGGAGTCCCTCTAGTGGCCACCTGTACAACACCCTGTGGGACCGGATGCCGCTGGAAGGTTGACATTGGTAGGTACCTCGCAGTGGCTACACTGTAGGTTTTCTGAGTGGGGAGAAGTGGGAGAGGAAATGAAGAGGTTGGCTTTAGCCAGTTTGTGAAGGGCTTTTGTGGCTGGACTAAGCCTTTTCTTTATAACAATGTGAGATGTTGGGCATCCAGGGTTTTAGAATAAACAGTGAAGTGATTAGTTCTTGATTTTATAAAGGCAATGCTTGCCTTCAGTACTTAGGTGACTATCAGAGGGTAAATGATGATAATAAAGTAGCAACCTTAAGACATAAAAAATAAATAGGGCCGGGCGCGGTGGCTTACGCCTGTAATCCCAGCATTTTGGGAGGCCGGAGGCGGGCAGATCATGATGTCAGGAGTTCGAGACCAGCCTGGCCAACATGGCAAAACCCTGTCTCTACTAAAAATTAAAAAAAAAAAAAAAATAGCTGGGTTTGTGGCACGCGCTTATAGTCCCAGTACTGGAAAGGCTGAGGCAGGAGAATCGCTTGAACCCCGGAGGCGGAGATTACAGTAAGCTGACATGCCACTGCACTTTAGCATGGGTGACAAAGTGAGACTCCACCTCAAAATAAATAAATAAATAATAAAAATGTAAACACTGTTCAGTTTTGGCCCATGAGCTGTACGTTACCAAGGCCTGCCCTGAAAGATGAAGGCGTAGGATAATCATTATAAATGCTACATGACATTGTAATGACTAGTGGTGGTGCTGAGCTAAGTCCTATACACAATCCTCCCAATAACCCATGCACAGATAGCCTCTGATTTTATAGATGAGGGAACTGAGGCCCAGAGAGGCTAATTAACTTACGTAAGATCACACAACCAGTAAGCGATCAAGCCTTAGCAGAGTATGTGTTGAGTCATAGCACTGCGTCAAACTGACAAACCTATGGAACCTGCATGGGGGAGGCTGGAAAGAAAGGTTGAAAGAATAAGCAGGGAATATCCTACAAAGGCTCAAGGGGACACAGAGGCAGGTGCCTGCCTAGAGCAACTTGGTGGTAAAGTGTAGACTCCAGGGTCAGAAGCCAGAGGTTCAAATCCCCACTCTGCCATCTGTTAGCTGTGTGGACTTAAGCAAGTCACAGGACCTCTTTGAGCCTTATTTCTCTCATCTGAAAAATAAGGATAATGATATTACTTTCCTCCGAGTTGCTTGGAGTGAAGTGCTTAGCTGGCACCTAGCACAGAGTCACATGATTGTCAAATAGAGGTCCAAGGAGTTTACTATAGATGAGGGACACAGTAAGCTGTGTCCTTACTCTGAGGAGGTGGGGGAAAGGGGCTTTGGGAATGCCATTGCTAGTTCAGGAAGTATTGAAATATCCAAAGAGAAACTCCTGGGCCTGTGCTGGATAGGAGGAAAGAACCTGGGAAATTGAACTTGCTGCTTTGGGCTTTCACACCATGCACTGGGCTGTGGGTGGAGAGGGCTGGAGAAGAGAGAACAAGACCCACTAGGGGAGCTGCCTAGCTTGTGGGAAGATGAAACACTTAGATTTGAAAACTAAGAGATCGCGTGCAAAGCAGTATTTCATTACCTCTTGCCTCCAGCCCTCCTCAGCCACAACCATGACACTGTTGAGGAAATAAAACCCCCTAAACACAGCAGGCAGGACACTGGGAGCTCCCACTCACCCAGATCGGGGCTTGAGAAGAATGGGTTTTGAGACTGGTTATACAACAGAATCCCTGGGCAGACTGTTCTCAAATATAGGTAGCTGGGTGGGTCTCACCCTTTTAGAGATTTCTACTCAGTAGGTACGGGGAGGGTCCCAAAAATACGCATCCTAAAACTTTTTTTAAAAACTCTTGGCCAGACATGGTGGCTCACGCCTGTAATGCCAGCACTTTGAGGGGCTGAGGCGGGCAGATCACAAGGTCAGGAGTTCGAGACCACACTGGCCAATATGGTGAAACCGCATCTCTACTAAAAATACAAAAATTAGCTGGGTGTGGTGGCAGGGGCCTGTAGTGCCAGCTACTCAGGAGGCTGAGGTAGGAGAATCACTTGAACCTGGGAGGCGGAGGTTGCAGTGAGCCAAGATCTCACCTGCACTCCAGCCTGGGTGACAGAGTGAAACTCCATCTCAAAAAAAAAAAAAAAAGTTTTTATTTGAAGATAATTGTAGGTTTAATACAAAAAGATCCTGTAGCCCTTTCACCTACCTTTCCCCAGTGGTAACACCTTGTGTAACTATAGTAAGATATCACACCCAGAAAATCAACATTGATCAAATCCAGCAACTTTATTCAGATTTCACCGGTTTTAACATGAACTCATATGTGTGTGTACTTAGTTCTGTGTGATTTTATCACATGTGCAGATTCATGTAACCGCCACGAAGTGAAGATACTCAGTTCCATCACACGGATCTCTTGTGCTACCTTGAATATCTGAAGCCGCTTCCCTTCCTCCCTTGCCACCTCCCTAACTCCTGGCAACCACTAATTTTTTCTAAGACAAATATTTTTAGTAGCCTCCAGGTAACTGTGGACATTCTTTGATACTCTATAAGTAGAGTTGCTCTCGCCTTTTTTTTTTTTAAGACAGTCTCACTCTCTGTTGCCCAGGCTGGAATGCTGTGGTGTGATCACGGCCCACTGCAGTCTTAAACTCCTGGGCTCAAGCAATCCTCCCACCTTGGGCTCCACCTCCCCGTGAGTAGCTAGGACTACAGGTGTGCACCACCACACCCGACCAATTTTTAAATTATCTGTGGAGACAGGGTCCCACTATGATACCCAGGTTGGTCTCAGACTTCTGGCCTCAAGCAATCCGCCCACCTCAGCTTCCCAGTGTTGGGATTACAGGCATGAGCCTGGTTGTTTGTTTTTGTTATTGTTGTTGTTGTTTTATCTCCAGAAGTATTTACTTTGCATAAGTGAAACTATACCTTTTGACTAACACCTTCCCATTCCCCCTGGCCCCAGCCCCCTGGCAACCATCATTCTGCTCTCTGCTACTGTGTGTGACTACCTGAGAGTCCACATTGCAGGGAGATCATGCAGGATCTCTGGCTGGCTTATTATTTTTCTTAGCAGCATAATGTCCTCTGGACTCATCCATGTTGTTACAAATGCAATATTTCCTTCTTTTTAAAGGCTGAATAGTATTCCAGCATGCATATATACCACATTTTCTTTATCTGTTTATTGGTGAACACTTAGTTTGATTCATGCCTTGGCAATTGTGGCTATGTGTTGCAATCAACACAGGCATGCAGTTATTTCTTCAAGATCTAGATTTCACAGGAACATAAGTATTAACAAACACACCAGGTGATTCTGATGCATGCCAAGGCTTAAGAAACACGACTGTAGGAAACGGTGGAGCGAGTTGTGAGGCTTAAACTGCAACTGGGCTTCCAGAGAATCACGAAATAAATGTTGACTTTGTTTTCAATCTTCCAAACCCAAGTTAAATTCAACAAAACTGATTGAGAGTAAAAACGTGTGTAACAGAATGAGACCCTGATCTAAGCAGGCCCTTGAACCAGAAGCGGGAACACGGAGGCCGCAGGGCAGCTGTCGGGGTGGGGAATGGGTGTTTCTTATCCCCCTCCTTCAGGCACACCAAAGCTCTGCAGATCAACTGTTCCAACCTCCTCTGCAGGAGAGGAGCAAGGGTGCACAGTGCACCCCACAGCACAGTGGGGTGAACCTGAGGTACAGACTGGCCCTTGCTCCCCTGCAGCAGGGGGAGATAATGAAGTTTTTCTGAACCAGTTTATGGGGCTACCAGATATTGTCATCCATGGAGAACTCAAATTGTCAGGATTACCAAAGGTTCTAAAGCACAGATGGTGGTGATTTACTGGACTCCACTGGACTTCTCCCCTCTGATGCTCAAACACCATAGTCCTTTTCCTGATTTCAGGAATGGGGCCAAGAGCGGCCAAG